>OZ024905.1:79840584-79978462 GCA_964017125.1 Flabesymbios commensalis
TGCACTTAAAATGACGTACAATTAGCATTTATTCGAATGTAAGCAGAATATTATACAGTGCAGCCTTGGTAATTATTATGTACAACATGAGTCATTTCTCGAGTAATTACATATTTGTTTTTAACGCACAATTCAATTTCCACCATATTTGTTTTGCTGTTTTTTTTTAGTTCATAATGCCATTATAATCCGCTAATAGTCCAGTCATTTTATCATTATACCTCAAAATAATTGCAACAGAAGGTTTTTCACTGCAAAACGTCTTATTAGTATCCCTAGAATAACATATCAAAACTTTACTCCGATGGAGGAATGGTAATTATTATGTACAACATGAGTCATTTCTCGAGTAATTACATATTTGTTTTTAATGCACAATTCAATTTCCACCATATTTGTTTTGCTGTTTTTTTTAGTTCATAATGCCATTATAATCCGCTAATAGTCCAGTCATTTTATCATTATACCTCAAAATAATTGCAACAGAAGGTTTTTCACTGCAAAACGTCTTATTAGTATCCCTAGAATAACATATCAAAACTTTACTCCGATGGAGGAATGGGAAATATATTTTTTGAGGTCCAAAGACCAATACTGAATTTTAACTCAGTGTCAGCGATTCAAGTTTATTATTAAAAATAGAAATGTTAATTTCCGATATATAAAATGTTCTGTGCCCTTTATACAAATTATCATGTACCATTCCAACATTTTAGAGCATGATATATCACTGCAAACACTTCGAAGCTACATCTAGGAACCTATCGAACACATTGTCATGTCTGTTCTAGCAGCTACACCTGAGTGAAGTGAAGCATGTGAAGGTATATAAAGGTAAAGTCATAATTATTTAGCTGCTTGAAACTGCACGTTAGGCAGAGGCTATTGCAACGCGCCACGCTTTAACCCCTGTGCCACGTCCCTCTCTTTGATGACCATTATTTGCTTGTACGTCGACGCGAAGAACGGTTTAGTACCGACAGAAGTCACCAGCAGTAAGGGATAGAGCTATTTGTTTATTCTGAGCACATTGTTCACAGATCTACACTGCTGCATGGGAGTCAATGGGGACACATGTCGAGCTAAAAAAGAGACCATAAAGGCCAATTTAGTAGGTACTGACCAGTTTAGTACGCACTCACTAGATTAGTACGTACTAATGAAACATCGCGTAAATCAGCTATTTAACAGTGTAACGAACAAATAACTGCAGCCCTCTGAAAGCACTGTAGAAAAAACGTGTATTTGGTAATATTGAGCAACCATCCCAGCAAATACTATACATCAACCCAACTTTTGCTCAATATTGGGCCAGCATCGCAGACAGTGGACCAACATTGGGTCAATGTCTAGTGTTTGCACTCGTGATAGCAAACATATGCTGGTGGCATCATCGATTTAGATTTTTACCGTCATTTCTAAGTTCACAAACGCCGACGTGGGTTGCGTTTGTACTATTCATTATTATACTGTTTTATCTTTGTTAAACTATTTTAGTTAATTACATTATCTTATTATTTTTCATGTATGTGTTGTTTTTAATTTCCATTTATTGGTAAATCTATATATTCACTTAATATGTTTGGATTTATTATTACATATGATATATTGTATATATTTTAAGGAGTGAACCTCGTTTGTTCCTCCAGGCCAGCTGACTGATCTCAGTGAATTATTGGTTGATATTTAATATCTAAGTGTGTTTTTCTATGGGTGTACCCCAGACCAACCTCATTTAACATGTCTTCGGTGCTATTTCTAAGAGTAAACCCCAGGGCAGCATACTTTATAACGATAGATGTCTCCCAGGTATAGAAATTAAGTCAGGCATGAAACAGCATCAATCAACCACTCGATCTTTCAACCAATTTAGAGCAGGGACCGCCTTTAGACGTCAGATGCTGATGTCTAAAGTAAAAAAAATGTGGACAAATTGCTAGCAAAAGTTTTATGATTTAATATGGTAAATATAGGTCCCAACTAGCATTTCTGAAAAGTCCCGAGCAGAACACCTGTTCATTTTCGAGAAATTGACTAAAACTATTTTCCAATATCACTATTGATTTTTTCAAGTTGTTCTACATTTTCAAATGTTAGGTATCTCTACGTATGTTTTTGGACACCTAGAAACGATTGCAGTTACCAGTTTGGCTTTAAATACAAAGAATGATTGAATTGAAGTTGACTTAGCAATTTTTTAGAAATAATAATGATATTTTTATATTATTTCAAGAAGTAAACTGTTTATTATTGTAGTAATTATTCTTGTTAGACTATATGATAATATTCGCTCGTATTAAATGGATAGCTTGTGTGACGGAATGACCTTTTACAAAATTGGTATTTGCATGCAATAGTTAGTGGAATAATTCAAGTGAACAATGAAGAAATCCACACATAATCGTCATAGAATGCATTAACGCACATCATCCACCAGCAATATATGCATAGACCCACTGTGGCTATATGCTAATTATTATTCGAATTCAATCTCAGCTTCGAATGAGTCACAAAATGTTAAAGATCGATGCAGCACTTATAGTCCAGCTCCCAGCACCACAATTCACGAGGAATAATGGATCCCGTTTTTCATTACACCTCAACATTTAGTAATAGATAATATCAAGTTCACAAGTCAACATGATAGCAAGGTTAAAGGTGTAGTCAACTGTCAAAATTCGCGGGACAAGGGTCCCCCAGAAGGCAATAGTGCCCGTGGGTAGGCCAAGGCCCTATTCCATAATAATACTAAATATGCATTTCATACCCAAAGCCTCATTAAGAGCAAGTTCTCAAATCACAGCAAGTTCATATATACTTGAGCGACATCTATGAGTAACAATTCCATCGAATCTCAAAGCCCTTTGTCCTGGATCTTAGCTGGGCCTTGCTTTGCAAACAAACTGACTGTATTACTGTGGGTATTTCGAAACAGGTTGACCCCATGTGTGTACCGACACCCTGTGAACACAACACATTTGTATGACTTTGTACAATGTTGGACCAACGTCGAAGACGTTGGGCCGACGTTGTATAAATGTTATACAAATGTTTTGTGTTTGCTGGGAAGGAGGACTTTCTCTCAAACATTGTACATCTGTGCAATGTTGGTTCAATCTTGGGCCAGCGTCGCAGACGTTGGCCTAACTTTAAAACAACGTTGGGTGAGTGTTCGTTGGAGTAGTATTCAGTCTTATAATCAGGTTACTTCATCAACCACACTGTACTGTATACTGAAGGCTTACACGCATGCGAGTTTAGAACCTGACTCTATCTTTAAGGAGAGGGTTTGACTCTGTAATTGAGCTGTCCTAATGATCTATGCGAGTGACTACAACACAATCTCCAAGTATTTTCACAGTTTAAGAACTTATATTTCATGTAGACCATGTCTCTAATAGACTCTGGCATACAATTTTTTTACGAAATTGCTGCACTTCATAATTATTGAGATCAAAATAAACCACATAGTTAACTTTGTTGTCGATCACATCTAGGTTTTATAGAATTTCTGTACCCCTGGATCGTTATTGAGAAAACATTACTTGTCACAATGACTAAGAACACCAACAAATAACTTCTTTGTTGTAATGTCATACTTTTGCATTAGGAAAAATATTATTATGATGTCGGATCCTAAATTTTCTTTGATGTCGATCTATTATACAACTATGGTGTCATATTATACAATTGAAATGTCACAACTACATTATGTTATCATATATATTGACACTATGGCATAATATCATGAGACTTTATCGTCATATTTTAAAATTTGTGTAACATGTGCTGACATGCTTGAACAGAATAATGTCGAATTAGACTATTATATGCAGATATATTCTAACTCTATAGTATCATATTATAAGATATGATGTCTTATGTTGTCTTATGTTATATCGTTACTCATACTTTCATACATATGAAACGTAATTTCGATAATATAATAATTTGTGTAATATTGTAATGTCTAGTTATTATAATAATGTGATATCCTGACACCATAATGACATATCCTGATATTATAGTGGCTTATTCTGACAAAAAACACATTCTGACTGTTTTTTCTAACACTATCATGATCATAGTGTCATGTACTGCAATTATGTTATAACCATCATTATGATATAAGATTTTGACAATAAGTAAGTAAGTAAGTATAATGACTTCTATAGCGCCAGTATCTCTCAACAAAATTGAGACTCAATTGCGCTTTACATTATATAATGTCATATTGTACAGTAGAGTGTTTAGATGAAAAAATCATCACATTTTTAATTGATTGTCTCAATTTACCCTAACGTGTGGGTGGTATATCCTGACGCTACAGTTTGAATAAATGTTATATGTCATAATGGCATGTGCTGCCATAAAAAGTATATATCCTGATATCTAAATATCCTTATGTTTTAATCTAGTTCTATAGTATAATAATTAATATATTGTAGTTTCAATCCCAGTGTCATATTTTGCCATCATAATATAATGCGTGACTTTTAATTCGCTATTCTGCCTCCCTGATGCCATGATCTGACAATCTAATGCTACATATAATAATTGCATCACAGCAGCATAGTATCCTGATGTGTATGAGTGTCATATTTTCGCATGCAATAGTGTACAGTCGTAACACGAATGTGCCAAAGCTCGACCAACCAAACAGAAGTTTAAACTGTCCTTTAATAAACGGGTATTATGTATATGCATATGCTATTGATTATAATATAACATCGGTAACAATACCTGGGCTACCCACTTGAACGACAGTATTTAGTATTCAGGCCAATAAGAATAAAACAGAATGGATGATATATTCATATACATTTTAAAATTAAAATCACATAAAATATGATTTTTTTAATCGTTGCATGATTCGACTTTAAATCATTCCTTATGTGTGTTTTAAGTCAAACTGGCTACAAACTGGCTGCAATCAATCCCTGGTGTCAAAACACATAAGTAATGATACATAACATTCGCAAAATAGAGAAAAACTTTTAAAAATAATTTATCGCTAGCGATCGAGATATTGAAAAACAGTTTTCGTCAATTTCTCAAAATTGAACAATAGTTTTGCCTGGGACTTTTCATGAACGCTATTTGAAACTTATATCTATCAAAATAAATCATAAAACCTTTGTTAGCAGTTTGTCCAGATTTTCGTGGATTCAGTGCCAGAATGACTACACTAGAAGGATTTATAAATTGTATAATGGCCCTAGACCCATAACATAGGTATTAAAATTAGGCGGAAATACATTTATCATGATGATTTCAAATTGAAAAAACCTTTGGTCTCCATAGTTTATAAAAAAAACTATTACAACGTTGTATGTGTTAAATAATATAGCTGAAGATAGCTAATTATTTTGACAGATAGTCAAAATAATCAGCCATGTTCAATAATTTATCGTTCCATGTACTTTAATGCATTTATTTGTGCTCTACGTGTAACACGGTTTATGTGTAACACGGTAACCAGGAGAATATTGAAAGCAAATATTATGATGCATACATGTATTCGGTGATAATAATATATTTAAATATAACACAAACGCAAAATGTCACGTGGACACACATCTTTAATTAGGCTCGTCTGTAGGCCGTTGCCTATCAAGTTTATTTTGCCTGAGTTTATGTCCTATTTAGGGGAAAGAGGGGTGCTGTGTGTGGGAAACGGTTCACATTTCTGTAAGCCAGTCCTTATGAACATCTCCAATATAAGGTTTCAGGTCCTTAGGTCCTTACTTTTGTCTTTAACAAGTGTCCAAAAAAATATTCACGATTGTATTAGAGCTTAAAGGTTTTTTGTTGAAATAACGTGGGCCCAATGTCGTAGATGGTGGTCCAGCATTACATCAGCATTGGGCCCTTGTATCGTGTTATCTTGTGTTTCTGGCGCCGGGATGGATAGCGCCACCCGCATAATGCAGCAGCCAGAAAACACGGTACAATCACCCAATGCTGTTTTAATTATCGGCCAGCGTCGAAGACTGTGGGTCAGCATTGAAACAGCATTGGGTGAATGCCACGTGTTTGCGCAAAGTATACAGCAGACCCAGTGATAGATTATTGTTGGGCCAGCGTCGTAGAAGATTGACAGGCATTGAACCAGCATGGGTTGCGACAACCAAGACGGCATTATTTCAAAGAATGCTCAGTAAGCACAATAGAAAAATCACCCTGGTGATGACTATTTTATAATATGTTATAGGAGAGGTTAATTTACTTTTTCTGACAGCTATTCCTTGCGGGCGCGAGACTACTGCCCAGTGCCGGGTGAGTGCTGGATCAGTGTCGTAGATGCTGGGGCAGCACTTCTCAGGCGCTGGGTTGGTTTTTCGTTTCTGCTGAGGACATGTGTGGTCGGTATATATCGCTCACACTATTGAGGTTTTTTAGATACCTAGTCTAAACTCACTAACTAGAGCCCCTACACACAGTAGCTCCTGGACTACTAATGATGAAACAAGCTGGGCATTTTAATTATTCCAGGTGCTTAATGGTACTAGGCTTAATGTGACCAGCCAGGACAAAGAAATGTCAATAGCGTTTGTCAGCAAAATATATGGACATGAACATGATGAATCAACCTCATTGAATGCACTCAGGTGTAAAATGTCTACATCTCAAAACATCTACATAAAAAATGATTGGCAAATAACTGCCCCCCCCCCCCCCCCCCACAGAGAATAGTTTTAATCATCACCTTCTTCGTACTGTTTACCAGCTCTTTATTTGGAAGCAGGCCCATATTTCCATGATGTATCTCCCAGATTCAGTTCAATTTACCTACGAGAAAGACAATGAATACAAACTACAGCCATCGTTGATGACCCGAGGTGTATACGCATCTGAATTACTAAATGACTTTGCATGTGAAATCCCAGAGAGTGCCTGCAGCTCAGTTGTGTAGTGTAAATGTGTAGCTAATGAGCAGTCGTGTACTGCAGCTTGTGGGTGTGATGCAGCTTTACTTTGCATTAATGACACAGATTTGTGGTGCACCAACCCCATCACACTAAAGTCTTGAAGCCCTGGAAAGGCACGATGATAACGATAAAGAATAACTATATGATAATATTACTGAATAGCTCTGAGGAAGTCATACGCGTATTAATAATGCTAAAGCTTCCATATATAGCTAATTGTCTTGATTGTATTGATTTAAAAAAAATGTTTCTCATTATTACTCAATTTAAATCCTTGTGAATATTTTCGCATCTAGGACGCGAAAGTTTATTAATTGAAGACACAATTATTAACATTACCATTTTAAAGTTACACGGCTGTAGAATCTCTTATAAGGAATTTAATGCTCACATACAAAATGTTGTTGTGTTCTTTAAAACACGTTTGTTAGTATTGGTTATTTCAATTATCTACAAATGTACGTATGTATCACGTAAAGTTAATAATTGAAAACATGCTGTCAACCTCCAAAAATAATATATAAATACATAACCAAATTAAAAATATATATATTGTATGAAAAATAACACTCCCATCATAATTTGTCTGCTTTCACTTAATCTCCGATGCCTAGATCTGGTATTTAAAGGGTTAATAACTAGCATATTTACCAAGTTAGTATAGTAGCATAAAATTACACTATCGATGCCTTAAATAAAATACAGATGTATAAATTACAGACCTTAATACACGTGATACGATTCCCACAGGTTAGTTTAGTAATATTTCTAAAGTGTCTCGCCATGATACGGAAAGGGTTAGCTCACCAATTTTGTCCAAATTGAAAGCTTAGGGATCCCCAATATTCACATTCCTGATATTCATACCTTTAATTTGGTATAGGATGCATCTTGTTACTATCTGAGTTTGGGTGATGAAAAAAAAATCTCACAATTGCTGCAGCACTAGTAAAGAGTACAGGTTTATAGTAACTTGCACTTTAAGAATTTTTCCCTAATTAATTTGAACTTTTGTGATGAAATTTTAGAAAGCATTAGAGCCCTTTCTCAAAGAACATTGCCCGTTCAACGTTGGTCTATCATCTTGACTAAGATCTACCAATACGTCTCTGTTGACTGTGTCAACAACACACACGAAACACGGGCACAGAGCATTCTCCTGTGCTGTTCCCAGACTATGGAATAAACTGCCAATATCTTAGACGGCCGGCCAATACCAATTAATTCACTCTAAGAAAATGTCGATGGCGTTTTTTGTTACAAGCAGGTAACCGCCATATAATTAATGTATATATAATACTTTTTGACATGCGAGGGGTTACTATTGAATTATTTTTTTTTCATGCCTTTTTAGGGGATGTTTGTGACCCCCTTTAGAGGTAAATTTTGAAGATATTTCTTGTGTCGTGGCAGCGCATGCTTCGTACATGCACACAGTTTTCCGCATTTTTCAGTGGTTGCTAAGATCAACAATAATGTTCCCGTTATCAAATGTAGTCATTCTAATTATTTTGGCGGAGGAATATTCCCAAGTATCATTGGAAAATAACAAAAACTCTCACATTATGTGTATTAGTTGTGCAATTAGGACTCCAAATGGTCGTATATGTCGCTAATACAAACATGAGCGATAATATGTGAAATAGGCCTATTCGCCGATTTCGTATTATGATCAGTTCTCGTGCTTCTTGTTTATCCTCAGTCAATGCTTTATTATAAACCTTTTCATTGTTAATCCATACATGTCAAGTATAGCCTTTGCCGATATTATGTATTTTTCCAGGTTTATGTGTCGAAATGCTTAATTTTACTGGTAATAGTCATCCGTGGTGACGCATCATTAGCCAATTTCTCTGACAAATAAGATTTAATCTTGGCCATTTTTCATAAAAATTATACATGAATTTCTTATATATGAAAGGGTGTACATGCCACTTCACAAAGTGACAAATACACTTTTTTATAGCAAAAGAGACATTATGATTAGGCTATGTAATTCGGAAACAGTTAATGGTTTTTATTTCAAAACTGGTCCAGCACTGAATGGGTCAGGGTGGCCGTTAAGAACAGAAGCTGTGTTGGAGGGGTTGGGGATGTTGTTTATAGGGCTGAAAGAGTCATTACAACTGTAAAAACAAGAGCAGCAGTGCAATAGGGGATAGGGTGGTTGTTAACAACAGAAGCAGCAGTGCTGGTGGGATCCAAGGGAAGCTTTTTGAGCCGGAGCAACAGTAGGCCTACTCAGGGATCAGTGCAGTTATTAAATAAAAAATAGCAACGGTTCCAAAGGGGCGATTGTTAAAAACAGCAGGAGCACATGTTATGCAGTGGCTGAAAGGGTCAATGTAGCTATAACATATTTTTCAGTAATATTGGGCCAATGTAGCCAAAAACATTGGTAATATAGAGCACGGCTCATTCAAAAATTATTTGAATAACCCATGTTCTGACACCTTTAGCTTTAAAACTATTGAAGAAGCCGCTGTAATAAAAGTAATCGACAATCTTTCTTCAAAAAATAGCTGTGGTATTGATAAAATAACTACAAAACTACTAAAAATAATCACGCCATATATTACGAAGTCTATAACTTTTATTATAAATCAATCTCTATCAAGTGGAGTTTTTCCAGACAAGTTAAAAATCGCTAAAATTGTCCCGATATATAAGAAAAATGACCCAGCACTTTTGGACAATTACCGTCCCATTTCACTACTTCCGGTCTTTTCTAAACTATTTGAGCGAGTAATCTTTAATCAATTACATTATCACTTTAATCTTCACAATTTGTACTTTAACAGTCAATACGGTTTTAGGAAAAAACATTCTACAGAATTTGCTGTTCTTGAACTTTTAGATAAAACTATAAAACATATGAATTCAGGTGATGTACCAATCTCAATTTTTCTAGATCTTTCCAAAGCGTTTGATACTCTTGATCATGATATTCTTTTGGCTAAATTAAGCTATTATGGAGTAAAATCAACTGCTTTATCACTGTTTAAAAGTTATCTATCAAACCGGAAGCAATATGTAGAATATTTAAATACAACTTCTAATTTTACAGACATAAAAACAGGAGTGCCACAAGGCTCAATTCTTGGTCCACTACTCTTCATCATCTATATAAATGACTTCCCTTCAGCAAGTAAAATTTTTAGTTTAATAATGTATGCAGACGACACAACTCTTTGCAGCACGCTCAATGCTTTCAAACCTAAATCACACAATGAAACACTTAATGGTAATATAGATAAAGAACTGTGTAAGATTGATAAATGGCTCAAATTAAATAAACTCGCTCTTAATACAACTAAATCTAACTTTATTATATTTCATATGCCACAAAAGAGGGTAGAAATACCATTATTAAAAATAAATAATGTTAATATAGAATGTGTAACAAATTTTGACTTTCTGGGAGTAGTAATTGATAAAAAGTTAAGTTGGCATGGTCATATAGATAAAATATCTCTCAAATTATCTAGATGTGTTGGTATCCTTAATAAATTAAAAAGGTTTCTACCTCAGCATATTCTCCTTACTATTTACAATTCCATGTTTCTACCCCACATTAACTATTGTATTCTAGCATGGGGATATAATTATCAAAGAATATTTAAAATACAGAAAAAAGTAGTTAGAATAATTTCATTAAGTAAATATAATGCCCACACTGATCCCCTATTTAAACATTTGAGACTTCTCAAAATGAAAGATATACATCAACTACAACAACTTAAATTATACCACACGTTAATAAATAATCAAACCCCTGAATACTTCACTTCATTGGGCCTTGTTTTTAATTTTGAAAGGCATGGGCATAATACACGACGGAGAAACTATATAACTCATAGAGTCAGATGTGAATATGCTAATCATTGTGTTCGTAACAGTTTACCAAATATATTAAACAATACTGATCAAATCATACTAAATAAAACTACATCTCATAGTCTACACGGATTCGCAATCTATGTAAAAAATGGCATTCTGAATTCATATAAAGATGAATGTGATATTGAAAACTGCTATATTTGTGATAGGCCTCGATAGATTGCCCATCATGTTTCCCGGCAGACACGAGAAGTGTGATTTCATGTAAGTTTACGATGATGGCCCAGTTTAAAACAGCTTGGGTGGTCATCTCTTGTAGGCTGGGTGGTCAACCCAGCCGATCGTGGCTGAATGTTAAAATATAATTTACTTCTGTGAGGTTACCCAGCGGACACTTGACGTTGGCTCGATGCTGGTTTGGCGCTGGTCCGGCGTCGTAGACGACGGATCAGCGTTAGATCGGCTTTGTCTCGACGTCTTGTTTCCGCTGGGTAAATGTGTTTGTTTGCAAACTCGTGCCTGTCGGGATGCGCTGTGGGACGTTCCCAGCGAACACAAGACATTCGTGTGACATGTGCAGCGTTGGTCCGACGTTGTAGGGTGTTATGCGTTTTTTTTGTGTTTTCTGGGTTGGCCTGGGGTTGTGCTGATGTTTGCATTGTTTGAAACATCAGCCCCATACTTTATTTATGCTTGTGTACCTACCAGTGGGCATACGGTACTGGCCCGGTCCCGTTTTAGTGTTGGTCCTTTGTCTAAGACTCTGGCCCGGTACTGGACCGCGACTAGATCGGTATATTTAGTTGTTATGTGTTGCTGCTGAGCGTACATGTGGGCAGTCTATTTGGAGTTTTTCTCAAAGAAAATGTAATCATATTCTCTACTCAGCGAGCACGACATGTCTACCCGGAGTTGGACCCACACCTTGGTCGGGCATCGGGTGGATATGTCGTGTTTGCTGGGTAAACAAGTCAAGTTACCTGGCACACAGGACATGTTTGCTTTGTTTTGGATCAATGTTGGTACACTGTCTATGACACTGACCCAGCGTTGAGCCAATATGAATTGAAAGTGTCGTTTTTCTTGCATTTATTTGGTCATTGCCTCCGTAATTCGATTTACCGTGAATACCCGGTGAGCTCTATACGTTGGTTGGTGCTGGATCAGTGTTGATCCAGAGTCTCTGACTCTGGGTCAGTATTGGACCGGTATTGATATGGCGTCTCTTGTTTGCTGGGTTTGCTTTTTTACATAACAATCATAACAACATGTGTCATTATAATTATATCAATATATATTTTTTGCTTAATTAATTATACTACTATTAATTACCTGCGGTCATTATTGTATTTTATGTTAGTAATTGGAAAGAGTAAAAATAGATTGCTTTGGTGGCCCTCCTGTTAGCGGTCATTTTCTGACCTTAAGGAGGGTCTCCCTGACCAACCGTAACAATAAGAAATTGTATGAACAAATATATATTTTCTTTTGGTCAAATAAAACATTTCTGATTCTGATTCTGATTCTGATTCTAGCTATAAACAACAGACAGGCGCATTCAACATGATTTGTGAATAGTGCTGAAGGGGCCAATGCAGATGTAAACAACAGGAGCATTCAACATGCTGATCTGCTAACCGCTAAAAAAAGGGAAAAATAGAAAACCCCATAGCAAATCTTGGATGGTGTTGCTTACCTTTATCCACTGAGAAAAAAACAAATATAACTTTTTGTACCGTACGTGTACACTGACTTCAAAGCCCTCAAATTCAACAGAATCCACTCTGTGTATTCATCCAGAGCACTGAAAAGTAGGCTCTTAAAAAAAAGATCATCTCAGAAATGAAATGAAATGAAATGAATCGGGCTTTAGGCCACCTTTGTGCACATATAGGCTAAACTGGGCCAGGAGAGCCTCCTGAGGATGGTGAGATGATTGAGATGACACTGTCCTCCAGACACAGGATTCGAAATTCGAGCCCTGGCGGTCTGAGGCCGAGCACGCTACCTCTCGGTCACGGAGGCTCCCCATAATACTGACTTTCACACGTGGATGGGGAAGAAACATTTTTGTTTCTTTCAAACCGCCGAGACCGGGAACCGAACCCCGAACTCTGGCGTGAAAGGCAGCGGTGCTAACCACTACCCTAGGGCCCCCGCCCATCATCTCAGAAGTGATCCATATCCATATTATCGGAGTGTATAGACCATGGCGATATGTCTACCTCATCTCTTTTGTCCTCTAGCTTCATCACCAAATGTATACTATTCACAGCGTGATCAGGTGTATATAGGGCCTATCATTAGCTGATGGTGAGGTGACACATGCAGATATGTACCATGATGTAGAAGTTTTGATTGTAGATGTAAATGGAGTGAAAGTAGCCTACTACCCTGTCCATCTAATCAGCTTATGCTGATCTCACTTGGCTGCAAGAAATACATACAACACAACATCCTGCAAAATTAATGGACATGGATTAACGACTGTTTGTAAAAGACAACGCCTTATATTGCTGCAATCCATTTGGACTCCCTTGTGATAATTTATAATATATCATATATTGTGTAGGCATGTATGGGTGAAGGTCATTTCAATGTGTCTTATTGTTATTTTTGTGCGGAGTGCGAAATTTAAAAAAGGAGGTTGTAGCTTGAAAATGACCCCAAAAATTTTACATTTCCGTTAATACTCTTACTAGAAACGCTATTTTACTGTATTTAATAATTATTTATATAGGCCTATTATTCTTTGTATGCCACGGAGTGCAAAAATGATGAGAAAAAAAATCTTACTTGGTTTAGAAGCGCAATAATGAAAAATATATAATGTAACTTGAAAATGACCTTATGTGACCCTGAAATGACCTTGAGAATTTAACATTTTTGTTATTGTCCTTAACAAAACCTATTTATTAAAAATTATTTGAATGTATCTTATTGCTTGTCTGCCCAAAATGAGGATAAAATCTTATTCTGTTGCGATATCTTAATCTAAAAATGACCTTGTACGATATTAAAATGACCTTGAGAAGTTAATATTTTTGTCAATCCCCTTACCAGAAATGTTGTGTTACTGTAATTATTAATTATTTCAATGTATCTTGTTGTTTGTATGCTGCGCACTCTGAAATAAAAAAAATTGCATGCCGTTGCTGAGTTCGAAAGCGAAAAAATTGACATTGTAACTTTGAAAAGATTTTGTCTGACCTTGAAATGACCTTGAGATGTTCACATCAGTCGTCAACTAATATTTGAAGAGCCATATTACTGTCATTGATAATTATTTGTATTTACCTCATTGTATGGCTGGTGTGTGGTGAAAAAAATGATAAAACGCAATTTTACCTCTTAAATGACCTTGTGAGCGCTTAAAATGACCTTGAAAGGTCACTAAAAGTTGCCAATCACCTTACCCGAATTGCTATACTAATTGAATTATTAGTTATTTAGAGGTATCTTGTTGTTTTTTCGTGTTCTGTAGGAAAATGAAAATATTGACATTTTAACCCATAAATGACTTTGTTTAAACTTGAAGAGGTCAAAAACAAATTGGTAACCCCCCTCACATTGAACGTGAAGGTATATAGAGTTAATAAAACGTGGTTATCTGCTTGTAACAAAAAACGCCATCAAAAGTTTTTTTAATCCACTTGGCCGGCCGTCTATCTATAAAAAAACTGTCCTACGCTTCTACTTCCAAACAATCTGTCCACACTAACTTATCATTTTAATCGAGCCTATTGCTGATGCCTTATTGTTGAATGTTTAGAGCGCCTGCGAACGGCCGAAAAGGCTGATGTATGGCGCTATATCAAATGCTTTATATTATTATTAATAACAGCATAACTACAACACTGCATAGCATCATGCGTTCATTGATAAGATAACTATATACCATGTATACTGAATGACCAAACACGTGGACATGCGTGTACCTTCTCCACAAAGGAACCACCATCAGTGAAAATACATTGGCACAACATGTTGATCTCTAACACAGACATTAAATTGGCATCAATTAGTCAGAGTATTATCATGGCTATGCAAGCAATAGGTGCTAGAGCCATACTTCAGATAGGACTGGGGGTTGAAATACATCACCATTTTTGCTGAACGATACCTGATACTCTTCACGAACACGGTTTTTCATCTTATCATGCTGAAGTGAAACGATTTGAACAAAATGCAGCAGCAACACCATTAACAGATATTACTGCTTATATTACAGGGCCCGGTTGTGGCAAAACTTAGAGCCCTTGTAACCGTCTGGTTCCAGTTTGTCGCCAAACCTACTTGTCTGTCTGCCGCGTGTGATAACCTCAGAGTCTATGATAAAGTGTGTTCTGTTTGAATTATTGTTGTATAATGTCTACTTAAACAACCAAGGGTGGGTGTGACACTCTCATCATTGTGCATTTTTTATAAATCCAATATGGCCGCCAAAATGGCTTTCCCTAAAGAAATTATACTGCATAGGCCTCTAGTTATGCTGGAGAAACATGTAATACATCATCTTTCTTTTATTTTTTTCACATACACATTTTAAGTATTTTAAGTTTTGCGGATATTGTGCCAACTTTGTGTATTTTTTAAAAGCTTATTTGCATAATTCACCATAATTAGCATACGTTGTCAAAATTGAAGGTAAGCATGCTGGTGGAGTTTTTTCTCCCACATTTTTCGCATGATTATCCTATGTGAAAGAGAGAATCTAGAAAGTTGATTTATTTTCTCCCATACGTCTTTATAATCGTGATCCTCGCTATAAGGCATCCTAAACCATGCACCAATACTCAGATAATTATAGGCCTATGATATGGTAATGTGCATATTTCACCATAAATGAGAACATAACATCACAAAACCTATTTGCTACAGTTTATTATTGAGATCAAAATACAACGATGTGAATATATAAAGTTAAACATTCTTATTAATTTCTCATGAATTGTTCACAGCAGGGTGACGTTGAATGTGTGTACATTTGACACCAACTTGTGTTCACTAGCTTACACAGAATATACTGCCGTGAGGCACCTGTATCCTAAATTTGATGATCCAGGACATTTAGTTTTAATTTCTGGCTACCTTTGATTTTTGACATCATGTTTCTATATGACCTTGAGGTCCCAGGGTCAAGGTCACGGTGGGAATGACCTTGGATTGGTTGGCGCCAAGCACCTTTATTATAATTTGATAATCCACGACTTTCAATTCTAATTTCTGGCTATCCACGATTTTGACCAGATTATTCTGTATTACCTTGATATGTCAAGATCAAGGTCACGGTGGAACAGACGGTGGACGGGTGGGCACCAAGCAGCTGTACCTCAATTTCTATGATTCACGACTTTTAGTTAAATTTTAAATTAAAATTAACCCTTTGACCTTGAGGGTCACCTTGAATCACAGACATAATGCCATTAAAAAATTTACAAGTCTTAATGTTTTTAGCTTTATTTAGTAAAAATCATTTTTTTAATTATTTTTTGGTCTAGCATGTTGCCCCCCTAGTCACATCGCCGTCTTAGATTTTTTAAACTGCCTAAATGTTATTTGAACCTATGAGTTTTCCAACTCTTAAAAACATGGAATTTAAATAATTCTGAGCAAATTAGGATGGTTTTACCGCTTTTCACGGACAATTGCGGCCTTCATGGACCCAAATTTTCATCCATTTTTATGGGTCAAATTTAGATAGATTTTTCTTTGTCGTTCACTATAAGTCCAGTAGGTTAGAAAACCATTGATAAACCTTTTGTCATAATATTTTAGGGGTAATAACATTTTGGCGTCCATCTTAGACGCCATCTTTAATAATTGAAAAGGCTCCAGCGGGAATCAAGGGCAGTTTTAGTATGTTATTCGTAATGGTATTTCGAAGGTTTTGTGAGGAAATCAGCTTGGACATTTTTGTTCTCCTTCAAAACCCAATAGGGCCTACTATTCGCCTATTTCCGCTTCAGGAAAACAATGCAATAGTGAATTATGATGTTTCAACCTTTATTGTGTTAATTATGTGTCTTTGGCAGATGAAATAGAAACTACGATTATTATCTGCACAATATCTTTACACCCAGATATATTATCTAAACAGCATCGGATACTTGATTTTTATTAATTGACCACTACTGTAACAATTGATCTCACCTTGAAAAGGTTATCCAGATATATTCTCTAAACATTATATGCTTCCTGATTTTTATTAAAAGGTGTTTCGCCGAAAACACCACTTATTAATATGACAATTTATCTTTTCACGCGACAGTTTTAAAATAATACCCCGATATATTTTCTAAACATAATCTGCTTTTTGATTTTTATTAAAAGGGTTTTCCTTCAGCACCTATGGGGAAAATGTCAATGCTGTTAGTTTGGAACTATATCTGCTTGCAAAAGCTATTAGTTAGCGTGTAAGGCCATTAAATGATGCCAAGAGATACGATGATCGCTCAAAAAAAGCCAAGGACCATTAAATAATGTTGCCCATAACCTCTTATATAGTAGCTTATTGCAAGTTTATTTTAGAGTTATATATTTATGCACAACATTTATTTCAGACAATATTTCACAGGGTAAAATATGTTTTTCAAAACTATTCCAGCCCCCTCTCTTGGTAATCGGATGGTGGTCTCTAAGTGCGTCGGTGCGTCAGTGCGTCGAATACACAAATCCCCCTGGTCTCTGTCAAGTTAGCACACATGAGCACACTCTTTTGAATCCATAACGTGACATGGACTAAAATACTATTGTTTCAACAAAAAATAGAGTTGACTGATACATGTATTCTATGTACATTATTTTGTTACATACAACAATGTTGCACTGACATTTTTATTTTACCTATTCAAAGTGGAAGTGAAACATGGACGCATTGTGATCAAAGTACTGTGGATTAGTGGTGAATCCATTTCAAATTTCTAAATTAAAGGTCTCAGAAAATTTGCCATCTCTGATTAGTGTATGAGCGCCTGCTATTACTTAAAACTCTAGTAAGATATTTATCACGGGAATGTACTAAATTACTAACCAGTACCGATATATGACAAAGGTATCTAATAATCATATTTCTCCTTTGAGAAGAATTACATCTATTTACACCCTTCTACGTCTGGGATAGAGGAGGTGCCCTATATTATATGACTAGGCCGGAGGGAGGGGGTGCCCTATCTTCTATGTCTGTGCTAGATAGAGTGAGTGCCATAGCTATTATGTCTGTTTTTAAGATAAGGGGTGCCCTACATTCTATATCTGTGCTAAATAGAGGGGTGGTCAGATCTGCAATGTCTAGGCTAGAGGAATGGGTTGTCCTACTTTCTGTATCCGGGCTAGTGGACTTGGTGCCGTCTGTTATGTATGTGTTAGAGGAAGGGGTTGCCAGAGCTAACATGTCTGTGATAGAAGAGGGGTTGCCCACCCTTCTATGTCTAGGCTAGAGGGACAGAATGCGAGACGGGGTGCCTAAGTATACCTTCTATGTCTGGACTAGAGGGATGGGTTGTCCTTCATGCTATGTCTGGGCTGGAGGGAGGAAATGCGCCACACTCTATGTCTGGCCTGTGGGAGATGAGGTGTATAAATATCTGCTATGTTTGGGCTAGGCGATGATGTGCTCTACCTTCTATGTCTAGGCTAGAGTGAGTGGGAGCCCTACCTTCTATACCTGGGCTAGAGGGGAGGTTGTCTTTCATTCTATATCTGGGCTAGAGGAATTGGGTGCCCTTTATTCTATGTCTGGGCTAGAGGGAGATATTGTCAGATCTCCTATGTCTGTGCGCAAAGGAGGGGTTCCCCTCCCTGCTATGTCTAGGCTAGAAAAATGAAATGAATCAGGCTTTAGGCCACATTTGTGCACATATACGCTGAACTGGGCCAAGAGAAGATGATCGATGGTGAGATGATCGATATGACTCTGTCCTCCAGACACAAGATTCGAAATTCGAACCCTGGCGATCTAGGCTAGAGGGAGGGAGTGCCTCTACATTCTATGGCTGAGCTAAGGAAGGTCTCAGATATCAGATAGGGGGTGCCCTATGTTTTATGTCTAGGCTAGAGGGAGGGGTCCACCTATATTATATTAAGAGCTGGAGGAAAGCGGTGACATTCCTTCTATGTCCGGACCAGAGGGAGGGGTTGATTACCTTCTATGTTTGGGCTAGATGGGGTACATTACCATATATGCCTAGATTAGAGGGTTGGGTACCCTACCTCCTATGTATGGGCTTGAAATTTTTTTTTTCAGATCTGCTATGTTCGTGTTAGAGGGAGGGGGTACCATACCTTCTACATCTGGGTTATAGGGAGGGGGTTACCCACCTTCGATGTCTGAACTGGAGGGAGGGGGTGGCCAACTTTTTATGGCTCAGCTAGAGGGAGGGGGTGAGCTACCTTCTATGTCTTAACTAGAGGGACAGGTTGCCCTATATTGTATGTCTGGGCTATAGGGAGGGGTTGTCCCACCTTTGATGTCTCGGCTAGTTGTTCTTTGTCGGCTAGTCTTCTTTGTCTTCTTTGTCTAGACCATATCTGTTATGTCCAGGATAGATGAAGTGGGTGCCCTACCTGCTATGTCCAGAGGGAGGGGTTTCCAAATCTGAACTCGATGCGGGGGGAGGGGGTTGCCTTCTTTCTATGTCTGGGCTAGAGGGAGGGGTCATCCTATAGTCTATATCTAGGCTAGAGGAAGGGATGCCCTACTGGGCTAGAGGGACGGCTAGAGGGAGGGGTTTTAAATTAATAACAAAAAAGTATTATTACACAGTGAAAATAGTTATATCCCCGAAAAACATTTTTCAGCCACTATAATCTGATATGCGTCCTGGCGGTGTGCCTAGAATATTGACGGTTTCTTTTCATAATTACACAAAAAAATTATATAAGTTATTTTTTAGGAGCAAAAGTATTTTCAAAATCTTTCACAGCCGACCATAACACATTTACATGTCTTTTTTCTCTAAGCTGTTTCTGAATGGTAGCCGTTTTATAGCCCTCTATGCTTTTTCTATGATGAAAGCAATGTCTTGTTGAAATAATTTCATTTTGATTGATGGTGTATGTCCTATGTATGGCACAGATGAGCTGAGGAATGTGAGTTTGTTGTATCATTATAAATACTAAAAAACATCTATCTAACTCAGCAGGGCACGCCTCGAGGCCACCCGTCTAACAGTCTGTTAGGGAGTGTCTGGGTAAGACAAACATGACACTTTGATTTAATGCTGGTTTAATGTTGGACAACCGTATGCAATTATGGCAAGAATTATGGCAACAGACGGGAACATCACACATAAATAGTACATGAAATGTAGTCATTCAAAACACACCATTGCAATAAAAAATATAATATTACTTGTTAAAAACATGAATACATTTAAAACACAAAATACTCATCAACGCTGAATAATATATTGTAAGTAAACGTTAATGATTATCTGGTTGGATTGTTTCATCTCTCAATATATCTGCTAGATAAACTTTAGTGCCACAAGTTAAAATTACAACTACTTATTAGAACTACCGCTACTCAACCTTTCAGCAAACTTTGTGAATTTAAGTTGTTTTGTATTCTTTAAATCACTATGAAATGGTTTAATTGATAAAACATCTTCCAAACATATATAATGATATGTAGGATGAAAAAATATGCCTCGTAATTGTAATTTACACACTTTAATGTGTGAGGATATAATATGTGAGTGATGGTACTACAAGCGTTCAGACGGGAAGGCTGGCTGGCGTGCCTATTGTTATAGCAGGACAATGGTCACCTGCTTACCGTATATTAACGAGGTGTGATTAAGCCACCGATCTGTGGCGTCCACACCAACGGTGTTCAACGCTCACGCCGTGCCAGGTCAGGCGTGTCCGTTTCGTCACACACAGTAATTGCTGCCACAAATCGAGTGCCCCCCCCCCCCACTGTCTGTACTGTATTAGGAAGCCAAAATAAAATCACCGATTTTTTGATGATATTAGACCTGGATATGTCCCTTTAATATTTCCGCATGTCTCCTTGCAATAAGCCTACATGAAGTTAAAGCTTATAGTATTGATCACTTTATAATCATTACAGTGATTATATTACAAGCATTGTGCATATTCGATGATTTTTTGGAGTGATTGGACTATTGCATCGTTCTCTTTCTATATTTAGATCATGTGAGCTCTTTCGATATCTAATCATTGCTGTTATGATGTGGTCCCCCCTTTTGTGTAAGATATAAGCCTATGGCTCTTCTAAATTATTTAAAATTAATTTAAGTGAAAAAAATAGAATATCTCCTAATATTTAACACTTTAAAATACAGTGCTAACAGCATGGTGATTTTGCATTTTGTGATACCATATTTTTATGTGGGAGGATAATTATATAGACGATAATACAAGCAATGGCTGTAAAAGGTGAGACTATTAGCTGACAAGTGGATAAAGACTAGAGACTATAGACGCTGGCGACACTAGTGAAGGAAAATACTGGAAAAGATAAACAACCTCTAGAGATAAATACCATGGCCCAGTGAAGGCTGGAATCCCTGACGAAGATAGGTGTAATAAATAAATGAAATGTTCCAACCGCTGCCATTATATCAAATACTGAACATGCATCCTGCACCATCTTCCCACGCAAGGCCCGCTGCTCCCGACGTCGGGAGCGGCAGCGAGCCTTGCGTGGGCCAGCATTGGCTCGTGGGTCCACAAATCCGTGCTCGCGGGTATACATAATCCTTGAATACAGATGAACAAACAATGAGCACGGCTCCATGGACAATTTCGGAAAAACAATGTGATGAATTTGTAAACCATGAGCACAAATTCATATAACACTGTATAAGTTACAAAAACAATGACCCTGCATCTTAGCTGTACCTCCCCCCCCCCTATTATTTCCTTCATTATATCCTTCGTCTTCTTCCTTCATTCGTCCATCCTTCCTTCCTTCATTTGTTTTTTTCTTTATTTTCTTGTACGTGGATGTCCGGTACTGAAACGTGGTATATAGTGTTGTGTATTCTGGCAGTAAACACGGTCGGAGGGTGATGCGAATGAATAATGCATGAGACGCCAGCTAGTGTCGCCGAGGCGAGTTCTCACTCTGGTTCTGTATATTCACCAAGTGCCGAACAAATATTGCGACGCTCGTCCAACATTAACCCGACAATGGGTGAAAGTGTCGTGTTGCAGTGTGGTGACCTAACTGCAAGCCGGGGGTTTCCTGCTTAACAACAAATTCATCACCTTTCATGACCCCTACCTCATTTGCAATACAGCCTGGTGCGACTGAAAATCATTATGACACGCTGCGATTCCATGAACCCCCAGCCCAACGAAATGAAATGAATCGGGCTTTAGGCCACCTTTGTGCACATATAGGCTAAACTGGGCCAGGAGAACCTCCTGAGGATGGTGAGATGATTGAGATGACACTGTCCTCCAGACACAGGATTCGAAATTCGAGCCCTGGCGGTCTGAGGCCGAGCACGCTACCTCTCGGTCACGGAGGCTCCCCACAATACTAACTTTCACACGTGGATGGGGAAGAAACAATTTTGTTTCTTTCAAACCGCCGAGACCGGGAACCGAACCCCGGACTCTGGCGTGAAAGGCAGCGGTGCTAACCACTACCCTAGGGCCCCCGCCCCCCAGCCCAACGAACAGTAGAAGTTGGCCCGGTGTTGGTTTGCTGTTGCACCAGCGTCGCAGACGGTGATCCAACAGTAAACCGATATCTGAGATGGCGTGGTACATATGACACTACGATTGTTTGCATCTAGAACAGAAAATATAAAGTATACTAACGTTGATTGGATACTGCCATATGCTTATCATGCTTATTGCCTTATATTGTATCTGAAAATCCCTTCTTAGCCCCCCCCCCCCCCCATGTATGTCTGTGTCGTTAGAGATTGACAATTAAACAAACATCTGTTTTTTGCCAATTTTGCACTGCCTACACTAATATAAACGAGCTTTTTCAAATGATTCTAACACTGATGGTCAGAAATCCATAATCAGATAATATGGGTATTCAAATTAAGCGTAAAGAGCTGACTAAGACATTTATGATGATTTCAAATAGAAAAATCCTTTGGTCTCTTGCCATTTGGTGGTGCTTTGTAAACAACCACATTTTCGAATTTATATTTAGTCCTACTGCCATGCAAACAACAGCAATCGCCAACTTGAGAGGTAAGCAGACCTTGCTCTTTACTGGTGTTTGAATTTGCATGGCAGTGTAGGGCTGTCATTCTATACAGAAAGGTTTGTTATCTTTGATTCCCACAGAGAAGGCGAAAAGCCCCTTCGGGTGGCATTTCAGTGGCTGCGGGATCTTTGTGAAAAATTGTGTTTTGAATACACAAAAAAATACTACTCACTCTTGGTGACGCCTGTCGCTGCAAACGATCTCAGAGGTATATGGTCATGAAATGGATAGGCCACTTGATACATTTTGCACAGTAAAAACACAGTACTCATTTCCCATAATGACGGTTAATTAAGTAACCGATAATAGTGTTTTTAAATTTATTAATGCACCTGCACACGTGACAACCGGTTTAGGAAAGATGGCGCATCGTGTAGATATAGCATTTACACATTTATTTGTGTGTGTGTTATGGTGTGGTGTGTGATGTATGTGGTGTGGTGTACGTGTGATGTGTAGGTGCATGTGTGTGGTGTGTGTGTGCACTGTGTGGTGTGTGATGTGTGGTGTGTGTGGTGTATGGTATGTGGTGTGTGAGAGTTATGTGTGTGGTGTGTGGTGTGTGGTGTGTGTGTGGCGTGTGATGTATGTGGTGTGGTGTGTGTGCGGTGTGTGGTGTACGTGTGATGTGTAGGTGCATGTGTGTGGTGTGTGTGTGCACTGTGTGATAAGTGGTGTGTGATGTATGGTGTGTGTGGTGTATGGTATGTGTGGTGTGTGGGAGTTGTGTGTGTGGTGTGTGTGGTGTGTGTGTGGTGTGTGATGTGTAATTTGTGTGGTGTGTGGTGTGTCTGGTGTGTGTATGGTGTGTGGTGTGTGGGGTGTGGTGAGTGATGTGTGGTATGTGAGGTGTGAGTGGTGTGTTTGGTGTGTGTGGTGTGTGTGTGGTGTGTGTGGTGTGTGTATGGTGTGTGGTAAGTGATGTGTGGTGTGTGGTTTGTGGTATGTGAGGTGTGTGTGGTGTGTGTGATGGGTGTGTGGTGTGTGTGTGTGTAGTATGTGTGGTGTGTTTGGTGTGTGTGGTGTGTGTGGTGTGTGTGTGTGTGTGTGTGTGTGTGTGTGTGTGTGTGTGTGTGTGTGTGTGTGTGTGTGTGTGTGTGTGTGTGTGTGTGTGTGTGTGTGTGTAGTATGTGGTGTGTGGTGTGTGGTGTGTGGCTCGTGGTGTGTGGTGTGTGGTGTGTTGTGTATGGTGTGTGGTGTGTAGTTTGTGGTTTGTGGTGTGTGGCTTGTGGTGTGTGGTGTGTGCTTTGTGTGGTGTGTGTGTGGTGTGTGCTTTGTGTGGTATGTGTGTGTGGTGTGGTGTGTGGTTTGTGGTGTGTGGTGTGTGGTGTATGGTGTGTAGTGTGTGGTTTGTGGTTTATGGTGTGTGGTGTGTGGTTTGTGTGATGTGTGTGTGGTGTGTGGTTTGTGTGGTGTGTGTGTGGTGTGTGGTGTGTGATTTGTGTGGCGTGTGGTGTGTGGTTTGTGTGGTGTGTGTGTGATGTGTGGTGTGTGGTTTGTGTGGTGTGTGTGGTGTGTGATTTGTGGTGTGTGGTGTGTGGTTTGTATGGTGTGTATGTGGTTTGTGTGGTGTGTGGAAAGTGGTGTATGGTGTGTGTTTTGTGTGTGGTATGTTGTGTGTGGTTTTTGGTGTGTGTGTGTGTGGTGTGATGTGTGTGGTGTGGTGTGTGATGTGTGTGTGGGATGTGTGTATGTGTGGTGTGTGGGGGTGGGTGTGGGTATGTCGTGTGGTCTGTTTGTGTGGTGTGTGTGTGGTGTGTGGTTTGTCGTGTGTGTGGTGTGTGTGGTGTGTGGTGTGTGTGTGGTTTGTGGTTTGTGTGGTGTGTGTGTGTGGTGTGGTGTGTGGTTTGTGGTGTGTGGTGTGTGGTTTGTATGGTGTGTGGTTTGTTTGGTGTGTGGAAAGTAGTGTATGTTTTGTGTGTGGTATGTTTTGTGTGATGTGTGTGTGTGTGTGTGTGTGTGTGTGTGTGTGTGTGTGTGTGTGTGTGTGTGTATGTGTGTGTGTGTGTGTGTGTGTGTGTGTGCGTGTGTGTGTGCGTGTGTGTGTGTGTGTGTGGTGTGATGTGTGTGGTGTGGTATGTGGTGTGTGATATGTGTGTGGGGTGTGTGTGTGTGGTGTGGGGTGCGGGGGTTTGAGTGTGTGGTGTGTGGGGGTGTGTGTGGGTGTGTCGTGTGGTGTGTGGGGTGTGGGTGTGGTGTGTGTGTGTGGTGTGTGTAGTGTGTTGTATGAAGGGTGTGGGGTGTGCTGTGCTGTGGGCCGTTACGGTGACTGGTTTGGTGTTGAATTCCCACATTGTAAGATGCAATGATCGCGAACTGCAGGATATCTGAATGTATGCTGCAGAGTGTCACAATCCATTATGTAATGTACCACATAGCACAGTGCAATGTAGGCCTGCCACAGAGCACAATGCTATGTATCACTAAGCCAGGTATTGTGCAATGTAATCACTACAAAGCACAATGAAATGGACCACAACGCACAATGCACCACAGAACGTAATACAATATACCACAACGCATAATGCAATGTACCACAGAGCACAATGCAATGCGCCGCAATGCACAATGTAATATACCACAATGCCCAATACAATGTACCACAAAGCACGATTCAATTTATCACAACGCACAATTCAATGTACCACAGAAGACAATTTAATATGCCACAAAGCACAATGTAGTGTTCCACAACGGACAGTGCAATATACCACAACGCACAATGCAATGCACC
The DNA here is from genome assembly GCA_964017125.1 of Flabesymbios commensalis. Classification (NCBI taxonomy): domain Eukaryota; kingdom Metazoa; phylum Annelida; class Polychaeta; order Terebellida; family Flabelligeridae; genus Flabesymbios; species Flabesymbios commensalis. The sequence goes on from OZ024905.1 coordinate 79,866,296, forward strand.
ACATAGCAAAATGCAGTGTGCCACAAAGCACAATGAAATGTACCCCAACACACAACTTTATGTACAACAAAGAAATATTGATTTTTGACCCTGATCGGACTCCATAGCAGGACAAGAGTTTTTGCTGATAAGGCGTGTAGCAACTACTATGCTACACTGTCTGCCTGTTTTTGTTGGTCTGTTGGTTTGTTGGAGAAGGACGTGGTGCAATACTTAGGGATTTTGTCAAGTTAAAAATAAAAAATCCTGTGTCTGGAGGGCAGTGTCATCTCAATCATCAACCCATCCTCAGGAGGTTATCCTGGACCAGTTTAGCCTATATGTGCACAAAGGTGGCCTAAAGCCCGATTCATTTCATTTTTGTCAAGTTAAAAAAATTCAAGCCCCAACTCGGATTATTATTATTTTTTGGAAATTTTGTGTTTTTTTGTGTTTTTGTGTGTGTTTGATGTGTTGTTTCCATGTTTCCCAAAAAAAAATAATATTGGGTAGTGGGATGGGTGGGTGTAGTCTGACCAATCCGAGTTTTTCTCGGATTTTTGGATTTTTTTAACTTGACAAGACCCCTTAGAACGGCATGGCGTTTTGTCTATGTCGCTGATTGCCGTCTTGGTGCAGGATTGTTGGAGGAATATCATGTTGTCCTTTTTCCGACGTGTTGTTTGATGAGAGTGTTAATTGAGAGAGAAAAAGATGGCAAATCAGATTGAGATTACATTTTCAATAAAGTGAAGAATAAAAGGAATATTATAATTGAAATTACGCAAGTTAGAAAGGTAATAAATAGGCTTTATGTCAAAATATGGCAGAAAGTGAAGCTGTAAACCAGGAAACTGCAGATAAAATCGAAATAAGTAAAACATTTTAAAAAAAAGCAATTTCCATTCTGATGAATATAGAAAATGAAAACATCTCATGTATGTAAATTTAAATTTAGAAGAAAGAAAAAATGTTTGACAACAAACTGGCAGAATCCGACTATAAAGTTTGTTTCAAAGTGGGACAATTATGTGTGATCTAAATGCTTCCAATGTGATAAAATTGACAGCATTAACCATTTATTAACGAAACAAGCTGGCAAAGCAAATTTGGCATATAGTAAACCGCTCTTTTTCGGAAATTATTCAGCTCGAGGGCATTGTTTTTGATAAAAAGTTAGGAGGTTATCTAACTAAGCTGTATTACTGGTTTATGTGTTTCTGTACATGCAATGGATTCTAAAATATGTGAATATATATATATATATATATATATATATATATATATATATATATATATATATATATATATATATATATTCTTCAATATTGACTCTAGTTAAAAACTTAAAAACGATATTTATTTTTGCAGTCAATTTTGTTGTCGTACAGGAAAATACTCATATTATAATATTCTAAATTTTATAGATTCTAAATTTTATAGATACATTATGATGTATTAACCGTGTTTAAAAGAGTATGCAAATCATCAATTATTTTTAAATATGCACAATTTGTTATATATTATTCTTTGGTGTTATTTTTTTATTTTATAAAGAGATAATTTAATTCGAATATATACATGCATGAATTTGCATATAGTGAATAAAAAATATATAAATCATGCATCTCCCCTCTTAATATTGGGCATTGTTTTGATGTTGTGTCTTTGGGCAAGGCACTGTACCCTCAAATGCTTCACATGACGCAGGTACATGGTAGGACAGTGATGACAATGTGTGCGATAATTTCAATGCGTCGAAATGGCTTCATGACTGTATACTCCCTGTGGAGTTGAAATGACGCATAAACAAACATATCCAGTGACCATGGGGTAACATGTAAAGACTTCAGACTTAACGTCAGACTATAAATCTGCACTTTTACATTTATGTAAGGCCCATTGTGGCGCAGATGTAATAATAATGCAGCACAGCTCTCCACTCTGTGGGAATATGCCTACTGAGATTACACAATGCAAATTACTCGAATCTAACCCTTACAACATTGACAGATTTTTGTATAGACTATGAAGACCAAAAGGTTTTTTTAAATTTGAAATAATCATAGTTATCTCTTTCTGTTTCATTTAAATATCTATGTTATGGCTGTACGGCCGTTATCATTTTTTTTTAAATTCTTCCGGTGTGGAGATCAACTTTAGACGTCAGTTTCTGACGTCTAAAGACGGACCCCGAGCAGAAATGTTTAAAGTGATGCTTATTGCATGATAAATTGCAATACAAATAGCTGACGTCAAAGATATGTGTTTTTATCGGGACACAGGGGGTCAATGATCTGGGGTAATTGCGTCCGCACCTGCCGCGGTCCGTCCTTCCCATGTGGAGAGGACCATAGATAACTGTTCCACAAGCAGCTAAGCAAAACAAGTGGCGCTGCAAGTTGTTTGTTCAAATACTTTTTGAGCTCCCATATCCTGTCCTTTTTAGTGAATGGGCCAAAGTCTATGCTTTATACTCACATCTGACATAATACTTGCGCTGCATCTTCAAAAAACCAGGCTGCGTGAGGCACGCGATTAACCTCTCCAGAAAACACGAAGCGTTGACCCAATGTTGGGCCAACGACTCGTGATTGCTGGGGCTCGGATTACGAGGGTGCAGACTTGGCTGGAGATGTTTGCGCTGATAGACAATGGTGTGCCATGAAGTCTTATGTAAAGGAAAATATGAGCAAGCATGCATTCATGATCTGTCATTTTGGTGATATATTTTATTAATCTCTTTAACCCTTTAGCCGCTGGTCCCGATTATTTTCGTTTTTATCCCCCTAATCCAGTAGAAATCGACACAAAAAATGAAAACTCGGACATTTCCCATAACAGACCGTGTTCGGTGTCAAATCGTTCAGATGGATGTCTCAATTTATGCACATGGAAATCCATTTTTAGTGGCTCAGGTACACTGCCCTAAATAACCTCATTGTGAAATTAGTTCATTATATAAGCGTGATTGTTCTTGTATTAATTTTGACTGATTTCAATTGAACATGCGCAATGGCTCGGATATACCACACGAACACCTTAGAATATCTCAATGCCAGACATTTTCAAAACCGGGGAATTATATGTAGGCCAAAGTACATCAATTACCATTATCGTGATAAGGTGGGATTTAACACAAAGTTAAATATAATAAATAATTAATATACTACAATTTTCTTTATATTGCATTGATATAAATTAATGTGACTTTCTATGATTTTAATGTCAGATAAAAATCGATTACAATACTAGGACTTTTCACATTATCCTGATTATTAGTGTTACTTTGGTGACTCCCTGAAGTACCGAGACTTATTTGTGAGCATGTTAGTTAACCCTTATCCTGCTGATCACGATTGTACTGTCGTTTTTGGTTTGTTTTATTTGTCGATAAAATCACTGATATTGAGGGCAGTATGTATGTTTAAAAATAAGGATTTGCAAAGGATATATCTCAAATTTAACGAGCACGAGTAATTTTCAGCCACTTGAGTTTGTGGGGGGATTGCGGTAGCGAGACACAACTTTAAGTGGTTGAAAATTTAAATAAATTAACTCAGCAGGTTAGCCTAATTCTCTGATTTAAAACTACAGAGCGAGATAAAACAAAATACAGTAAGTTTTCGCGCAGCAGTAACAGCTTACCTGGTAAGTATGCAGTGCAGCTTTTTTGATTCATTTTTCAACTATATCACACTGAGATGTTGATGATCGGTACCATTCAAAGGGACTAGTTCTAATATTACTTTGTGTTTAGCTACATATCCCTCGATAAGTAGCACTTTCTAGGCAATAGCTTAATATTGAAAATGAAAATTTTGCCAGAAAAAAATGAAGTAACAAATATAAGTAAGTTATCATCAATGTATTAAATTCGAAAACAATTATATAGTTGTCCACATATCATTCTAATTTCTCTCCATGTATAACCTAGTCAACAAAACAATTTCGGGCTATATCACTATATTTAATATCAATAAAAAGCTACTGACAGTCTGACACAGGCTTTCACATGAATGTAAAATATTTTGTGTCCTTAACAAATGCACAAGAGAGGCTTAAGTTGAGATTTTAACCCTATATTTTACCTATTTTGCAGTTTTTCAGTAAATAGTCGAAATATTTTTTCCTCAGATGATTTTTGTATGGTATACATTGATTGTATCTCACATTTTTGCCCAATGAGTAGTTCAATTTTGAGATATATCAATATATTTGATATCAATGAAAAGCTACTGTAACATGCCTTCACGTCGATGCAAAATATTTTGTATCTGGTCATTGACAAATGCACAAAAGAGCTTTAAGTTGGTGTTTAACCCTCACTTAATGTTCTAGAACAGTATTGTTGACTTAAAATTAACCCATTTGGAATAAAAATAATGAGTTATATGAACATATTATAAATTTGCTCGTTTTTCTCCTGGCTCGGGGAAATTGACTGTACTTAAATTATTGCCCACTGAGTAGTCGAATGTTGAGCTATGTCAACGTTTTTATTAACAATAGAAAGCTAATGTCACAGGCTTTCACACGGATCTAAAATATTTTGTGCCTGATTATTGACCATTGCACTTGTAGGAGAGCTTTAAATTGGTATTTATTTTATCTAATTTTCATACTTTTTCAGTTTATAGTCAAACTACGTTTTCTCTCATTCGATTTTTGTATGAAATGAATGTTCTGTTTTGACTCAAACATGTTCTAGAACTATGACAACTATGAAAAAATAACAGTGTTTCACATTTTTGCCTAATGAGTACCCAAATTAAAAACATGTATTAACATCATTGATTTCAGCTGAATGTAATTTTCAAGATCTTTTACGTGGATACATAATATTTTATTTCTGTTAAATACGCAATAAACAACAAAGTGCTTAGTTTGTATTTTATCCCTACATTTGAAAAATTTCCAACGTTTTTTTTCGGTAAATACCAGCAGGACTACCATATTGTTATTACTTTTACATTCTCTGGAGTAATTTCTTTACCATAGATCTTGACCACTGACTAAATAATTACAGCCACTTTAAAAATTAGACCTGCAAAAGTGATCTTGACCACGATGTGATAACAACCACTTTGAATATTATCTAAGCCACTACAAAAGTGATCTTGACCATTAAAGTAGTAATCACAGCCACTTTAAATGTCATCTCAGCCACTACATAGGTGATCTTAGCAAACAAAAAACCGGTGTCAGCCTATCTAACCCACAACAAAGTGATCTTGGCCACAAAAGTGATCACAGCCACTTCAAACATTATCTCAGCCACTGAAAAAGTGATATTGGCCACTGAAGAAGTGATCACAACGACTTTAAATTGTATAACAGACACTCCAAAAATTATCTTGGCCAACGAGAAGTTATCACATTGCCTTTAAAAGTTATCTCAGCCACTACAAAAGTGATCTTAGCCACTAAAAAAATTATCACAGTCACTTGAAAGGTTGTCTCAGCCATTACAATATGTTCTTGGCCACTAACAAACTGGTGTCAGACACTGACAAAATCATCGAAGCTACTGCAAAGTGATCTTTGCCACTGAAAAAGTAATCACAGCCACCTTATCAGCCACAATATCAGTTTGGTTTTGGCCAAGATCATCTTTGTGGTGGCTGAGATGATTTTTTAAGTGGCTGAGATGGCTTATTTGGTGGTCAAGATCACATTTGTAGTGACGATCGAGATAAGTTTATTAGAGGCTGACATAAGATTGTTAGTGGCCAAGATCACTTCAGTAGCGGTTGAGACAACTTTAAAGTGGCGGTGATCATTCTTCAGTGCACAAGATCAGTTTGTTTCTGACCAAGATCAACTTTGTGCTGGCTGAGATGATTAACACCAGTTGGTTAGTGACCAAGATGGCCTTTGTATTGATTGAGATAATCTTTAGAGTTGCTGTGATTGGCTAAAATCAGTTTTGTAGTGACTCAGATAACTTTTAAAGTGGTTGTGATGACTTCTTCAGTGGCCAAGATCACCTTTCTAGTTGCTTGAGATGACTTTCAATGTTGCTGTAATTACTTTTTCAGTGGTCAAGATCACGTTTGAAAAATGGCTCAATAGAATGTAAAAATAATAACAAACATTTATACTATATAAAATCAACATGAGCAAGAAGTCCTGCTGGTATTCACTGAAAGACGTTGGAAATTGTTTAAATGGAGGGATAAAATACAAACCTAGCGCTTTGGTGTGCATTTCGTATTCAACAGAAATAAAATATTATGTATGGAAATTCCAAGTACACTACCATCACTCATAACCAGTGGCCGGCAATGTTTGTCATCTCAGATCAAAGCAGATTCAATCTGTCTTACAACGATAGGCGTGGTAGAGTTTGGTGGACACATGGTGAGAGGTTTCTCCCAGAGTGCCTTTCTCAAGCTCAGCAAAACACCACCCAATTAATCTTGGTCTGGGGGTGCATCGGTCGGGGTCAGCGGGCTTGAAATGACGTATGGGCCTTGACCCATTGCATGACCTTCACCCAATAGCATCAATGAATTCGCCATGCCAAAAAACCTAAGTATATAGCCATTATTTACAATAATCCTATAATAGCTTGTCAGTGAGATAATTATGATGAATTGCAACATACTGGTGACGGCCATCTTGAATATGCAAAGTAGACCTATTTATAGACCATAATTTTTTTAAACTTATTTTGATAGTACTACGGACACAAATGGTCTCAATAAAAAAAAACGCTTTCTCCCAATTTTTGACCTGCTCAAATGTCCACATACCACCATACTAGACATTTTTGTGATCTACAGATACCTTTCAGAAATACAGATACCTTTCAGAAAATTACATTGACAATTAGTCCTTTGAGATGGTACCGAAAAAAATTCTGGCTCATGGACTATAATTATGTGCTGTACCCGGATGACATCGCAAGTCCTCAATTTTTTAATTGAATACGATCACTAATTTTCACTGTGCGATCACGTTAACCTTTTCACTACCATACTTGACGGAAATTTCCGTCGTCATTCGTCAATGAACGTAACCATAAAATGACACAAATTTTCGTCAAATATATACTACATTTATGTATTTTTCGTCATTTGAAGCTGGAAATTGCGTTAGCAATTCCAGCTTCAAATGACGAAAAATAGAACTCCTACACCAGTATATCTGGATCCTGGCATGCACCCCGGCCTGGAAGTCAAAGGGTTAATAGTGGTCTCAAAATCAGTGTATCGACGTTAATTTATCACGGGGCCACGCACTGCACGCTGATTTACATACGCAAATACTAATTTAGTATTTATCTATATAGAGATATAATTAATACTTCTCTGTAAAGTCAAAAGGCAGTAATTGATTCTTTTTCAAGTTAACTATGTACTACTTTTGAATCAATACCTAAATAATGTAATTCCACATCGATGTTTTGGCTAGGCCTCTTCGCTACATGCTTGTTTAATATGTCAATAACACACTTTTTTTACGTTTGAACTACAAATCACTTCAAAACTCAATATTATTCACAGCGGAACACGTTTATCAACCTAGTGAATAATGCCCCCTCCACCGCAGGCATGAGATGTATTCAATGTTGTTTCAATGGTGAGCTAGCGTTGCGATACTGGCCCACCATTGAAACAACATCGGCTCAATGTCTCGTGTCTGCTGGGTCAGAGAGACGATTCTGAGTGCTGGATCTCATGCAGTAAACACAAAACATTCAACCAATGTTATTACAGGGTCATAACAAGGGGTGGGGCCCTGGTGCAGTGGTTATAAAGATGCCTGCCCAGGAAGTCGGAGATCGCTAGTTCATCTCCAACTCTGACATTCACGTTTTAAAATAACAAAATGTTATTTCTCCGTTCACTCGTGAACATTCGGTATTGTGGGGAGCCTCCGTCGCTGAGAGGTGATGTGCTCGGTCATACCGCCAGGGCTTAAATTTCGAATCCTGTGTCTGGCGGGCAGTATCAACTAATTTATCATACCATTCTCGGGAGGCTCTCCTAGCCAAATTTAGCCTATGTGTACAATGATGGCCTAAAACCCATTGATTCATTCAGTCATTAGCAGGGTCAATATTTTGCGTTTGCTTAAACATGCTAATGCTATTAAGTTGGAGGAGGGTGTCTGACAAAAAGCACTATCATATTATATGACAAAACAAATCTGCGGTCAAAAAGTAAGCAAAAATATCGTGTACCATTGGGGTGAAATCGTATTCTGTGTGAACGTTTTTTATATTTTTATTTATTTAATTGCAAAAAACATTGAGCAACATGCATCAGAAGTGTGACAGAAGAAGGAATAACTAGGTAGGAGTATTCTAAATATCTAACTGACACTAAAACCCCCTCAATTCTTATTCTATCATTATAATCCATGTAGGGGCCTACTCGGATCTTCAAAAATATTCTGTATTCTCGGGTCCCCAAATTCAGCCAAATCTCTTATCGCGCAGGTTCATCTAGCACTGTTGCTGCTTATTAATTAGTCACCCAGAATAATTCACAGAGGAGCGCGCAGCGCGAGGGCTGACGCGATATTATGCACTAATTCTGGTTTAAACCTTATAGTGCCTCTCTTTTCACCTGGTGAGGTAGGTGATTGTACAAATTTGTACTGATTTAAGAGCAGTGTGTCTAAAACCACCATCATTGAGCCGTCATCTTTAGCCAGCCATTCGTGTCCGCCGTGCCATCGCCCATTGGCAATGTAATGATAAAAAGCTCATTGCTTTAGACAACCGTTATCCGTCAGCCGTCAACCGTGTTCACCCGTCAGTCTGGATTGCAACCGGCAATTCATCCAGAATCGTATTTGAGCCGATCGTTTTTGAGCGATCTCATGATTCAGCACCAGATCCTTAAAATATTGTGTGTTTTAAGTAGTCCTGTCTCTGGCTGTGACCCCGTGGACAACTCATCTGCATGAACTTTTGAAACCTGATTTAGATCCTCACCCTTCAAGATTCGGGAGGTGTTTTGGCTGCAAATGGCCGCTAGGGCTCAAATTCCGAGATGGCCGCCGATATCCATATTTATCAGATCACTAGCCCGAAAAACATGTGTAAATATATATTTTATATTATTTTTGTCCGTGGAGTATATTTCTGACACCATTTCTGTGATTAGATGTTATTAACAGATGTCAAGGTCAAGATCAAGGTCAAATGTATCCCCAAATATGCACGATTTTATTATATCGAGAGTTGAAAAACAATTGTGCTGTGGAAAGACATAATATTTGCTTGTTCAGGGTCTGAGAAAATGACTTGAAGCATAATTTTCTTGTGTACAGATTAAGTTTATATGATAAGATATAATTAAAATATAATTGCTTGAACAATAACCAATAGTTGTGGTGTACGTAATATAAAAAGTCAAACTAAGTAACACATATTTCAACATGTATTGCTCGTTATAACATACATGACTCGTCTTGTACATGTAACCTACTATATAGAACAAGTAATAGTCATATTATTAAATGTAATGTAGAAATTTGTATCAAACAAAAATATACTATGATGTAATGTTAATTACATAACATATTCAACTACGAGTCGTTTACATGTATAGGCCTATATCATAGGTATTTTCTATTTGTTGTCAAATACTGGCCTCACATAAAAAACCTTGTTGATAGGCCTATCGCCACAACAATTACAAAGTAAGGTACATTTAAAGTAAGGTACATGTAATATGAATTTATATTAGTTATTTATGCAGGAAGGTCTTGTAACCTTTTCGTTGGCTGCTTTACTCGAACATCGCTCTGAATTACATTTCCAGTGCAACCACAAACACAATATGTAAGGGGCAATAGGGTACAGTCTTTGTTGAACCACCCAGAACAATTGGCTCAGATTACCAGCAAATATCCATGGTTAAGGCGCTAGATGTAGGTGGCAGCGTACATGTATCTAGTCCTAGTATTGAATTATTTTGAACCTTAAGACAAGTCGCAACTCATCAAATGTTTCTGAGGTTGATTTGCTTCGAAAACCGGACAATACCCGAACGAAGTATTGCCAGTGTTTTTTTAATGTAGACATAACAGCTGTGAATTGCCGTAATTTTTACATAAAGTCTATTAACACATGTGTTTTTAGGTATTGTGAGAATTTAAATGAATATCACCTTAGGTCAGATTGGTTTCGAATTCAGTTACTAATTGTGCTTTATCCGGTTGTGTTGTGATATTCCTCAAGACATAAAGGGCTAGAATTTATAATATTATGGATATATAGGCCCTAACGTATTTAGTGACATTCCCTGCAGCACTGCAATCTCAATATCCCTATGTGCAGCTGCAATTTCTTTAGTGAAGAAATAAATCATGGTGATTAACCTAGATAAACCAGCAACTATGGTTGAAAGTATATATTTATTTTCCCACTCTTCGTCACCTAAGCAAAACACACCATTAGTAAAATGTGATGCTGAAAAAAGAACACCAGCAATGGCAGTATGTCAATAACATCTAAACACATGTTTAGCTTTCATTTATGCATTATTTGACCTTGATATTGACCTTAACATAAGTTTGTAAGAAATATTTGCATAAATAACATCATAAATGGACTCCACGGCAAAATTATTATAAAAATATATTTACACACGAGTTTAGTTGTTTGATAATTAGCTGATAAATATGGCCATTGGCCGCCATCTTGGATTTTGAGCTCTAGCGGCCATTTGCAGCCACTTCTGAAAAACATCTCCCGAATTTTTAAAGGTTAATAGTTCATTTAACTAAATCAAGTTTTAAAATTTCCTGTGGGTGAGTTGTACACAGGGTTATAGCCAGAGCCTGGACTAAAAGTGATCTAAATGTTTTAACCGCCAGAGTTGTCATCCTAGTTTTGATCGAAGGGATACTAGTGAGATCATGCAGGTCGATTGATCTTATTCGGTCTTAGTAGGATAGACCAAGCACTAGTCTCAGGCACTTATTTTGAAAGATCTTCATTTTCTTTACTTGTTATTCCCTTAAAGCTCCACTTATCAGTGCACCATAATCAATGACTTGGTCATTATGGTCATTGATTCCAATAGTTTGAGTTTGAATGATAGGTTCAGCGAATAGTTCCAGATCAATAAGACCGAGGCCTGAGCTCTACCCGCCTTGAGAGTCAGCTCAGCAGGCTTATAGGTCTTTAGTTCTCTGCTATGTTCCCGTCTTTGTCTGGCTTAGATATCATGATACATTCAGCCTTTTTTCCGTAGCTTAGGATAGTATCCTGTAGTCATATAAGAATTTAAAATTTTGGCCAGGGCTTCATAAACTTTGTCATTTGCTTGCTTAAGTACACCGTACCTGATCGTCCAGACCAGGGGCCTAGCTAGGTTTGCACTTTTTCAGGTAAGCCTTGATTTCCCTTGATGTTAGTGGGGTTAAAGATCCATCCAACTGTGAAAAGGGCATGCGTGTGATGGTCACGTGTGGGCCTATAGTAGCCTATAGACACAATAGAGTACAGAGCTGTAGGCCTATAGTAGCTTATAGATTACAGGGTGATGCATTACTATCAGCAACTAAACTGATTACAAGATACAACTCAAACCAGGTATTAAACCAATGCTGTTTTAATGTTAGCCCAACATCTGTAACACTGGCCCAACATTGAACCAACATTGGCGGAGTTCACATTAGCTGTCCTGTCAATACACATTCGCAGAGTCAACTGTTTCATAATCCCCCCAGTAATAAAATCAGTTAGCTTGCAAGCCCAAAGCCCATGTAAGAGCTTTGAGATTAGGTGAAATTATTAACTGATTATATGTCGCTCAAGAATATATGGACTTGCTATGATTTGGGAACTTGCTCTTAAAGGCCCTGTGAAATGATTTTAGTTCATCAATATAATTAAAGTATATATCACAATAAAGTCAAACCTTAGCAGATTATTTTAGTCCACTAATTATCTGTTATTTTCAAAAATAAAAACTGAATGATGTGCACATTTCTTGGGTTGGGCGGATCTCCCACCTCATGACTTCACACACAAAAATCGCTCATTATTGAATCTGAATTAACATTGTAACTGCATTGGGTATATGTTTCAAGTTTCTTGTATTTGTACATGAGCTGAACTAGATTTCTATTCATTTCAATGTGCCCGCATCGACATGGTGAACAATGGGCGAGTGAATGCAAGACGCTGGCAAGGAGCGGACGCGGTGATGGCCATCAATTCTAGTGCTGCACCTGCATTCAGGCAGCGTTGGACCGGCGTTCCGTGTTGACTTTAGTCAATTTTATAAAATCATTCAATACATCGTCACCTACATGTACATGTACATACATCATAACCAGCCAAGCATGTCTCCACCTTTTCACGTTATGAATTAGCTCCGCCCCCTACTTTTGCCTTTGGGAAAATCGTTCCCAGTGGTTTAAAAATGGGAGCTAAGCACTCTAGTATTGCAAAAGTCATCTAAAATAGTATGAAATATGACATTGTTCAGAGTAGGTCTGGGGACTACATGGGGCCTTCAATGCGGCGGTGGGAATGAAACGAATATTTTAATATTATTTTGATATTGGGCCTAGGCCTACTCACAGACACTATTGCATTCTGGGGTACCCATGTCCTGCAAGTTTAACAGTTGACTAGATCTTGAAGGTATTATGATCATCGTCCTCTTCGGGGATGTGGCTCACCAGAATAAATCAAGCTAGTTCTCAGAAGACGGAGCGCCATGTCAACCGAATGTGTCAGCTGGTTCGGGAATGCATGTCATACACGCAGACGGCAGTCACTGGGCGGCCCCACCTGTAATTAATAACGGAACACTCCGACCTTGATCCGACCGGTAAACCATACGTCGGCCACATGTAAAAGGTGACGAATGAGCTGCTGATCCGTCTAATCGTCTACATGTATTTTCCCGGTGAATTGGCCCGGCAGCGGGCCGGCGCCTGGTGGGCGCCGATCAAAGGCGCATCTGATATCCGCAATCTACTTGGAATTTCACGGGTCATGGAGGCGTAATGGGATCCGGCACGCACTGCGTGGACCCTTCATACGGGTGCTTCGGACACGCTCATTTGTCTGATTCCTCGGTAAAAAAACAGCCCTATTCAGTGAATGCTGGGTTTACCCAATATTTGCGCGGCATTTTCCCAAGGACTCGGTCTTATTTGCCTGATTTTACCCCCGAAACGCAATAAGCGCGACTGTAATTATTCTTTCTTAATCCGTTTTTAAACCTCAAGATTTGCAAATATTTAATCTCAAATTAAACACTAAATTATGAGTAATTTTCTCCCACTTTAATTTGTGCGTCACGTTAGCGAGACACAACTTCAAGTGGGTAAATATTAACATGTTAACCCTTACAGCGCGGGGATCGACTTCAGTCGTCTGAGTCTGACGTCTGTAGACGTCAGATTCTGACGACTAAAATCGATCCTTGTACTACAAAAGTAAAAATATTTATAATAGTGTTAGACCCATAACATTCAAATGAATCAATAAAAGCTAACTTAGATATTTATGATGATTTCTAATTAAAAATAACTCTTTGGTCTCCATGGTTTATACAAAAATAATTCAGCGCTTCAAGAGTTATTGTAGTAAAGCGCTTGAAGGACTATCAGACCTCACATGACGTTTGTCACACGCCAATCACGTTCTCAACACGCTCTCAACACGTTCTTAGCACGTCCATTGCGTTGGCAACAGGTCTCTAGCACGCTTGCTAGTCGTGCGAGCAGTTCGAAATTAGATCATTCCAAAAATGATTCACAGTATTCTGGGAAGGAGTACATCAATCATTGACACTCTCAGAAAGTTAACAGAGGAAGGATTATCTTCTGTAGGCAGTGGTAAGGTCCGAGCTCACCGATCCGTTGTAAACACGACCTTTCAATGTCTGCTCTTTTTTTCCTTTTTCTTCTACAGAGAAGTGGGCGAGTGGAAGATCATTCTCTACATCATCTAAAATAAGTGCGCTAAACTATCTATCACTCCCAATCTTTCAGCAGCAACCATGTTAGATGTTGAAATGGCTGGAACTGAATGGGTCTGCGTTGACATCATCAGGCATTTATACGTTGAGACGGTGCTGGTATAATGTAGACATCGCAGACTGTGGGCCAGCATTAGATTGGCTTATCGTGCTTGCTAAGTAACTACCAATAATTATTCATTAGGTCCGGTCGAAGGCCAGGAGCCTAATAAGTTTATTTGAATAATGTTTGTGTCCCAATTTTCGGAAAGGGTGGTGTCGTGGGTGGGAAACGGTCGACATTTCTGAGAAACAGTCCTTTTAGACCAGACGTGGCTGGGGGTAAGGTGTCACCCGGAATGGGAATTTAGGCCACTATCATTTTCACTTAGCTGGACTATTCAGGGTCCAGAATCAACCTGTTGATCAGGTAACTGCCGCTGTTTTACTGAAATGATAAAGTACTTCAAAAGAGCAGAAAACTGACTTACTCACTTTCGGCGCATTCATCTTGGATAGGCTAACGCGTTAGCTAATCCAGTTCTCAGACCGATGCTGCCGACTACAACCACGTTCTCCACACGATCCACGCTCGTCGACCACGCTGCCTCCTGAGTCCGATTAAGACTGACCGCACGATCTCGCCGTTTGTTTTGAACATGTTCAGAACAATCGGCGGGGTCTAATTTTCCGTCATGATCATTTCGAGCCTCTAACGCTATACACACGTTTCTAATACGAGAGACACATTCGTGGTAGATTGCTTCTTGTCTCGTGTTGCCACTATTCTGGGTCATGAGGGGACTCACCTGACAGATAGTGACAGTGTGACAGACAGATTATGACGTCTAAAGTCGGTAACCGCACTGATAGGGTTAATATGTCGTAATGGCTGTATATTTTGCAGATAGTCATATCATATTTTCAAGATATCTTAACCATAGATTAACAACATACGTCACTCACCAATTATATGTTTTTTTTTTCTTTTCTCTGTTTTAGATGAGCGCGCGCATTAGATTTAGGCAGCGCATTACTAAAAAAACATGTGTTTTTTTCTGCCCAGCGCGCGCATTTGATTGTTGCCGATTTCTGAGAAAAAACAGTTAATTTCGGGAGATAAAACAAAAATTCCGAAAAAAACTAGTTTATTTCAAGAGATAAAAAACATTTTTCCAGCTATGTTTTTTTTTGCTTGCTTTTTTTCGTCGCACACATTAACTTTTTGTCAAATAGATCAAAAGTGTTTTTTTATTTCGTCGCCCTCATTAACTTTTCTAGAAAATTATCAAATGTTTTTTTTTATTTCGTCGCCCTCAATAACTTTTCCAAAAATAGGTTCAGTGCTTTTTTTTAAATGTTTTTTTCGCCCTCCCTAATTAGATTTAGGATTTTTCTGATCTAAAAAACAGATTAATTAAACATAGTGGCCTAATCCATTTCAAAAGTCAGAATACTTTTTATGTAATAATAGAACGAGAAAAATAAATTAAAGGTACCCACATAGAACAATTATATGTTTTATTTGTGCTGCATATTAAAACAGGCAAAACTTGATTATATTGTGTTAAACATGTTTTTTTATATAATTTATTTCTATTTCTCTCTAATTGTGCATAACAGTTGTGTAATAAGGTCGTTTCTGTATTGAACGTCACAGGTTTCGTCACATTATATTTACACAAATATTAATTTATGGTAACATCAAAAGCACCAGTTCACATTTACACACCATTTTTAATAATAATTTGATACACTGAAAATATTTTCCCCTTGATAAAATATCACAATGTAAGGTCGATTTCGGCTTTTCATATATCGGTCAATATACAATTGTTTATAATTATTATGTTAAAATAGGCATAGTTATATATAAAAAAAATGACTGTGTAGAATCTGGAGTGTTTAAAACGTCACTATGATCTATCTGAGCGACAGCATATTTGAACAATAGCTACGTTGTATTCACCAATCGCACAGACATAGGTAAAATGAATTGTTCTCAACCCAATAAATTCATTCCTGAACTTTATTGCGATTTTTATTTAAATAAAACATTGTTTATTTCAATTCATATGATATTTCATAGACATTTCTCAACCTAACCCAACTACTACTAGTATCTGCACCGTACTTCTCTGCTTGTCATTCTGGCGATATTTTAGTTGCAGGATTTTGTCGATAGCTCAGGTAAGCAAAAAATATGGTATGATAAAATGCGTTGAAAAATACAGTATTTACAGTAAACTACAGCTGAAGTGAACTGTTTCGGTGCATCCACAGATCTGCTAACTGCTTTGATAAGTTATCGCATTGTTAAATAATGCCTACTCATTTAGATAAGTTAAGTCTTTTTATTTATTAATAACACATGTAAAAGTTATATATATTGGAGCAGTATAAATTAATATTATTTCTTTATATTAAACTTAGCGAATTGATCATGCATCTCTGATTAGTATGATGCATGATCATTCTATTGGATGTCAGATTAGACGAATGGATTTGTGCTGATATATGGTAATAATTTTTTTTTTACTATATGTTGTAGTAAAGTGTTCTTTTATTTTTACTGAGCAACAAAATCTCGCTATATGCGCTGCTAACTATGTGGTAATGGATGACACTAATTGTATTCAAGCTTACATGTTGAAAAGTGGGTAGGCCTACCTTTAAGCGAAGCCACTACACCACATTTAACTGGGTATTACTTTTTCTCACACTTGTTGTCTATGTTGGTAGTGATACACGTATCTTGCTCACAACAGGCACATTTAAGAAAAAAATGATGTATTCGATAATATCACTATATAATACAATACACATTAATATGTATGTCAGGATGACTCCCTTAAGACTGAGAAAACTCGTTGGCATGGAAGCAAACCTTTTATACAATAACAAAATATTTAAAATATAAATTACTATTATTATATTGCAATTCACAATACACACGTATAACATAGAATATATAAAATAATTTTTGTGTCGGGATAGCTCTCATTAAGATTCGGAAGAGTTATTAGTTATAATTTGTTGTAAAAATACATAAGATATAAATGACTTTTTGCAGTTATTCATAATACAAAATATAATATAATGCAGCCTGTCAAATCTAAATAATAACGACATGATAATGCCGGGATAAATATGGGATGTGGCAATGAACAAACGACGATATGCTGCTGTTTATTAGGTGCATGATATATTAAAAAAAATTACTCAATCAATTAGTTTGGTGTTGTTAAATTACAAACATAACAATTATAAATGACATTTACAAGAAGATAGTGGATCCATAAATCCCATACTCAAATCAAGTGGCGCGATGCCCCGAGAACAGGCAGAGTGTGGTGAAAAAACTCAAGAAGGCTTGTTTAAAATACTAAGTCGTAGATAACTGTCTATGCTACTCAAAGTGATGTTTGGAGGTCCAAATACACTTAATAATTATTTGTATTTGTCTGACGATAGAATACATCTTCTTCTCCGCTGTAATGCTATGACCAACGAACACAAAATCTTGTTTAATTCTGTAGCCACAATTATCAATATGCAACCAACAAAATATATTGTGGTTTTAAACAAATTAAGGGTTAAAAATACTGAGTTTAACAAATGTAAATTCATATTCAAGCTGAAATAATTTGTATGAGTGTCATGTCTTGCGTCACTGGCACAAATAATTATCATCATGATTATGTGTCACTATTATTGGTATAACGTTACATTTTTATCTAGAACAATCACAAGTCACCTGTCGCTATGTTATTGATATTATCATGCTTTCATGATCTGACTAGGGTATTACCACATATCTGAAAGGCTGTTGCTCTCGGATCGTATTATTTGGCTTTATAGTGCTAGTTGGGGACCTTTCCGTCGCCTTTGTTATCAGACGAGGTGGGGCCTTATGGAAGATTTCGGAGTTGCTAAGTCAACTGATTTTCTCTATGAGGTCGTGAATGTTTTTCTTCGATTGCAACTCCGGATATGTGGTACTAACTTAGTCGTGATTGAAATGGCATGAATTAAACATCATAGTGAATTAAAATAAGGCCTAATGTTTTTTGTGCGAGGGTCATGTCCTGTGTGAATGGCACAAATATTTATTATCTGTCATTATTACTGTTATTACCTTGTTAAGTTTGAACAAATATTCAATATCAGGGAATCTTCGCGCTCATAGCGACTATGCTTGCATGGTCACATGGCTACCTGTTTCACGGATTGCCACATTTATTGTACTTGCATGCTAATACTTTTTTTTTAAATACGCTATAATTTTTATCATTGTCTTATTGTATACTCCAGTTACTGTAGCATAATTGTGCACCTGTATATATTATAGGTTTTTTTCGCTTTCCACAGTGTCTTTTTTGCTACTATATATAATTAGTATGTCATACATAGTAGCTATTTTATCTCCGGTTTTGGTGCGGGAAACAAAATGATATACCTTATGTTATCTTGGCAATGACTTTTAATCTTATTTTAAGTAGCAGTAATTTATATTATAGTAAAAGCCAGTGTTTTTTATGACAATGACAGTTAACATGATTCTAGTTATGTATGTCATACTATGTATATTGTCATATGATTATAACAAATTAACAATCTTGTATATACATGTACATATATCTCTCTTATTTCTTTGACAAATAAGTCTGGATTGACTTTCTTTTCTGTCAATAAAATATCTGTCTGTCTGTCTGTCTGTTTGTCTGTCTGTAACACTGATAGTATTCGATCATATTTTTCTATAAAATGCCTAAAATGAATAGGGAAATATCACCTGCGCAATCGTGCTGGCCGAAATATATAATAGGCATCCCAGCAAACACGAGCAATCCACTCAATGCTGGTTTGATGATCGCCACCGTCTGCGACGTTGGTCCAACATTAAACCAGCATCGAATCAATTTTTCGTATTTTTCAGGGATGGTCTGACTATCATGCTAATAGTGAAATGTCAGCTCTACTTTCCTGCAATGCTGGAACGTTTGTTTTAGTGGGGCGGCTGCAGAGGCAAACATAATGACTGCTCTTCTTTCACATAATGACAAAGCTCTCTCATAAACATATGGATCCCGTTTATGTTGACATTTAATCGATACTCATCCACGGAGGAATGAATGCTAAACGAGATGAAACAATCATGCATAGCTTTGAATTTTATCACTGTAAGAGTATTAATGTCATCGAGGGGGGGAGGGGGGCACGATGAATATCAGGGTCATTTGCTTACATGTCGTTTAATTACAGCAAATCGTGGTCCCGCTTTGCCATGTGTGTGTGCCCACGATACAAAAAACGTGATGTCTGTATCGTATCCCATCTAATTGGCTGTCTATCCGAAGAGGGCAATGTCGTAAAGCCAACCTTGCTGCTCTAGCTGAACGCTCCGCGTTCAGTATCCACCAATTAGAAGTACTAATCCACCAGCTCCAGAGTGTTACCCCTTTCACGGTGGGTGACGCATTTAAGTCATTATTACAACTGCTTTCTATGGATATTGTAAAAAATACGGACTGAAATTTAACCCTTTGTCCGCTAAGTTATCTCATTTAAATTTGCATCCACTCAAAGTTGTGTCTCGCTACCGCGACCCACAACTTTAAGTGGGCGAAAATTACTCGTATTTTTTTTATTTTAATACCACAAATTTGCAAATAAGGATGCAATTTTCAGTCCCAAATAAGTATTATTGAGCCTGCGCTAACAAAACAGAATAAAAACAATCGTGTTTAGCGGCGACAGGGTTGATAAAACGTGCTGCTGCAAATCTCACATGAAGAATAGTGTAGTCATTGTGGTTCTAAATCCACGGAAATCTAGACAAACTGCTAACAAATGTGTTATGATTTATTATGGTAGATATAGGTCCCAGGTAGCAATACTAAAAAGTCCCAAGCAAAACTTCTGTTCAAATTGGTTAAATTGACGAATAGTCAGCCCGCCAGGGGTACATAATGTGATGAAAAAATTGAGTGATGGCATATCTTTGTCACAAGCAAACTAACTTCGGCAATGTGTTTAGTAAATAAATGAAATGAATCGGGCTTTAGGCCACCTTTGTGCACATGTAGGCTAAACTGGCCGGGAGAGCCTCCTGAGGATGGTGAGATGATTGAGATGACACTGTCCTCCAGACACAGGATTCGAAATTCGAGCCCTGGCGATCTGTGGCCGAGCACGCTACCTCTCGGTCACGGAGGCTCCCCACAATACTGACTTTCACACGTGGATGGGGAAGAAACATTTTTGTTTCTTTGAAACCGCCGAGACCGGGAGCCGAACCCCGAACTCTGGCGTGAAAGGCAGCGGTGCTAACCACTACCCTAGGGCCCCCGTCCAATGTGTTTAGTAATTGTCAAAGAACAATAATTGGGTGGCTGACATTGTTTTACTTGTCTCCTTTTTCGCAGGGTGGCAAAATTCAAGATGGCCCCAATATACTCTAGCTATTATGCTAAAAATCACATATCTTCACCAATAACCATGCAAATTGTTAATTTAATATGGGGAATAGTATGTTTTGAGGGTCAAGTATTCTGAATATCACAACCAAAAAACATTTGAAACGTTTTTTGCAATTTTAATTGTAAAAGACGATTTCAAACTAACAGTTGTGATGTATATATTATATTAGTTATGTACATTTGTAATGTCAATTAGAAATATTTACATGGATAATAGCCACAAATTTTGTATTGTGTATATGCTTTCTTATTATCATATTAATTCTAACCCTTTGAGTTTCAAGTTTTAACAACGAAAACCCATGTACATTGCATTTAGTAGTTAATCATATATGGCGATGTATATTATTTTAACTCAGTGTTTGATATTGTGTAATCTGATACACTTATTTAGATCGCTGATGTAAGAGCCTAATTTGAACTTTGCCATTAGAGACATGCTCTACATGAAATATCTGTTCTTAAACTGTAAAATACTTAGATATTGTGTTGTAGCCACTGGCATAGATCATTAAAAGAGCTCAATCCCAGAGTCAAACCCTCTCCCCCTCGCTATTATAACTTTTTGACTCATAAACTTGATATTATCAGTCGACAAGTGGTGATTATTCAATACAAATCTTGAACTGTAATAAAAAAAAACGGTATCAATTGATGACTCTGAATTGGAAAAATAATCTCCATAAATTTAGGCCACGATTATTTAGTGATCGCTCGCAATTGAGTTTTTTTCTTTGACTTAAAATATACACTTAATAGACTCATGTGATCAATACTAATACTAGATAAACGAAATACCAATATTGTAAGTGGTCACTCCGCCACATAATCTACCCATTAAATACGAGAGCATATTATTATCTAGGCTAAAAAGAATAATTTAAACAAGAATACATCATATACTCATATACTTAAAATATCTTTTTTTTTTCAGAAAAATCGCTAAATCAACTTCAAATCAACCATTCTTTGCATTTAAAGTCAAACTGATAGCTGCAATCGATTCCTGGTGTCCAAAGAGATAAGTAACGATACCTAACATTTGCAAACTGGAAAACAAATTGGAAATTCAATTTCCGGGTATTGTGTATTGGAAAATTGTTTTAGGCAATTTCTCGAATTTGAACAGGAGTTTTGCTTGGGACGTTTAGGAAATGTTAGTCGGGACCTATAGCTACCATACTACATCATAAAACCTTTGTTAGCAATTTGTCCAGATTATTTTGCCAGAATGACTACACTATAACTGACATTGTGAACTACATTGTAAACCCTATTCCGCCATGGTATATAGCTTATTGTTTTCAGCTCGTTAATCCTTTAAGCCCTCACGATGCATTAAACGATCATTTTACATCTCTGAAAATAGACCTAATTTTTCTACAACCCCTTAGTTTTAGAACGAAAATTTCCATGGAACTGGTTTACCAATAAATGGTCATTTTATTTTAATTTTTAAGCCACCTCAAATCATCTTCATCCACTACAAGTCGAGAAATACGACAGCAATTCGCGGCTTGTAGTGCTTGAAGATGACTATGGTAAATTCAGGTTTGAAAAGGTTAATATTGTGTTACTCTGGCTTCGTGCCGTAGCTTAGACCATACATGTAATTTGAATATGCCAACTCAGAGTGAGTTGGGTAATTTGAAATCATCAGAATAAATGTATTTATGCCTGATGGGATCACTTGGCTTAAAAATTATTCTAAATTATTTTAGAATAACACAACGAGAATTAGTTATTGTGAGCCACTGACTTGTCGTCATATTGGGTCATTTCCAAAACGACGCCACCGAACAATCAATACTAGCTATCTAAACAAAATATTTCACTGCTCTCACCACCTATATAAATAATCATTGTCATGTAAATTATTTACGTTCTATAAATGTGAAAACGGTAGATCTTAACAGACAGATTATAAAGCTTTGCCCCAGATCTATTTATTCAAGTCATAATGACGCAAACAAGGCAGACTGCAGCGACACGTTTTTTGGTGTTGGAAGAGCCAGAACGAATTAATTTGTAGTGGGCGAAACAAATTACTTTTTTTGGCTCCATATATTTAAGTTTTAGTAGCTTAAACGAAGTGGGCTATATCGTCAGTCATTTTTCTTGTTCCAAGGACCGTATTGAGCTAACGGTCTGCCAACGTTGGCGCGGCATTGAAAATGCCGGCCCACCATGTGGCCAACACAACTATCTTTGCGACCTGTCATCTATTAGACTGTAGGAAGAACATATCAAAAGCGATAGTCTGATCACATTGGTACAGCATTGGCCCAACGTTGCTGGCCAGACCACAGCAGTGGACAATGTCCAGCAACTTACAGACCTGGGTTCGAGCCCAGTAGGCTAAAATGTTCTGCTTCTGCTTCAATTCAAGTCAAGTCTTTGACTTTCAATATATATGATCAGAGAACTAGAAACGTTTTATTTTAAAAAATATTCTATGTAGCTTACATAGTCTAAATTTGTTAATTAATCACTTAATTAGTCAAAAAACTTTATCCAACTTAACATAAATTGTAATTTTTCAAAGATAGTTCAGAAGTGAGTGTTTATTTATTCATTGAATTAGGGCAGTTAGCTTTTAACAACCTTGTTAAAATAGGCCAGCTAGGCGCAATATGGCCAAAGTTGTGAAAGCCTAATTTATGCAGTTAAAATAGCACTATTACATCGCGTTGTCCTGAGACGTTTAATTAAGGATACATTGACTTAATGGGCCTGGCCCAGGCTAAAATCATCAAAAAATCGGTGATTTTATTTTGGCTTCTTAATATGACCATATGATGTAAACATGTCCATAGACTAGAACTGCAAAAGTTTTTTATTTTTTCTGCTGCGCATTCACCAGTTAGACTAGATATAGAGACGAAATTCCCGTATTTCTAATTTTTGACATGGTTGTCAATAATTAGAAATCAGGAATTTCGTCTCTATATCTAGCCTAACTGATGAATGCGCAGCACAAAAATTAAAAAACTTTTGCAGTTCTAGTCTATGGACATGTTTACATCATATGGTCATATTTGGAAGCCAAAATAAAATCACCGATTTTTTGATGATTTTAGCCTGGGCCAGTCCCTTTAATGTATGTGTATTTAAATAGATAAAGAATTTCATGCGAGCTTAACTCAAAAATTAAATTGTCTATGATAGCTCAAGCTAACAAGCCAGTTAAGCGTGCTCGTTTAAACTGTTGGAACCAAACCAAATTCAGTGAGAAAAAGACAATTTGCTCAACACCGTGTCACACAATATATGTGTATTGTTGTTTCCTATTTTAGCGAGCTGCCTCGATCGAATTGAATTCTGTGAAACTCAATAGCTTTGACATCCATTGTTGTCATCGAGCTAGCTAATACAATGAAGTATGGGGGAGGGATTTTTATATAACTTTTCACCGAGTTCCCATTCAAACCGGTTTCCGGTGACTTCAGTGCGTTTCACAGAATTAGGCTCTGGGTTAGCTTTTCAAAAGCCTATTCAAATAGGCCAGCTGGGCGCAAAATGGTCAAAGTTGTGATGGCCTAATTTATGCAGTTACAATAGCACTATTATATTGCTATGGCACGAGACGTTAAATTCAAGGTACGTTGACCTAATCTAATTTTATTTATATGGATTAATAAATATAATCCAATCTAATTCAAATTGTAAAATGTCTATGGCACTTCAAACTAACACAGCAGAAAAGCATTATCGCTTAAGCCGTCTGAACCGAACAAAATTGTGTGACAAAAACGTCAACACAGCGCAATTCGACGGTCTAGCCGGTCCAAGTCTTGTATTCTACCCCGGACCAATCGAAGAGTGGTTCAGCCTGTCACATGACGAAATCAGCCAATCACCGCCTTCATCCAGTTGTTGTTTAAATTAGGGGGTGGAAAATGAGACTTGGGGCGGCTAGCCTGTGCTGGTTCAGCATACATTTTTAGCGTTGCCGTAACTAAAATTGCAATATTTGCTATGATAGCTCATTCGCTTTGTGCTGTGCCAGCTCATTGAGCCATGGTAACTCAAATAAATTGTGCCATAGTAGGGTTTACAGTGTATAACAAAGCCAGTTTTAAACACAGGAGATAATTTAACTCTTTAACCCTCAAAGCGCTGAAATACTTTTGTATAAACCATGGAGACCAAAAGGTTTTATTCAAGTTGAAATCATCATAAATGTCATAGTTAGCCCTTTCTGATTCATTTGAATGTATATGTTACGGGTCTACTGCCATTAGAAATATTTTTAATCTTACAGTGTGGAGATCGACCTTAGACGTCAGAATCTTACGTCTACAGACGTCAGATTCTGACGACTAAAGTCGATCCCTGTGAGGGCTAACCGACGGTCCCGTGTATATTCGGAGTTTCTTTCTTTTTTATTAGCACTTTAAATACCGGCTTTTGAACATGTTGAAGATAACACGTGACATGAATCAACAAGATTTCAAAATCATCGTTAAACTTAATTTTGTCAAATCGGAATCATTTTCACTCACTTGAAGTTGTGGATCGCGTCAGCGAGACACAATTTCAAGTGAATGACAATTCGATAAAATTACTTTAAGATTTCTTAATTAAAGCTGAGAATACCGTTAATTATGCCAGCTTTGAATGAATGCTAATGAATAATTTGCGTCAATGAGTAATACAACAATAAGATAATATAACCACAATAATATCGCATTCGATAATATACTCGGGTATTTCTTAATAACAGGCTATTTTTATTCACCTTGGGCTGGGAATTGCGGCAGCAATTCACCACCCCCCCCCCCCCCCACCCCCTTAAGAAGAATGCGAATGAGAGCAAACGGCAGAGTGCTCTGAGGGTTGCAATTGGGGCAACGTACGCATGGTACTTGGCAGGAGTTTATCTGATTTATTCTCAGACAGACGAGCGGACCTCGCGGGCCGGATTATCCAATTCACTCTTCTTCTGGGTCAACAGCCCTCCAGCTAGAGACTGCGGAATACTAAGTGCTCTGTACGCACTAAATACCACTTTTGGGGTCCATGGGCTCGATGTGTCTACTTTATAACTTTATACAGCAATCAATGATGTTCCAGAGCAGCTTGATGGATATTAATCGGACCGACCTTTCTAAATCCGTATCGCTGGCATGGCACATTTGTGTGCGGTTTGAAATGTGATTCTATAGCCAGCGTTTATATTTGTTTATCTATTTATTTATTCGCCATATACAGTACATGTAAATATTAATACATTGGAGTTCATTAAGCAGATAGTACAATAAATTTAAAAAAATAATAAAGATTTAGAGTGGAGTACCACGATTACACGCACATGCCCCTGACCAGCTACATACCTTATATGTATCAGAATATGTAGCAAGGTTTTCGTAATGTATTAAAAGTTTACTTTTAATACATTAATCGTAAAACCAGGCCCTCATTGCCAGATCTCAGAGATGCGTTTAAAAGTACTTCTATATTACTGTATCAGAATACGTCATAGTACGGAAGCGGGCTAGGATTATCTGCTGGGAGCTCGTAGAAAGGTCTTTGAAATGTCTATGAACGGTATACGAACGTCGCACCAACCCCCCCCCCCCCTTATATATAAAGTACATCGTAGGACTGACGTGATATCGCCAATGTGCACAAATAGGCTAAACTGGGCCAGGAGAACCTCCTGAGCATGGTGAGATGATTGAGATGACACTGTCCTCCAGAAACAGGATTCGAAATTCGAGCCCTGGCGGTCTGAGGCCGAGCACGCTACCTCTCGGTCACAGAGTCTCCCAAAAATACTTACTTTCACACGTGGATGGGGAAGAAACATTTTTTGTTTCTTTCAAACCGCCGAGACCGGGAACCGAACCCCGAAATCTGGCGTGAAAGGCATCGGTGCTAACCACTACCCTAGGGCCCCCGCCCAATGAAACCTATGAACCACACACGATATGTTCGCAGACAAATTATGCAGAATATGAAAGAACGTATTATATTAAAGAGCCTGTCAAACGCATGAACAAAATATGAAAATATAATGGAAACGGTGGCGATTGATAGACTTGCCTGATTCAGAACGATGGTCTGACGTTTATGATCGCATATATATAGGTGGCGCTAATCAGGGTATCCATTTACACGTGATCTGTGTGCCTGTCTGTGTGCGTGGTCCATGTGAGCAAAAAAACGTACAAATGCTCGATGTACTTGGCACCATCCATTTGCACGTATCCGTGCGTTATTATCCGTGTCGAATCGCAAAATTCGCGGACGATCGATTGCGTAATGAATTACTGCGTCATTGCTCGATGAGTGATTTGTATTTTATTTTGAAATAACAGATTTACATCTTATCGGGATAATGCCATGACGTGGGGGTTTTAACGCCAGTTTTTATAGGTGCATTTATCATTTGAACAGGTTACTCTCACATATTTCATGAAATATGTGAACTCTGTGTGCGCTGGTTACCAGCATACAAAAACACAGCTTTTTTGCTATGATCTGACGATGAACCATGTGGTTGCGGCAAGCTCAGACTAACTTTAGAGTAAGGGGTTTTGTCAAATTAAAAAACAAAATCCGAGAAAAACTCGGAAGTGGGTCGGTGGGTCAAGCCCCAACTCGGATTTGTCATTTTTTCGGAAATTTTGTGTTTTTTGTGTTGTTTTTTGTTGTTGTACATATTTCCAAAAATAAAACAATAAAATAAAACAAAACCCCTGATGTGACTGACGACTAAAGAACGCACGTCACACAATCTCTGATTTAGCTTTGCTTCTATCGCCAGCGACCACCAGCGACTACCAGCGTATATAGGAGTATAGGAGTAGCGCAATTGAGTTAGGCAACTATAACCACTCGACCACTGGGAAGTTCTGTCTGATAGTTTTGTAGTGTTTTAGTAAAAGCTGTTTTGAATTGGACATTTTCTCGTGTTATAGGCATATTTTGAATAGAAGTAGATTTTAAACACAACGATTGAGTAACGCTTCCCTAGCGTGTAGAGCGATTGAGTATCAAGTAACAGTCATGCACAAGTATACCCACACCCATCTTTGGACAGGTCAATGATGGAAGAAATTAATAGCAGGGTCCGTATTCTCGTACAAGTTACGATATATCGTAGGCTTCTGATTGGTCGAGATGGCTATCTCGACCAATCAGAAGCCTACGATATATCGTAACTTGTACGAGAATACGGGCCCAGTCTTGAAGCTCTTGCAGACAAGTAGCCCAGAGAATTGGACACGTTCCCCCACAATCCTAGACAAAGTACCCCATATGTTCGGCCAGATCGAGGATTTAACAAATAACCAAAGATTCGTGCAGCCAAGTAGCCCACAGTGATGGATAATACTCCCCACGAAAATAGACAAAGCGCCCCAGATTTTGAACAGAACAAAGATTTAACAAATATCAGTCCTGAGGCTCTTGCAGCCCACAGTCATGGATGAGGCTCGCCACAAACTTAACTAACAAATTTCACGTATTATCGCTTGCCACTCTTCACCACAGGACTGTTTCACTGCATAGTAATTCAGGCACACGTTTTGCCACCGTCCTATAATTAGGCACGCTTGCCCCTCCTACCCAGTTTACCGCTAGGGGTTAGGATGCATGGACATGTCACAGCCCTGCTAGTCAGGTCTCCTAGGCCAGCCATGTGCAAGCGATTACAAAATCTTGTGGATTGCTTGTAGTGAACCGAAATTAATTTATAGATGATGCGTTTATCAGTTTGTGGTCATCATCACCCTGTGTAGTGGTCATTAGACTTGACTATTACAGTTATTACCAACTGATTAGGTAAGAAGTAAACCTATAACACACTGGTCATAATTAGGAAAGTCTTAGGCTAGATCTAGCTCTAAACAATTTTGAATTCAACAGCAACATAACATAAGTCGACGATGCCTCTTTTAACTTCATTTTTACCTACACATTGAAGTGATAGTCCACTCTACTTAGTTGAAACTATATAAAACTAGAAAAGGCGTTCCCGAACTCCGAGTTCCGGCTTTAGTCTGTTTGCGTGCTTAGACAAAAAATTGGCCTAATATTTTGTAAACATAGCTGTATTAGTTTCCCTCATGGGCCAGAATCCTAAATGTCCAGGATTTAGTTATTGAAAGAACCAAGGAGACAAGTATAATGTTATCATCAACGTGTAGGCCTACTAGTCCAGTTTTCAAAATCATGACCCTGAAATGGTCATTAATACCGTTAATATGGTATATATAGCAATTGCAGATCGGTTTACTAGAACATTAATAACATTCAAGTAACCCTACCCCCTTATTCAAAATTGCGCGACGTTGTTAATAACATATTTAGGGTACCTCTATAAAGTCGTCAAAATAGGGTTTGCACTCCTATATTTTCAATGTTAACATTCGATTTCGTGTTCCGTATATCCCACATCTTGCCGTATCAGGTCTGACCGTCAGACTACCAGTCTGACCTTGACAACAGGTGTGTGTGAAGCCGGTACGAAAATGAGGGGTGCGAGCAACATGAATATTCATTATGACGTCACCTGTTCACTGACTGCAGTGTGGAGGTCACACTCAGATTGTTTGGGCTGCCTGAATCAACTGTGAATTGGCCAGGGAGGAGGAGGGGGGTTCTGAACTCATAGCACATATACGGGTTATCCAGGTTCTGCCGGTAGCAGACAACTGGATAGACGAAGATGTATATCCCAGGGCTCCAAAAAACTTAGTTTCGTTGAGATGTGGGGGTGGGGAAGGGGGGGGGGTGCATTGTAGCCATATCTAGCCCATCGCCTATACCGTGTTTGCACTGACTGCCATACGGGTGAGGCTTTATGCCCCGAAAGGCCACTACCATGCCCACGCTGAAATCATAAACAAATCGGTGATTTTATTTTGGCTTCTTAATATGACCATATGATGTAAACATGGCCATAGACTAGAGCTGCATTTTTTTTTTGTGCTGCGCATTCACCAGTTAGGCTAGATGTAGAGACGAATTTCCCCTGTATTTCCTATTTTTAATATGGTTGTCAAAAATTAGAAATGAGGAATTTTGTCTCTATATCTAGCCTGACTGATAAATTAGGCTGAATTAAAATACCACTAATATGGTATATAACAGTTGCAGATCGGTTTACTAGAACAGAAATAACATACATTCAAATAACCCTACCCCCTTATTTAAAACTGTGCGACGTTGTTAATAACATATTTAGGGTAACTCTATATAAGTCGTCAAAATAGGTTTTGCATCCCTATATTTTCAATGGTCACATTCGATTTCGTGTTCAGTATATCCCAGGGCTCCAAAAAAACTTAGTTTCGTTGAGATGTGGGGGGGGGGCAGCATGGTAGCCCATCGCATATAAATATGACACACTCAGGCAAAATAAACTTAATGGGATACAGGCCTACGGCCGGTCCTAAGTATCTATAACCTTGTGGCAGTACCATCCAGCCAATATATCAGCCCTCATCAAACAAGCACAAGATCTAACTCACTGGCCCACCAACCCTTCCATTGTAAAACAAATACATACCGAAATAGTTTCTTTCCGAAAACAATTGGTCAGTGGAATGCGTTGCTGGAACATATAGTCTGTGCACCACCCCTCCTCACCTTTAAGACAGCAATCTCTCATGTCTCCTATCCTTTTAATAATGAGCAGTCTTTGCACAATTTTGATGGAAGGAGAGACATTTTATCTCCTATCCCTTGCACGCACTTTTTTTGTTTTTCAACATTATAAGCCAAATACTACAATCTGGAATGCTGGTACTGGGTCGAAAGAAAGCTACACAAACGCAATCTTCTTGAGCTGTTAGCTTTTCTGGGTAGGAAGTTTGAGCTCAGTACTCATAGGAGAAGAAGAATCATGAACTCGGTATCATGAATTGATGATTCATACGAGTCTGGCATACTGTGATTATACATGGATAATTACGTCTTTAAACTGTAGGATGATCGCTGACATTTATATGGAAATCCTGTAAGGCCACTATGTTTTTTTCTCTGTTTTAGATGGGCGCGCGCATTAGATTTAGACCGGGCATTACCAAAAAAAACATGTGTTTTTTGTCTACCTAGCGCAAAAAATGTCCATTTCGGGAGATAAAAAAACATTCCGAAAAAAAACAAGTTCATTTCGGGAGATAAAAAATATCTTATCTGCTATGTTTTATTTTTGCTTTTTTTCCGTCGAGCTCATAACTTTTTTAAAAAATGTCATTTTTTTTATTTTGCCGCCCTCATTAACTTTTCAAGAAATTTGTCCAATGTTTTTTTTTTGGACGCCCTCATTAACTTTTCTAAAAATAGGTTAAATGTTTTATTTTTCTTAAATGTTTTTTTTGCCCTCCTCCATTAGATTTTGGATTTTTCTGATCTAAAACAGAGAAATTAAACATAGTGGCCTAAATTTGAAATGAAATGAATTGAAAAATGTCTAAAGCGCCTAAATTATCGGTGTTCCGAGCTCAAAGGCGCTGCAAATCCGAATCAGGTTGATTATCATTGTCCGTTGAACGTTGCAATTCGTCGATCCACAAGCCGGAACACAGACGATTTGATATGGGCCTCCAAAGAGTCCCGCGAAATGACAACGAAATGCTGATTGGTCCATTTGCGGAGAGTTCCGTCCACCAAGTTGAAAGCGACATGCTGACTGGTCCACTTGTGAGGAGTTCCGTCCACCAAATAACAGTGAGCTCTATCATCGGCAGGTGGCTACAAGTCTAGCTCTTTGGCCAATAAAGGAGTCAGGCGCCAAAGCCTTAAAAGTTGTGGGCGGAAATGTAGTAGAGGTGCTGCTAAGTCGATGTAGGGTTCAGATTGTGATAAAAACACCAAATTTCTCACACGGGTTCATTTTGATGTCCCGAATCAGATAAGAAGAACACCCCAAGCGATTTTGACCCGTAAAATTTTCTAATTTGGATATTTAAAAATGGCCGTGAAATCAAACTGAGTCTTGTTTGTTTACACTAAATCTCGATTTTTTTCTCAGCATTTTGTGATTTAATTTGCTTTTATATTTTCTATAATTGTGTCTCAGTATCTTATTTAGATATATTTCTGATGCTTATCTAACCCGAAACCCGCCGGAATTAGCATAACGGAATTATCATATTCAATTATTTCATTAAAGTTATTATTTTCCTTATAACAGTTTGTTCCACACACTACCCAATTATATGTAAAAATATGTAATTAAAATAAAATAAAATTCGGTTAGCAAAAATCAAAATGGCTGGCAGCATTATCATATTCAAAGATTTAATTTAAGCTATAATATTTAGCTTATTGGGCTGCATACACTACATAATTTCTAGCTAAATATTATTAGTAAATAAGCCGCGATATTTTTGTTATGCATGTAAAGCGTTCTGCATTAAACACAAAGTTACATTTTTTAGATAAGATGACCGCACAAAAAAACTCGTGAACTGTGTGTAGGATTGCATTTAAACTTGCAATGAGAGTTCTTGAGAAACTTTAGCGATATCATTAACACAAATGTATTGGAATTTTGAAAATAAACTAGGTTGGTACTTTTTTACTTGAAATTGTTGGTGTTAAATAACATTTTCCACCATCATCAGTTTTGTCAAAACAAATACGTAGGGCCTACTTAGTACATAATATTCCAGATCTAGCTCATTTATTCTCACTTTATAGGCAATATATTATATTATACTTTCTCGCCCAGCTGAGATGCGGATTCCGGGGAATTTAATTACTAAATATCTCCCTCCTTCTAATGTATCCCATCCTTACATAGTGTGAAATCACTTTATAACCAAGTCCTACGTTTGAAACTTAACATACTTAATATTAATCTCAAATTCCAGTTATATCAGCCACTGGATTGGTAAAAAGGCCTCAGAAAGTCGGAGCCAATTTGGTATAAAGTACATAAATAAACTTGAAGCTCTTACTAATGTAATATTTTTTAATCCACCAGACAGGTACAGCTCAAGCTCGATGTAAAATACATATAAGAGACATATCATATCATATAGGTGATAACAAACATCAAGTATATCACAAACTCGTAGCAGGCATGTCTTCGTGGACATAACATACCTTCATGCACTCGTACCTAGGTTGTTCTGGAAAAGCAAGCAGAAAACCTTGATGCATGCACACACGTATATTTTTCCTATATGCTAAGACTTTCGATAGATATTGCAGTGTCTACATTTACATATCAGTATTGTCTAAAAGACTATGGAGGCTGGTGAAAATATTAGTCGATGGGCCAGGTCCAGAAAAGGCTAAATTTAAGGAGTTCGTTGCACCCCCCTTGCAACGTTGGTTTGATGATTCTAGCAGGTTCCTGGGTCATATAAGACAACATTTTCACTTGTTGTCAGTTACACAACCTGGGCAGTAATTTTGACAACAGTATTTTGTACGTGGGGGGTCGGCAAAAATCCGCATAATCAGATAATGCAACTATGAGCTTAAATCTTTATGTTTCATCTTGTGTAAAGGCACCAAACATTTACAAACACACACATGCATCTGTATCAATTAGCAGTAGTCTGATATCACTTTTTAAAACGTTACTTTTTTTATGCATTTTCACCCCTCAGCCATTAACTCTGTGGGGTATAGTGGCCACCAGAGGCGGGCGGTCGGGTGGGTGGGCGGGCGATCACGGGTGCAGATGCTTGTAAGCGCGATAACTTCATAACGCCTTGACTTAGTGCCTTCAGTTTTTCACCTCATGTGTATGACACTAATATGACGGTCAAGTTTGACAGTGAGTGACCTTGACCTAATTTCAATGTCACCAGGTCTCGTAAACCAAAATGGCTTGTAAGCGCTATAACTTTATAACGCCTTGACTTAGGGCCTTTATTGCTTTACCTCATGTGCCCGACACTAATCTGAAGGTCCAATTCGACATTCAGTGACCTTGACATTTTTTCGAAGTCACCAGGTTACGGAAACCAAAATGGCTTGTAAGCGCAATAACTTAAAAAGGAGTTCAAGTATGACAGTCATAATATTTTATCCCTTACATAACCAAAACAATTTCCACCAAATATGGCTTCTCTATATTTAAAAAAAACATGTGGTAGCCAAATTTGCTATTGTTACTCAAATGAAGAAAATCATGTCTTTCCCCGTTTGTTCATTTATAAAACGTTTTAAATTAAGTACAGTATGCTTTCAAACATCATTAATTTAGCTTGTTTATAAAAAACAAGTATGCACATAAGAAATGTTGATGTACCAGTCATTTTTGTAAGATGAGAGAAGAGTCAGCTGTTATATAGAATATAGGCAATGGTCTTTCCTGCCGTTGCAACTGAGGAGTTGCAGGAGAGCCTTTGGTGCGTGCAGCCATGGCCATCTGAACTGGGAGTATCTGCTTTCAAGGACCGGCGCCAAATGCATGCCTGGTGACTTACCCGCTTTTGCGTGATATCTGAGGGCATCTTTCGCTGGTGGAAGATGACAGGTTTGAGAATTCTTGCTGCAGAACAGTTTGAAGCGCACACTGTCTGTGTCTTCGCCACTGTGTCCATACAGTGAGCAGACAAATCGTACACATCCTTGTTGTTTGTCATGATTGTCATCAAATGACCTGCCGACCATCAACATGGCTTCGCACATGTCAGAGTCAGAAACCACCAGCTCAAATGCCTGCTTCTTTCCTTTGCCTACAAGCGCACTTGTGCTATCGCATCCTGTTATTGCATGCATTCCAGGCTTTGCAAACGTCCTCATGCACCTAGTGACTGTCCGATGGCGGTAATGTCGATGTATGTCTGTCACTGCTTTGTACCGGTACAGAAGAGCATCATGGCATTGATTCGGTGACTGAATGTGCAGGCGAGCATCTGTGCCTGGTGACTTGATAATGATGCAGTCATGTCCACTAGATGACGCATGACCGACATGCAGTAGGATGCGGGTGCCCGCTTTCTCTTGTTGTGTGCATAGTTTATCCACCCAACTGCAGGAGATGCCTTCTTTCCCAAGAACCAGCTTGTGGCATTCCGCACCATGGGTCACATACAGTTCACCAATGCCGGCAAACTGTGCCCTGCAGTGTGGTTGCTGCCACTCTTGCACAAGAAGGGCTGCCAGGTCTGTCTTATTCCTGCCATCACACAGACATTTCTTCGACTGTGTGGGGCATTTCTGGCTTCCACCTTGGATCTTGATCTGGATGGCCCCTCCTGCACTACGATTGGTTTTCTCTGGGTTCTTAATATAAATGTCAGGGTACTGATCTATAATCAGGTCAGTCCTTGTGCTGTGCTGAGACGAGGACGATTGCACCAAGTGAAGCTCAAAGGCTAGCTCGCTGAATGTCCTGGGGGTGGATTTCATCGATTGTAGGAAAGTAATTCCATCCAGAATCTACATGCCGGAGGATGGCACAACTTCAACAGATTCAGTCTTTCCCTCAAGGATGTGAAGCAGGGTAGATTTGCTGTTTTCGCAGGGGCACCATCTGGAGTTGCGATAGACCATGGCAGAGGTCCAAGCGGATACTTCAACACATCTTGCATGCTCATACGCCTGTGCTGCGCTATGACGACCAACCTGGCAACAAGCCTCTGTCAGCCATTTTCAGCGGCTTTCATTTTCTTCGACTTGACCAGGTTTTGGAACGTCTGTAGTTTGGCCTTTCGCAGTGAAGCGAACAAGTCGACGTCACTTGTTTGCAGTCTCTTCTCAACGAAAGTGGGGAAAGCATCATTGCCCTTCTTATCTATCACCTTCCTTAATGTTAGCTTAGTGTTGAACCAGCGTCACAGACGGTAGGCTAGCATTAAACTAATATTGGGTCAGCATTTTGTGTTTGCAGGGCTGAATCGCGTCACTAGCTTAAAGTAGCACCTGATGTAATCTCTATAACCATGCGTGAATCAGGAAAGAAACAGATTGGTATATTATTTATATTAATTTATCCTTATCACATTTTCATCCAACAGTTAGAAAAATTAGAATTGAGTTGATCTGTAGGACTTTATATCTATTACATCATAATAGATTAATACTATATTTTGACATTTTGCTTTATCCCGTCGTGTGAGTGGATATAGGAAAACTATTGGAAAGTTATGGTTATGACTGAAGAGCGATTGTAAATTGAGACCGACGAATAAAAACTAAAAAGCGTTCATAGAACTGAACCAGGCTGTGGTTGTGCGTGATATATACGTGTGTTTTACTTCCTGTAAACAAAACCAGTTAAACCAGTGGTGCACTGTGGAAGCTTCCGGTGAATTAAGAAAAGTACAGGAATGTTGTAAATCTTTAGATAAATTGTAGGCACACACTGTTTTCGCTATCTGTGATATGAGGTATAAATGTTATGTGGCCACAGAAGGTGAGAAGGATTTGTGTCTTTTCTGGGATTGGGTGCAAGAATATTCAAGGAGATCTGGGCAATCTGGACCTTTTCTCCATATAAGGGAGCGTAGTTCAAAGTCTTCAAATATAATTGGTAAGCAAAGGACAAGGACAGCTTAGGTCTTATTATGGTGTGTCACATTGGAGAGTAGCTAGGGACGAAAGTGGTGAAATTCCACAGAAAGATTTTCAGTGGGAGAGCTATGGAAGGTATTATGCAATACCAATTGTTTTCAGTTGGTCATTTCGAAATTAAATATAATCCGACTGGAGCCACTTTAGGTATTACATCATACATTTTATATCTCTCAGGATGAAATCGTTCTGTAGACACTGTATTCACACATACAAATGTGTATTATAATACCTTGGAAAAGGACCAAGATTACCGACTGTAGTTTATGACGGGTTAAGGGATGAAGTAATTGGTATTTTCTACGAAGAAACCATAGCTCCAGTAACAAAATTTTGTTTTGCAGAATCTTCGTAGACGGCTCAAACAAGTGCATGGCCATATCTGCTGTGACGTTTCACATTTGGCATTAGCTTCACACAATCGTGATAACATTGTCAAAATTTGCTCACCCCTTAAAATGTATTGTCCGTCCGCACTTAACCATGATAAAATAACGCATCCATCAAGATATAAATTATAATAAGCTTTGCGCTAATCGAACGAACGTGAAAAATACTTGTCCTTCATGTTCTTTATCATGAACTGAAAATAGTTGTGCTCGGGGCGAGCTGATCACCCTTTAACCTTTAACCGACAAATTATAATGGAGGTCAACGATTCTTAAATCTTGTTCATTGATCTTATGCGTGTGATTGACATCTTGACCAATCACATGCAATATAGAGACGAAATTCCTGATTTCTAATTATTGACAACCATGTCAAAAATAAGAAATACAGGAATTTCGTCTCTATATCTAGCCTAACTGGTCAGTGCGCAGCACAAAATTTAAAAAACTTTTGCAGTTCTAGTCTTTGGACATGTTTACATCATATGGTCATATTATTAAGCTAAAATAAAATCACCGATTTTCTTATGATTTTAGACCTGGGCATGTCCCTTTAAAGTTTGTCTTTTGCTAACTCGACCCACAACTTCAAATGGGTGAAACTTACTTTTTATTATTTTCTCAACTTGAGACCAACTATTTGCGAATCTTGAGGTTTAAACACACATTTCATTTGCGATAACTGTGATTTAATGGGCTATAAAACGGAGTAAGAACGGCTACATGGCCGGGATCAGCGCTTAAAGGGTTACCCCATGTCAGACGTGGTTGGATGTTGACCAGTGACAGCACGAAATGCGATAAGATTGTATTTAGGATAAAGCATGAGGCTGAAAAAAACATTTATCATCATATTGGAAATGTTCTGTAGGTCTCGACCTAAAGCCGTGTGTGTCATGTCTTGCTTGGGGATTATGAGATATTTGGAGAAGTATTGGAGCGAATAAACGATAAGGATGCAAGCAGAAGGGAGAATGATTGTTTCCAAGAAAACAATGATTGCAAGAGCTGCACATTCAGAGCAAATATGAGCTCTTTATTGTTGCAATAACCTTTTGGCATTTGCACACTTTTGTGTCACGGATCCGTATGATGCTTGTATTAATATTTTCCCTGTCAGTAGATTTTTTCGAGTATTTTATTTTTTACTTAGGGTTTATATCTCATTCTCTGAAAGGTATGTAAACATGTCCAATGTGTCCCTGTTATTACATGGTCAAATGATTGAGCTGAAATTGCGAAACTGGAAACCATGGTTGACTGAGGGAAGGAAAAACTTTATCAGGTATAAAAACAAAATTTTATTTAAGGTATAAAAGCACCCTGACTCATTCAATAAACAGACACCAATATAAAAA
Organism: Flabesymbios commensalis; assembly: GCA_964017125.1. Classification (NCBI taxonomy): domain Eukaryota; kingdom Metazoa; phylum Annelida; class Polychaeta; order Terebellida; family Flabelligeridae; genus Flabesymbios; species Flabesymbios commensalis. Next base: position 79,903,945 of record OZ024905.1, read on the forward strand.
AAACACTGCGTATATTAGAACTGATAGAAGTCATCATGGTAAATCATTAACAAAAAAATAGGAGTTATTTGACAAAAATGTGGTTTATTATAAATGTAAATATTAATAAACGTAAGTACAAGCCTATAACTAACCCATACATTTATTGTATGTGATAGGGAAACGTCTGACATTGATTACACAGCTGAGCATCTTGATATTTCTTTTTAACATAGCTAACAAATTAAGAGCTAAATACCAGACAACCACAAAAAAGCCACATCATATATCAAGCACTCGTATATAAATAACATTTTCCTACAATAAGTTAGTCCAGACGAAATACCTATAATAAATAATTAAAAAGAATGATATAAATTTCAAAGTTGGTGAAACCACTGACCATTTGTACATTGTGCTGCTAACTCATTTGACAAATTTATCACTGATGTACACAAGGAAAATTTTAATGGCAAAGGTAGTACCAATCTATAAAAGTAGAAATTGTACGTATGAGACTATAACCAACTACAGCCTGCATCCGTTTTACCTGTGCTTTTAAAAAGTTCTGAATGCATAATGTACAGCATAATGTTTCCTTTTAAAAATGTATTATTTTTTTTCTATTATTAATATGGATTTACAGAACGGCATGGTATTAATATGGCATTAATGTTGTTAGTAGAACAAAAATACTCAAGGCATTAGATGAGAGTAAAATTATACTAGACTTGAATAAAGCGTTTGACAAACATTTCATTTTATATGGTATTAAAGGTTCCACTGTTAATTTGATGAGTGATTACTAAAACAACATGTAGCGCTATGTATTATTTATTGTAGTTTGCTCCTCTAATGAAACTGTTTCTTGTGGTGTACATCAAGATTCAATACTTGGTCTTTTGTTACATTTAACCAGAAATGCATAACAAGAAATGTATAACTCCGGCCTGTTGATTTTAGACAGTACGTTCACAAAATTGCATGTATTACTAACTCAAAAACTATTTCACCTATAAACTTGGTTCTGGTGTCATCAGAAAGAGCGATCATGTATCTTTTAATTACGGCTTTTAATAATATCAGTAATGTTGTATGGTAGTTGCTGGATAGTAATATCCATCAAATATTAAGGTAAAATTGCCATTTCACATGTATGTCTTGCCTATACATGTAGACCTAATTCACTTGCTGGGCACATGCGGCGCTCCTGTGCCTTATTTAGATGTTGACTAAAACATGAGCACGTGCCATCTGCATGTTTCCTCACAACATTGCCATGTGGTTCTTAGGAGAAACAAGCTGTACACAAAATTTCACCAAGCATGACAGGCTACACAAATTCATGGAAATTCTATCATGGCTTGTTCTTTTCGTTTTATTACTAAGCGAGAATGCTACGCTACCTTGAAATGAATGTCCCTTCATGGCAGCATATAGCTAGGTTAATCGATGCCGTCTTATTTAATCCTAATTCATTAATTAATTTAAAAATTTTATTTAATTAATTATTAATCTTAATTAATTAATTAATTAATTAAATTAATTAATTAATTAATTGAATAATTGATTAATTAATTAATTAATTAATTAATTAATTAATTAATTAATTAATTAATTAATTAATTAATTAATATATCACCATAATTTTTTGACTGACCGACTGATCGACTGACGGACTGACCGACTGACCGACCGACCGACCGACCGACCGAACGATCGACTGACTGACATACTGACTGACAGACTGACTGACTGACTGACTGACTGACTGACTGACTGACTGACTGACTGACTGACTGACTGACTGACTGACTGACTGACTGACTGACTGACTGACTGACTGACTGACTGACTGGCTGACTGACTGACTGACTGACTGAAATGATGTGTTGAAGTAAAAAAGTATGCAAATTAGTGCCGTCATTACTGAAAAATTGCTTTTGCTTGTAAGGTCGCTCAATACGCCTATCGTTGATAAATGAACAGTTAAAGGATTATGTGAGCTAGTGACCACAATTAAAATATTATAAGATTGATCTGATAAGTTTGAAAAACACTAACAGCGTTTCCAACATATTATGAAATGATCAGAACCATTTTTGTTAAATTACATTTACAAGTAGAACAGAAGATAATATGGCATAGGCCTATCATAGTTTTGTGGCTTAGCCTCAGACCAGCCTTGAACTGGCCTAAACTACATGCATGATATGGATATGCTTATTTCTAAAAAAAGAAGGATAGATTAAGAATAGTACACTTCGAAGGTTATCTCATCCACTACAAAAGTTATCTTGACCACCACAGAAGTGACCACAGCCACTTTAAAAGTTGTCCCATCCACTGCAAAACTGATCTTGGCCACTGACGAAGTGATTACAAAAACTTTAAAAGTTATCTATGCCACTACAAAAGTGATCTTGAACACCGAAGAAGTTATCACAGCCACACTAAAAGTTATCTCAGCAGCTACGAAAGTGGCCTCGAACAATTTGATGTCAACCACCGAAAAAGTGATTTCAGTCACTACAAAAGTGATCTTGACCACTGGATAATTAATACTAACCACTTTGAAAGTCATCTCATCCACAGCAAAAGTGATCTTGGCCACAGAAGAAGTGATTACAACCACTTTAAAAGTTACCACAGTCGGTACAAAAGTAATCTTTGACACTAGCAGACTGATGTCAGCCACTTGAGAAGCGATCTCTCAGTCACTACAAATGTGATCTTGGCCACTGAAGAATTGATAACATCCACTTTAAAAAGTATCTAAGCCACTACAAAAGTGATCTTGGCCACTGAAGAATTGATAAGATCCACTTTAAAAAATCTAAGCCACTACAAAAGTGATCTTGGCCACTGAAGAATTGAAAACAGCCACTTTAAAAATTATCTGAATTACTACAAAATGATCTTGGCCACTAAAAAACTGGTGTCAGCCACACAAAAAAATATTTAAGCTACTGCAAAAGTAAACTAGACCAAGTGACCACAGTCACCTAAAATGTTATCTCAGCCACCAAAATGTGATCTTAACCACAAACAAACTGATCTTGGCCACTAACAAACTGGTGTCAACCATAATAAAAATTATCTAAACCACTACAAAAGTGATCCTGGCCACTGAAGAATTGATAACATCCTCTTTAAAAATTCAGAGTCACTACAAAGGTGATCTTGGCTACTAACAAACAGTTGTCAGCCACCGAAAAACATATTTAAGTCACTGCAAAAGTGAACTAGGCCACTGAAGAAATGACCAGAACCACAATAAAAAGTAACTAAACCATTACAAAGGTGATCTTAGCCACTAAACAAGTGAGATCAGCCACTTTAAAAGTTATCTCAGCCGCTACAAAAGTTATATTTGCCACTAACAAACTGATTTCAACCACTGGAAACGTGATATCAGTCACTACAAAAGTGATCATGACCACTGAAGAATTGATAATAGCCACTTTAAAAGTAATCTCATCTACCACAAAAGTGATCTTGACACGGAATATGTGATCAAAACCACTTTGAAAATGATCTCCTCTACTACAAAGGTGATTTTGGTCACTGACAAAGTGATCACAGCCACATTAAAAGTCATCTCAGCCACCATAAAGGTGATCACAGCTACAAACAAACTGAACTTCTCCACTGAAGAAGTGATCATAAACACTTTAAAAGTGATCTCAGCTACTACAAATATGATCTTGGCCACTGAAGAAATGGTTACAACCACTTTAAAAGTTATCTCAGCCACTACGAAGGTGATCTTGGCCACTAACCAACTGGTGTCAGCCACAGGAAAAATTATCTAAGCCACTATAAAGTGATCTTGGCCACTGACGAAGTGATCACAGTCACTTTAAAAGTTATCTCAGCCAATACAAAAGTGATGTTGTCCACTGAAGAAGTGATTACAACCACTTTAAAAGTGATCTCAGCTATCACAAAAGTTATCTTAGTCACTGAAGAAGTGATCACAGCCACTTTAAAGGTTATCTTAACAGCTACAAAAGTGATCTTGGCCACTAACGATCTAATGTCAGTCCCTGAAAAAGTGAACTCGGTCACAACAAAAGTGATCATGACTACAAAAGAAGCCACCAAAGCCACTTCACAAGTTATCACAGCCACTACAAAATTGATCTCGATCACTGACGATGTCATCACAGCCACTTTAAAAATTACTTTTGTCGATACAAATATGATCTTTACCACTGGAGAAGTCCTCACAGACACTTTAAACATTATAATTATAATTTTCGGCATTGAAGAAGTGATTACAGCAACATTAAAAGTTATCTCAGCCACCGCAAAGATGATCTCGGCCACAAACAAACTGATCTTGTCCACCGTAGACGTGATCACAACCACTTTAAAAATTATCTCAGATTACAACCACTTTAAAGGTTATCTCAGCAACTACAAAAGTAATTTTGACCACGGAAGAAATGGTGACATCCATTTTAAAAGTTATTTCACCGATACAAAAGTGATGTTGGCCACTAAAGAAATCATCACAGCCACTTTAAAAGGTATCTCAGCCACCACAAAGGTTATTTTGAGCACTGAAGAAGTGACAGAGGCACTTTGAAAGTTATCTCAGCCAATACGAAATTTATATTGGCTACAGAAGAAGTGATCACAGCCACTTTAAAAGTTATCCCCGCCACCACAAAAGCGATCTTGGCCATAAACAAACTTATTTTGTCCACAGAAGAAGTGATCACAGTCACTTTAAAAGTTATCTCAGCGACTACAAAAATGATCTTGACCACTGGAGAAGTCATCACAGCCACTTTAAAAGTGATCTCAGGCACTACCAAAGTGATCTTGACCACTGAAGAAGGCAATAGACAATGCATTAACCAATCGGCTATTACAATGTAAATCGCTCTTCTAGTAAACACAAGACATTTGTATAAATGTCATACAAATGTTTTGTGATTATTTGGTGTTTTTTTATGGATGCAATCTATAAACTACTTTAAAACATATAATATTTAAAAACGTAGGCAGGCAGATAGTTGACGGAGCGCGGACAGGCGAAATAAATAAATTTGCAGTAAATTCTATGAAACATATTTCGTCGACAACAACAACCATATTTAATAAATGTCAGGGTTGTTGGCGATGAAATATATGCTAAGCCATCTAAAATGTTATCTGAGCCACTAGAAAAGTGATCTTGGTCACTGAAGAAATTTTCACATCCTCCTAAAAATTATCTCAGTGGAATGAAATGAATCGGGCTTTAGGCCACCTTTGTGCACATATAGGCTAAACTGGGCCAGGAGAACCTCCTGAGGATGGTGAGATGATTGAGATGACACTGTCATCCAGACACAGGATTCGAAATTCGAGCCCTGGCGGTCTGAGGCCGAGCACGCTACCTCTCGGTCACGGAGGCTCCCCACATTATCTCAGTGATCAATATAATTTTTGTTGTTACCGAAGAAGAGTGAGATAATGAGCCACAACACTGGTAATTTATTCACTGCTATCACATTATTGTGGAGTAAACTTTATCGAGATTACTCATTGAGGTGGACAGTTTCTTTTTCAGGAGCATAATCATGTTTCTGTTTAATTTAGTGTAAATACAAAGCAATTTCTTTGTCTTTTGTGTAGTATCTGAATTGACATCAGCATCTGTAAAAAACACTTTATTGTGATATATGATAAAATGTGTTTTTATATTTGAAATGATCTTATTTTGGGGATATTTTAAAATGATTTTATGTTTGAATATAAAGGCATGCACTTTTTTCGAAAACCAAGTGCACGCCCATTTTCAGTGACTTTGTCGCCCGCAATAATACTTTAAACAGTTCAGCTTGTCGTCAGCTTGTGTCTTTAAAGATTCGGGTTTGTGATTATTCACATTCGATGTAGTATAATAATGTAAGATTTGCAGTTCATGCATTATATAATTATGATGCCTCCCATGTTGAATTATTCCCATTCTAATCCTGTAGATAGCCATCTAAAAATAAAACTTGTTAAATCGATTTCGAAACCACCAATAAAAGATAATAGATCTATTGACAATGCGGAAAAGCTGTGACAACTTCGAATTTTCGGATGACGAATTAAACTATATATATTTATATTGTTTCTTATGTAATGAATAAAAATAGGCAGCGTTAAATAATAATATGGCACAGATATAGTAATGTTTTAATTAGGCTATATCATTATTGGTGCAAAATAAAAGTTCATAATGTTTTAATTTATTTAATAAATGTTGCGATAGTTTTTGTCAAGATCATTTCGTTTGAATATAGGCCTATGTGCCTTTCGTGTCTTTTGAAATATTTGTGTGTTCGAATACAAGTACATGCACTAAGTCTTTTTTTCTAAAACTACGTGCATCTTCAAATATAAGTACATGCACGTTTATTCTAATGCCAACTATAAAATATTATTGCGAAGACATTCCGGCCATCTGTACCTGTTCTCCATTTCTATCATAACTTATACTATTCTGGATATACGGAATTAGATACATATGTAGGAATATACTGTCTCCAATGTCATGAAATGTGTAACGCATATGAGCAAGACGTTGATCTAATGTCGGTTTATTGCTGGACTATCATCTGCTACGCTGTGCTAATATTAAACCGGTATTTAAAATGTTTTTCTTGTTTACAGGATCAATACATTGAAAGAAAATATCTGATTACTAATCCAGCAAGCAAAGGGACATTAACCCAACATTGGCTCAATGCTGGACCACCGTCTACAGCGCTGGCCCAACATTTAACAGATGTTTCGTGTTTACCGGGATACATAATCAAAGGCTGGCTATAAATTATTGGTTATTGAGAGCTTTCAGTAAAGACTGGAGACAAATAGATCTCTTTGCTGGCGTATCAGCCATTTTGACATGTCAAATTTTGATCACTTTTATGTCCGACGGTAGTGTACTTCAAGGTCAGATTACAAAAATCCCTTTAAGCTGCGAACTTAGCACCATCACTTTTCTTACTCCAGAGATGCTAAGCTTTAATTTGGTATATAACACATAATGTTACTTTTTGTGGCTGGGTAACTCCTTAAATACTGCAGCTAGAGACCGCCTGCTGCTGCACTGAAAGTAGTCAGGGAAAGTTAGCAAAAAACCTGAAACAAATTCCTTACCAAAATATTTTTGTACAACGGTCTTGTATAAGGTCTGTACTAGCCACACAAAATTTGTTTACTCTGGATATTCATAGGAGGATTTTTAGGAGGGAAAAATCCAAAATGGCTGATCAAAGGGTTGGAAGTTGTTTTACAATAAATAAACGACATAAAAAAAATGGCCGCCAAATGTTTAATTGATGGGACATTTTTTGCGCCTATGTTTAGTCTATGTGTCAAATTAAGTTTCATTTCACATTCTATTTTGTATTTTTTTAAATTTTCTATGTTTCACATTATTTTTGCTATTATTAGCAATTATTTTTATAACCTTTGGATGTGGCTTTGATAAGCCTTTTAGTCTAGTCGAAAAATAGGGTTCCAGTGTACCCTTGTAAATATACTTCTAATTGATGTATCTAGCTTGTAAAAACGGTAGAAAACGATTACCTTTTTTTCACAAGCTGAAAAAATGTCCCGCGTGCCATTGTTATGTAACTTTGTGCCGCCATCACCGGAAAATTTATATTGAGTTATAGCTCGGTCAATGTCACAGATAATTTACTGATCAGTTAGGAAGTAATTATCTCAGACACTACAAAGATGATCGTGGCCACTAACAAACTGATAACAGCCACTGAAGCCACTTTAAAAGTGATCTCAGCCACTTCAAAAATGATATTGGTAACCGAAAAAGACACAACCACTTTACAAGTTATCGCAGCAACTACAAAAATGATCTTGGCCACTGAAAAAGTGATCGAAGCCACTTTAAACGTTGTCTCATCCACTACAAAAGTGTTCTTGGCGACTGAAGAAGTGACCACAATCACTTTCAAAGTTATCTTAGCCAATATATAAGTGATCTTGGCCACTGAAGAAGTGATGACATCCTCCTTGAAAATTATGTCCACCACTACAAAGGTGATCTTGGCCACTAACACACTGATGTGATCTCGGTTACTACAAAAGTGATTTTAACCATTGAAGACGTGATCACAGGCACTTTAAAAGTGATCTCAGACACTGCAAAAGTGATCTTGGCCACCGAAGAAGGCATCACGGCCACTTTAAAAGCTATCTCAGCCACCACAGAGGAACTCATCACAGCCATTTAAAAGTTATCTCAGCCACTACAACAGATATTGATAGTGTTGTTATTAGAAGATAATTCAAAATATGTATTCAACCTAATCATCATTGGGATTGGTGGCGCTTAGACCTTCATGAAAATTTGCTCTATGCATATATTTTTTTGTTTTCGATGTACAATAATACCAGAATCGTTTAGGGTTTTCCTTTAGTGTGTCAGGCAAATCAGTAATGAACTGGTTGTGTTTGAACTGCAATATTTTATGTAATTATTTTCTTACTTTTCTAAATGTATTTCAATGAGGAGCTCACAACTTTTGTCCAAGCTTGCTTCTTTTTAGACGTCTCACTTCAGAGTCAAACCAAGATGGTAAATTCCTAGGGGTACATTTGATAATTTTGGGTACACATGCTTAACAACATTCCCAGTCCAGATCAACATCTATGTTGTTAGTACATTCTACTGTCTGGAGCATTTTACCACTCAACAAAGCTCCTAACTTATTCCAATCTGCGTTTTTACATGCACTACACATACACTATATTTATTCCACGTACATCTAATAGAGACAGAAAAAATGTTATTCCTAATTACAAAAAGCAGACCTGTTCACATGTAATATTGGTAACATAAGATTTGCATGTTGCACTTCTCAAACCAAAAAGTCAAGCGTGAACATCTACTGATCACTATCGTGTTTTGCTGTTTTTGGCGGCCATGTTGGTTTTTCTCCTGTCGACATTATTTACTTTTATAAATAATACTACATTTAACGTAACTGTCTACCCACCGCTGATAAAATATAGGGTAAATTAGCATGCCATGACAGAATATATCTGGTTTCGATTTTTTTATTACCGATTTAGACCATTTTACATTTTGATCTGTAAAAAACCCCTCCTATGACAGTTGAGCGTAAACAAATTGTCAGAAGTTAGTTAAGACCTTATACTATATAATGGTAAAAAAATAATTTGTTAAGGACTTTGTTTTAGGCTTTGTTAAAAAATCGCCTAACTTTCCCTGACTATAATGTGCAAAGGTGATTTGTCGTCTGCACAGAGATGTGGGTCAATAATAGATCTGAAATAATGTAGTTAACGGACAACAGTGTGCCCAATAAAGAAACCTAGGACATTCACTGATAAATATTTCTTATATGAGCCATTGTTTGTTATGGGCAATATTATATAGTATGCCTACCCCACTAGACAACAAAATTATAGACTTTAATGCAATCAGCCAATAATTTGTTAATAATGTAGACTAACTGTCGACCAGTTAAAACAATCGCTGATCTGAGTTAAAACGGCCACCATTCACACCCTTTCAAGTACAAATTCCAAATTTAATTTTCTGGTATATTATATGCGTGGCGGGATTTTCAGATGTCGGGAGGGTGGCAATCTGCCACTCCGCCCGTGGCCACCCTGCCCGCTGGGTGCGGCACCCTGCCCTTGGCCACCCTGCCCGCATGATGCGGCACCCTGCCCGTGGCCATCCTGCCCGTGGGGTGCGGCACCCTGCCCGTGGGGTGCGGTGGGGTGGTCGTCCCTTCAGAGTGTGTTTTAGACCAATCTTAGCAGGACGTTTGGGCTCGGTTTTAAATAAAAACCTCTTAGATTATTTTAGTATAAGACTTTTTTATACTACTTTTCTGTATCCCAGATATTAAAATGAATGGGGCTTTAGGCCATCTTTGTGCACATATAGGCTAAACTGGGCTAGGAGAACCTCCTGAGGTGAACGAGATGACTGCCCTCCAGACACAGGATTCGAAATTCGAACCCTGGCGGGCTCGCTACCTCGTGGTCCCGGTCCCCACAATATTGAATATTTTCGAGTGAGCAGGGAAGAAACCTTTGGTTTCTTTGAAACTTGAATACAAGAGCGGGGTTTGAGCCCGCGACCTCCTGACTTTCCAAGCAGGCCGGCGGCTGCTTTAACAACTGCACCAGGTCCCCCGCCCTGTATCCTATCTAGAAAACGTTCCAGTCAATAAACAAAATTAATAGACACGAGGCGTTGAACCAACGTTGGCATGTTGAGTCAGCTTTGCATATGTATATTTATAATGAATTAGTAATACATTTGAAACGTTTGAGTGTCATAGAAAATGTTGATTTTGTTCAATCACAGACGTATATCAGCTTTTACAGCTCAGTAACCCAGTAAACACCAGACGTTGAACCGATGCTGGCTCATCGTCTGCAACGCTGGCCCAATAATGTACCACGATTAGTTATGAATGTTAGCATGGGAATCATTGAATTTATGTTCCTTTAATGGCTCCATGTTGTAGATGGTGATTCATAATTGAACCAGTTTTGAGGTTTGTTGTAAAATGGTTGGAAAAGTTGACAGGCCTACACCATTCTACACTGCTCACCCTAGACACTGCTCTTTCGCATGTTAAAATGTGCAGATGGTTGACGTCATATGTCCCCCGCTCTCAATTTCAAGTATTGTAGTAAGCTTGTGATTGGCCGGCTGTCTTGCTAAAAGTACCCTGATCGGCTGGCGAGAATATTATGGTGGCGGAGGGGTGGGTGTAGACAGACACCTGTGTGGAGCTCAGCAAACGCGAGCATTTGACCCAATGCTGTTTCAATATTGGCCCACCGCCAACGGCGCTGGACCAACATTGAAACAACATTGGGAGAGCTGTCCGCATTTTGATACACGCGTGCCGTCTGTGTCTGGTCGGAACAGGCAGCACAGTGCTCTGTGTAACACCATTCGTTCGTTCGTTCGTTCGTTCGTTCCCTCCTTCCTTCGTTCGTTCGTTCATTTGTTCGTTCGTTCATTCATTCATTCATTCATTTTATGGTTTATGTAATTCGGTGTGATAGTGTAGTACAGTGCAGTACAGATCATTTCACAGTCTTCAAAATCAGTCCAAGTTATTGTTCATCTTGACCGTGGGGGTGGGGCTCAGCTGTGGGGTATATTGTGGGGTCTACATGTGGCATATTACCTGGAACACCTTAAATAAATTATTGTCAATTCCCAACAAACACAAGTTCAAACAATGATGTTTTAATGTTGGCCCGATGTTTGAGACGCTGGCCCAACCTTAAAACATTATTGTTTCAACGTGCCGTGTTTCCTTGGTTACCCCACGCTCATATCAAGCGTTGACCTATTAAATGTTGGGTCAGAATCGGAGATAGTGGTAAGCAAAGGAAAATGTCAACTTGAGACCACCATTGAGCTTGAACTTCAAAGATTCAAATATGCTGGTATCCCGCCTGGACACATAGCATTGACTTACAGTAGAGATTGAGCCCAATGTTGTTCCAGCATTGTAAATGGTTGGCCATCATTAAACAAGATAATTGGTTCAACGTCTGTAATTTAGCATTAAATGGCCCTCTAGTCAAATGAACTCGTCACTAACCGCCTCCCCCCCCCCCCACTCTAAAAATGCTGGTTTAATGTTGGTCTCAAGTCTATGACGCTGAATCAATATTAAGCCACTATGGGATAAACGTGTCGTATTTACTTGTATTGCAGAGGATATTGGAGAATCAAAACGTTCATCCAATGCTGCTTAAAAATTATGTTGGACCAGCGTCACAGCATTGGGTAGAAGTTTCTTTTTGTAACATTAAATTAAATGTAGGCCTACAGATAACAGTTTCCATGAGCTTTTTGACATAACGTTACTGCCGTTGTATATCAATATAAATTTTAAGGATAATATGACTTTACACAATCAGATGATCATAACTATGACAGCTCTTTAAAAACTAACGATTAGATAATAATTTCTTTTTATTTCAGATTAACTCATTTAATTCTCATTGAAGTAATAGTAATGCACCTAGACCATATTATTTTCTTAATCTTCCTGATATTTTTAGAGACATATGAGCCTGTTTAATTATTTTGGGCAATCCAATTTGGAATGTCCGATGAAAACATATGATTCCTAAGAGCAAACATATGTTTCTCTATTATGTACTCTATAATAATATTATATATGCTTAGCTAATTGTGCGATTTTTATCTGCCCATTTGCGCTGCTTGGATGAGAGCTATTCGAGACATTTTCATCCAGGTGCTGGTCGCTAACACACAGTATTTTGTGCCTCAAGCCATCTTAGATTTTCTACCCAACATTATACAGACATACCAGTATATTTCCTGTGTGTATTGTATAACTGTACACTTGTATTCGTTTGAGAACCACATACTGGTAATAATACAACAGTTTCTTGTTCTCTACGAAAGGGTAAAACAACAAACCCAAGCGGCCTATCTGAAAAGTATGCTGGTTGTCACAGCTACAAGCTAATTCAATAATTATGAGCTACCACTTTATCACAGAGGACCCCGGGACATACATGTGGACAGGCAGTTCCAGCGTGGTATCTGATGGATATTACCATCCAGCGACTACCATGTAACATTTAAAATTGTATTAACAATGTCCATTTAAAGATACATGATGCCACCAGAACCAAGTTTATAGGTGAAATAGTTTTTGAGTTACATGCAATTTTGTTGACTTAGTGTCTAAAATCAACAGGCCGGAGCTATACATTTCTTGCTATGCATTTCTGATTTAACTTATATCAGGGACATGTCTAACGTATCTCAAACTACTGTGTACACTTTTATGTGCAGATGATGAAAATGTTTTTCTGCTGGAAAAGTTCTGGGGCAATTATATGGTGATTTTAAATAATGAATTATTTAAAATGGTTGAATGGATTAATGCAAACAAACTGTTATCAAATGCTAAAGAACTTATTTTCTGATTTTTACCATATGCAGAATCTGTATTATCAACGATACAGATATTAACATAATGGACGAATATTATCACGAGTTACTTGTATCGAAATCTTAAGTGTTCAATTGATGAGAAGTTGTCATGGGCAAACCATATTGAATCAATAAAATGATAATTTCCAAAGGTATTGACATTTTAAAAAATATAAATTTATCGACATTAAAAGTTGTATTTATCCTCACCTACCATATTTCTATTTTAATTATTACCATTATGACAATAAATACCTTTTAAAAATTGCATTGAAAAATGTGAAGTACGTAGACGTTGTACGTAATTTGAGAGAGGGTAATCAAGTCGTTCAGTAGTGCAGTTCTAATGTTGGTAATATTTACACACAAAAATTACTTCTCGATAAAAGGATGATATTACTGATAAGGCAGCCATCAGCCTTCTCTTTCTTATTTGCAAGATGCGGGTCAATATGTATGTGTCGCCATATTAAATGTTGCAGATCAACCCGTAGTTTTCATCTACAGCAAGACTTGTTGTGAAAGAAAATTGCAATCAGAACAACCGGGTGGCGACAGAAGAAACGGAGTACGAATAGAGACAATCAATCTTATATTGACTGAGATGCGCAGGAATTTGATGAGCGATCGGAACCTTGCGGAAATGAGGCTATTTCGGCAGGAAATGGCACCTGCAGATGACGCGGAGATATCCTGCAATCACATGTCCATTCGTTTTCTTCGGGGGTGAAAGAGACGAGCCTGGCACACTCCACAAAGAAGGTTGCTCAACATAATAAACGAATATATATAAATATATACACATGGCTAGGGCGGGTAGATAAGCCTACAACTATGCACCCCACATTAAGTATCCATCAAAATTATTTTGGGACATTTTAGTCATATAGTTAAAGGATTTAGGGACGATCCCCCACAAAAAAAAGTGTCTAGTATTAACACGAACACTTTATCATGTTTATACTAGGCAATAAATTGACGAAAAAAAAGATTGAAATAGTTTTTAAAAACTACAATATTTTGAGCAGCTGCTGCAAATTATTTTCTAAAGTTTTTTATTCGGTTCAAATTTTTGTTGAATAATATTTGACAAAAAAAACTTTCTATTTTTGGTTGATTTTATTTCGAACGTTTTATTTCATTTGACCCTTTCGAGCCTGAATTTACCATTGTCATCTCATCCACTACAAGCGGCGAATTGCTGTCGCAATGAAGATGACTTGAAGTGGGTGAAAAATTAAAGAAAATTGCCTTTTATTGGAAAACAATTTTAAGGAAATTTTCATCATAAAACCTCTAGTTTCAGGAAAACTAAGTCTCTATACAGTGATGTGAAATGATGCTTTAATGCATCGTGAGGGCTTAAAGGGTTATAATATTTATTGTTTATTGCCGCTATATTCATTTTCTGTTTTGATCACAATAAAAGATAAATCTGCCGCATTGTCTGGTCTGTTACATTGGGACTTATCTAACTTTGACTGTTCTCAGCGCCTGACGCGATATTATGTACTAGCTCTGGCATAAACCTTATAGTGTCTCTCTCTTTTCACCTGGTGAGTTAGGTGATTGTACAACGCATTGGCAACGTAAGTGCGGGAGACAAAGAACCAGGGCTGCTGAACCCTATAGAAAGATCCGTTTTAGCGACCAGCCACCAGAGGAAAGGGCAAGGACTGACCCTTTTGAGATGTGCTCTGATTTCTGAGCAGTGTGTTTGAAACCACCATCATTGAACCGTCATCTCCAATCATCCGTGTCCGCCGTGCCATCAACCAAGCTGGCAATATAATGATAAATAGCTCATTGCTTAAAACTAGACTCCGCCTTCTGCAGTGCTATGGTATAGAGCTCACTGCTTTGATATGTCACACAAAACGGCTCCCTTCAGAGCCCATGTTCTCTGTAGGAACCGGAATTCGGGAGCTCAACCGATATCCGTCAACCGTGTTTTTGTCTCATGCAGTGGTATGATAGAGAGCTCATTGCTTTTGATACGTCACACAGAACGACTCTCTCAAAGCCCATGTTCTCTGTGGGAACGGGAGTTCAACCGTTATCCGTCAACCGTCAACCGTGATTTTTGTCTCATGCAGTGGTATGATATACTCTGGTTCCCAGAGCCACACTACGCGGCGTAGCCTCTGGTATGCCCCAATGGCGAATGTTTGTGACTAGTTGCTATATTTTGATAAAAAATAGGGTAATCCCCGAATTCAGGCATTTTTGAAAGGTCACTTCCCCGGATAAAGAGTTGTTCACAGTATTGTATTTCCCCTCTGACGCATTTCCTATGACTTGACTCAATAGCACAGGCATGATGGTCACGTGACTATGAACCTTGGCCAATACCAGGCCATGAATGAAATTGGCCGTGCTCGCCAGGCAATGGTATGATAGAGCTCACTGCTTTTTGTATGTCGCACAGAACGGCTCCCCCAGAGCGTCTGTTCTCCGTTATCCGTCAACCGTCAACCGTGTTTATGCGTCAGCATGGATTGCAATTGATCCAGAGTTGTGTTTGAGCCCGGTCGTTTTTGAACGAAATAATAATTATTAACCGCCATTACTACTGTTATTACGTTGTTAAGTTTGCACCACTAGTCAATATCAGGTAATCTCCGAGCTCATAGCGACTGTGCTTGCATGGTCACATGATACGGAGCTACCTGTTTCACGAATTGCCACTTTCATTGTACTTGCATGATATTATATTTAATTAAAACAAAAATACTATATATTTTTTACCATTGTCTGTAGCATAATCATGCACTTATATATATTTTAGGTTTCGACGCTTTCCAAAGTGTCTTTTTTCCACTATATGTAATTAGTATGTCATACATAGTAGCTATTTTATCTCTGGTTTTGGTGCGGGAAACAAAATGATATACCTCTATGTTATTTTGGCAATTTTTTTGTCCTTTATATTATCAAATCACCTAGTTTTTATTTTGGAAATGCCACTTAACATGATTGTAGTTGTGTATGTTATACCATGTATATTGTCATATGATTTTACTAATTAACAATCTTGTATATACATGTATCTCTTTCATTTCTATGACAAATAAGTCTGTAATGACTATTTCTTTCTGTCAATAAAATATCTGTCTGTCTGTCTGTCATGATTCAACACCAGTTCCGTAAAGCACTGTGTGTCTTCAAGCGATCTAAATATTTTAACCGCCAGTGCCGTCATCCTAGTATGTAATCTGACGTATGAAGACGATCCCCGCTCTGAAAGAATTAAAGTATTTCTAATGGTTGTTTACCAGTAACATAAGTATTCAAATGAATCAGAAAGAGCCAACTAAGAAATTTTTGATTGTTTCAAATTGAGAAAAACACTTTGGTCTCCGAATACAAAAAATGTTTCAGTGTTGTAAAGGTCAACTAGCGTTTTATATGTCTTCAGCTCCTCATATGTCAATTAATTAACCCTTTAAGTCCGCACGATGCACTAAAGCATCATTTTACATCCATGTAAACATACTTAATTTTTCAACAAGTAACGCTTTTATAATTATAATTCCCATGAAACTGATTTTTTAAAGCACGTCAAATCATCTTCATCCACTACAAGTCGCGACTTGCGACAGCAAATCGCGGCTTGTAGTGTATGAAAATGACAATGGTAAATTCAGGCTTGAAAGGGTTAACTGTCTTTTGTTACTGATGCAACACGAATCACTGTACATATGGTGGAGACTTCGACTACAATAAACATTCTCAAGTTAGGCCTACTTGTCAACTCACCAAGTGAAACACAACAACACACTCATTTATTGTGTTCAAGTTATTGCTAAATAATAGATTTCAAAAGTTGTCTTCCTTTAGTCCTATTAAACTTCTTTTGGTACCGAATATCCAGTGATTAAGCACTGTTTTAAAGCAGTATGTTTGTCGCTTAGTTTTACACCTCTGGTCCAATGTGGAAGCGGTCTGCTCTACTAGTCGGTGATATGAATGATTTTCTGAGGTATCATCTCATACATTTGTTTTTGTGATAACACATTCGACAAAATCACGTGGGTTACCGACTGAGAATAGGGAGGTATCGCATCATAAAATGTATATCTCTCACCGTGGAAATCGTTCTGTACAAGCTGTTTTTAAGAATATAATACTTGGGTCATGACTTCTGTTTGCCTTTCCTGGACAATGTCGCCTAGTCATATTCAATGTGTAAGCTATTAAATAAATTCAGCTTTAACCCAGCGCTAAATTATCTGTGTGCTACCGCGACCCACAACTTCAAGTACGTAAAAATGACTAAACATGATTTAATTTGCTGCCAAAACATATTCAAATATTGATGTCATGTTATATAGGTATTGTACACTGTGAAACCGCGTGATCGTATTCTCACACCATTGAGCATTTTTATGTAACAGTTTTACATATTTTCGCCTATCGTGGTACAAAATAGTGGTTTTAGGTGATCAGGAAAAAAAGAAAATCACCGTAACTAGACTTCGCCGTTGCCTTCTCCTCCGATGATAATGATTATAATGATTGAACATGTTTTCAAACATAAGCGTAGTTTTACATGAAAGTAACATAGATCACGATAGTAACATAATAATTTTAAAGAAGGATGTACTTGTTTTTCATTCAAATGGTTAACATCCAAGGGTTGTAAAGTAAATCATATAGGACATGATAATATTTTAACGCAACATTTCACTGTTGGTTTCAGAGGATCATGGGGACTGTAGGGGGGGGGGGGGGGTGGTCCCAGTACATGCCGGACTAACAGTCAGCCAGAGACCGCAAACCGCCGCCGATGTGATTGTGTATTGGATCCGGATCGTAAACTTATCCGGGTCAATTTAATGGGTTGTTCCTTGGCTCGAGACACAACACTGGTAAATGTTTCATGCAGATCCATTCACTACTTTATAAATATTCATGCTGACGGATGGACAGACAGATACACCATCACGCCCAAAAACATAACCTCCTTTGGCGGAAGTAATAAACCACACGATGATTTGTTTTAAAAACATGTATAAATATATAAACAAATACTTCGATGTTAAGTGTTAACATCATTCTTATTTATTTGGATGACGTAGGATATACAGTTTTAGAGCGTATGGCCACAATTATACATTATATATTCCGTCGATATATATACAAATAATTATTATTGTAGTACATATGTGTAATAGTAACTATGCGACATGACATTGAGGTTCGTAATGAAATTCCCTGCATATTTATATGACTTACGCTTATATTTTTATGAAAGATTAATTATAAAATTTTTACACTGGTAATTATGCTAATGAAATACGTTGGGGTCAAAGGGTTTAAAACTTCTGGTTCAATCAATTTGTACAATTATGACTTCACTTTTGTTAATACTGAAGACATATTATTACTAACGATGGCAAAATTAGTCCGTAATAACAGGCTATGTGTGCGATACAGTGAAATCGTCATTTCGGACTAGCAAATATAGATTAGGTTAGTGCTTTATATAAATATTTATTTATTTTGCATCCTGATTGATGCGATTTTATAAAAACGTGTTATATAAAAATGCTCAATGTTGTGAGAATACCAGGCTCGACCAAAAATATGCATTTGACCCCCTGACTAAAAGGAGTAAATAAACAAATGATATACTCATGAGGGTGAAATATACATACCATGCGTACTCGCCAAAACGGTGTGAAAATAAAGACACAGTATGAGTAAAAACACCAAGCAATATGTTTTATTATATATCTAGTACTATTTACAATTGCTCGATAGACTATTTTACAGAAATATGATATATAGTATAAAACATATAATAAACAAACACAATGTTAAGATATATCTCATCATATACAAATCATGTGTTTTTCCCCTTTGTGAAGCCGTCTCAATCTGGCCTTGAAATATAGCGTATAATCAACCAAATCTACATGTATATAAATCAGAATGACTATTTTACAACTATATGGAGAAAAGCGGTGAATTCATGAGACATAAATCTTACGAACAAAGAATATTTCCTAGTTAGCAACCTATAAGTGAGATGTGTTTCAGCTGATTCCCGAAGGTAACCTGAATCTGTAAGCAAGAATTAAAATATACACATTATATTTTGAGTCAGATATTAACTTATTCAACGTATAATAATATATATTTATCTCTCAATATATTTCATGTAAAAATAATTATCTGTGACAGTGCTGACATAAATGTACATAGACAAATTACAAAACAAACAAAAACTAACGTATTTGACTTACTGTATAATGTCATAATAACCCAACAAATCCAAGTTCTTGTTTCCTCTAGTATAGCAGAGGATCATCCCACTTAACCTTTGAAGCGCTAATAATTTAAATTTTCACTCACAAGGGGTAAAAATTACTCATATTTGTTTGATTTGGGACCAAACATTTGCAAATCTGAATGTTTAAACGCTCATTTCTTTCCTAATAACAGTGATTTGGTCGCCTAATAAAACAGAATAAAACATGACTATAATTATCCGCATTTAGCTCTTCAATGGTTAAGATTTCTCTAATCTCAACTTTCTTTAAATCTTATTTGAAAAGCTAAGATAAATCGTATCTTTCATAATAATAAGACTAATAAGACTGATCTCTTAATTAACACTTTCAGTACGTGGGCCGTCGCCACGACGTACGAGGGCCAAAATTAGGTACACTAAAGTACGTGGGCCGTCGCCCCGACGGCCTAATTATATGAAGTCCTACATATAGGGTCCAATACTCTGGGGAACATTACTGCCAGTAGTGAAAGGGTTAATACTATTTAAATCCATATCCCAGCAAAATATGCGGGACAACAGCACAGTGTTGTCTAACGTTGGA
The DNA here is from genome assembly GCA_964017125.1 of Flabesymbios commensalis. Taxonomy (NCBI): domain Eukaryota; kingdom Metazoa; phylum Annelida; class Polychaeta; order Terebellida; family Flabelligeridae; genus Flabesymbios; species Flabesymbios commensalis. The sequence continues at coordinate 79,923,760 of OZ024905.1, forward strand.
CCAAGGTATGGACTTGTATATTTTAAACACGCAGTCTGGTTTGATGAACTTCTTATCCCAGTTAAATTAAAATATATTCAAGCATGCTATATGTAAGGCAGGAATATTTACGGATAGTACGCATTAATCACAATCATTATTTATATTGGTTACATTCATATTAAAATTAACCGTATGTTTATTGCTCGCAATCTAAATTAATGCTTCACTTCTGATTCATATTATTTATTTAGAACATTATTACAGTTGAGATTGTAATTATGCACTTTGGGACAGATATGATATGTTTTGAAGACGTATGTGTGTTTGTCATAACATGATGCTGTTTTTGACTTCTTTTTTCATAAGCCTTAAAATGCAATATAAAAATAACACTCCTGTGGACTGATTATGCCTTCGTATACTGTACTGCGGTATGTCATACATTCACTGTGCAATTCCTTTGGCAACATCCAAATGGGTGCATATTTCCTGGCCCATACAAACTTAGAATCTCCAATAGAACTGGTTGCTCGGCAACACTGAATTTACTATTTAAATATAGCTTTTAAAGAAGTATAAAGTTTACAACATCAACAAATTTGAAGAATAATAGTCTATAAAACAAATTCTAAACATTAACAACTCCAATGCCTAAGGTTGATTCCACTAAAAATCTTAACATTAAGATTATCACCACTACATGTATTTCTCATTTCCCTATAAAAATTAAGATGCTTCTAACTTTTCTAATGAAAACGAGATAAAGCTAAAATAATTCTAATTAAGATTTTTAGTGGGATGGACTCTTCAAATGTCGACCAATCTCTCAAACAAACGGATAATATTATTCCAAACAATATTGAAAGCCAAATTTGCAAAATAATCAATTTGTATTCAGATTGAAACCTTTCTGTGCCTAACGAGCTCACAGATAGATTACCAGTTCTGATTGAGTTGGCGGGTAATTATTTAGCGACATTGTCCATTACCATAGCCAGCATGGGCCATTCGTTTGCTTAATATTTGGCCAACGTCTACGACGCTGGTCAAACATGAACGTTAGCCTAACTTTTTAAGCGCTGATCACGACTGCAGTCGTTTTCAAATTTATTTTATTATCCGATTAAATCACTGTTATTGGGAACGAAATGTGTGTTTAGCCCTTAATTAAAGGGCTGAATAATGTTTTTATAAACCATGGAGACCAAAGCGTTTTTAAATTGGCAATCATCATGAAGTCTCAGTTAGCTCTCTCTGACTCATTTGAATACCTATGTTATGAATCTATGACCATTATAAATGTGTTTAATCTTACAGTGTGGGGACCGGCTTTAGACGTCAGAATCTGACGTCTACAGTTTCTGACGACTAAAGACGATCCTCGCGCTGTAAGGGTTTAACATCACGATTAGAAAAAAATGTTTGGTCCCAAATTAAACAAATATGAGGTATTGTCACCCACTTGGGTCGCCGCGAATTTTTTTAATTTTAATGTAGTGCTTTAAAGGTTATTGTCTCATCTTATTTGTTTGCCGTCAGAAATTAGAGAAGCAGTGCCGTTCATGATGTGTCCACCTAAATGTTTCAAAATGAACAAGCTGCCCGTGGAGCAGAGCTCTGCTTTGCACAACTGAAATGCCGTAACTGCTCACTTGTAATGTAAGCAGAATTGCACGGGACACCTTGCTCGGGACACCTTGGTCGGTATTCCCGTACAAGTTACGATATATTGTAGGCTTCGGATTGGTTGAGATGACCATCTTGACAAATCCGAAGTCCACTATCATGGTGATAGTAGAGGTAGCTATGTCTTGCCGTCACAAACTTTGCTTTTTTACCCCCTTTTCTCTTTATTTGGAGTTTTCATCTTTGTTACGTAGGCGTAGGGAAGCGTACATGTAGTTAGCAGCTATTCCAAGTTGCAATATCTTGGTAAAAAAATACGTTTTTTTCATCACTCGTTACTTCCTTATAAATTTATATTATTTCTAAAATTTAAATGTTTAAAATAATTACTTAACAACGTTTGATGAACTCTTGAGGTGATAATCTTGAGGAGATAATCAGATTTGCTGTATTGTTTGCATTTATGTGTTTGCAATTTTGAGGTTGACCCAATGATTCCTTTCAGGCGTTTACTTCAATGCATTGTGACAATACAAAATTGATAAATCAATGGAGGAGCGATAGTTGCTTCAAATACCTTAATTAACAAGTATTGGTGCACTCTGGAGGCGATAATCACCTGACTGCATTTTATATAGGCCTATTTTATTATTTTTATGCAATTATACTAATTTGTGGTTGACCCACTAAATCCTTCCAGGGGTTGGCCCATTCTCTCTGGCTTTGCCAGTGCATCCTTTGGTTTTCAGGTGGTTCTTGTTGTCAAAAACTATGTTTTTTGGCACGCTCTCCTCATTACTATCTCCATGCTACATTTTTTATCAGACTGAAGTGCCCCCGAGCTGCGCGGGGTATCCCGCCATGTTGGGGGGAGGGCCGGTCTCGTTGTAGCCCGCCATGTTGTGGGCTCGCCCGGTGTCGCTGTAGCCCTGGAGGGAGCCGTTCGGTGACGGGCTGTACACCTGATTGTTGTACGTGGGCCGGGTGATGGTGTCCTCCAGACCGTCGTCCCAGCTCACGTTAGGATTGGGATTGATGTGTTTGATGCCCAGGTCGCCAAACCCGGGGCTGTCCTGGCCCACGTGGGTGGGGGTCGGGGGTCCGCTGTTGCCGGGGTAACCGGTGGGCACCGTTTCCGAGATAGCTGGGCTCCGTCGCCATGTTCACCTGTCCGCCGCCGCCGTAGGAGCTGCTCTTTGGTGCCGTCTGCTTGGTGTCGTTATACCCACTACTGGTGGCTCCATCACTGTCGTTCCTCCCTGCAAATAATAAGATATGTAAACGGTGTTTATTTGAGTGCAATATGGAAAAAACACAGCACTTGTCCAATGAATAAGGACGAGTGCTATATTTTCCAATATCGCCATACAGTGTGAATGAGCTGAGATGAGTGAATAATACTACCTTATCTCTTACCAAGGATTGTATTGTAACGAATACAAGCTTTTTTTACCCGGCTGATACAGCTATGAAGATTTAGAGGAACCAGCTTGTGATGGTGGGTATACGTTTGTTATTCCCCGCGGGAATGGTTGGTCATTGCATGTTATCTACCGCCTACGACCAGATTACAGTTCGATTGGTTCAGAGTCAGGCTACGTTCATCACGCCACCTGAAAGTGTACACCCGCTACACAGCCTTATGTCCCAACCAAAGATTGGCTCATTCTTGGGCCAGCGTCTAGGACGTCGGCCCAATACTACAGCAACATTGGGTCAATGTCTCGTGCACACCCGCATAACCTGACGTAACCGTGACCGCCACCGTAACCGTGCGGTCTTCGGGCGATACAAGACCCACGACCCTCTGGAGAATACAACTGGGTCGGGCTGATATGTGGGACGATACAACTTTAGCCATGGTATAATCTTGAAATATCCACTGTGCGGCCGTAGATATTATAAGCCGTAGGGCCGTCAGAATACAGCATATATTTCAATAACAGATTTCTCTAAGACAACACTATTATGGTGGTCAGAGATGTGACTATAATATGAGATTGAGTTATCGGCAATAGAAGTTTGAACAGGAGTAGGAGTGTAGATTGTATTGACGTGATACTCAAGGTTCTATGAGATGGTTTGGAATAAAGAATATACCATTTGTAGAAGTCGTTCAGCCTGAATTCCACCACGTTCATGTGTATTTATCGAAGGACTTTTCATTCAGCGAGCGAAGTTAGTTATTGATAAATCCCCAAGTCCGTAATAACACTACTGCCCATCAGACACAATACATTGAACCAATGTTGGTTAAACCGACATTGGTTCAAAGTCTCGTGTTTGCTGGTAACTAACCAGAAAACAATGTTGGTTTAATGTTGAGCCATCGTCGCGGACTCCATGCGGCATCACATCAAACGAGAGCCACTGATTCGATACTGGTGCAATTCTGGGTCATCATTACACCAGCGTTGGGACACCGTCTTGTGCTTACTGGGATACGTTCCATCGTTTTAATTAATATTATTGAAGAGAAAATAATTATTGCAAAGAAATTCAAATCAAGCTAATTTGATAATTTGTTTGATGTATCACGTCTTGTTTGTTTAATGCTATTGTGTAATGTTCAGTTGATGCGTGTTTGGAATTCCTCCAGCAATTCACATCTCTCAATGAATGAAAATGTGTGTCATTCCTTCATTCCTTCATTCCTTCATTCATTCATTCATTCATTCATTCATTCATTCATTCATTCATTCATTCATTCATTCATTCATTCATTCATTCATTCATTCATTCATACATTCATTCATTCATTTATTCATTTGTTCATTTATTCATGTATTCATTTATTCATGCATCCACTCATTCATATTGTATGATACATTGTTGATTTGTATGCCGCCTGCACTATATGGCCATGTATATAATACAATAAACCATATGCCTAGACCGTTCCCAACACACAAAATGAGTACAAAACGTATAATTCAGAGGACAAAAAATACATATTTACTAAGAAGATTTTACAACATCATAAACGTCGTATGATAAAGTGTTTTCCAAATGATTTATCCCATTTATCACATCACTAGGACCCCACCCTAAAGGAAAGTGTACATGTGAACATCATTGCACCATTTGCACTGTTTTAGTATAAACATATTTTTATTACCAAATTAGAACAATACAAAATATAATACAAGGTTCTTCTCATTGTTTTACCGCCAACAAATTATATTGCAATGGTTTAATATCATAAGTAACATTATTTGTCATTGCCACTCGTACTGTTGGCCTACTATATACGAGACGTTACACTAGCGGACAAAGGCTTTGCAATAACAGGTTTGCGGTATGTACGTGGATCAAACATTGTTTTTGAGTTGCAATAAAAATGACATTCATATATAAATAAACCAACGTGGGATTAACTCATGATTGTCAAACAACAAGGGGATCACTTACTTCTATACCAAATGTAGATCAGCCCTGCCACGACACCGCCGATGACGAGCAGTCCCAGTACCACCCCCACAGCTATCGCCGCGCTGCCTGTAGATTTAATAAAAACAATCCATTAAAAAGTGAATTGTTATTCACAATAAACATGTCTAAATATAACCCTTCGTTCACCGCTTAGTAATCACGACTATAATAGTTTTTAATCTGTTTCGTTAGCCGATTAAAAGTAACTGTTATTGGGAATGAAATGAGTATTTAGAGATCGAGATTTGCAAATGTTTGCTTACAAATTAGACAAAATGAGTAACTTTCACCCGCTTGAAGTTGTGGGTCGCGGTTGCGACACACAACTTGAAGTGGGTGACATTTTGAATTAGATAACCTGGCGGGTAGCGGGCTAATACTAACTATACAAATATAATAATAATAACTGGGTCGTCGTCACACATGATACATAAGCTAAATGATAATACATTCTAAGAATCTGTTGAAACTCAATAAAAGATTGCAGTTACATGGAATTAAGTCGTTCCGAGCGTTCTTTGATGCTCGTTCGGAACAATTAAACTTCAGCATTGCGAGTCTTAATTTACAATGAAATAAATATTGGGGTTGAAATATGTTTTTAGTCAGTAATTTGTTTAAAATGTTTGGTCACAAGATAAACAAAATATGAGTTATTCTTACCCATTTGAGGCTGTGGGTCGCGGTAGCGAGTCACAACTTTAAGTGGGTGAAAATTTACTTAATACTTAATCCGTTTTTAATCCGTTTTATTAGCCGTTTAAATCGCAGTTATTTGGGACAAATTGGGTGTTTAAACATCAATATTTGCAAATGTTTGGTCTCAAAGTGAACATTTTTCAGTCAACATACATATGTCAAGTTGAATCTGATAATTTTTCTGTTGACTTGTCACCTATTGTATTGACAGTCAACATAATAATTATATAGAGCTGGCGTTTGTTTACAAAAAATTCCCGAATAAACTGTTTCACCTGAGGTATGTCAAGCTGTATTGTCATCGAAATAAATGCCGTGTTCTAGAGTTACAGACTATATGGGCGGGGGCCCTAGGGTAGTGGTGAGCACCGCTGCCTTTCACGCCAGAGTTCGGGGTTCGGTTCCCGGTCTCGGCGGTTTGAAAGGAACAAAAATGTTTCTTCCCCATCCACGTGTGAAAGTCAGTATTGTGGGGAGCCTCCGTGACCGAGAGGTAGCGTGCTCGGCCTCAGACCGCCAGGGCTCGAATTTCGAATCCTGTGTCTGGATGACAGTGTCATCTCACCATCCTCAGGAGGTTCTCCTGGCCCAGTTTAGCCTATATGTGCACAAAGGTGGCCTAAAGCCAGATTCATTTCCTTTACAGACTATATTTTCAATTAGTATAATAAAGGTGTTAGCGACGGAAAAAAACACGCTGCATCCCTTGCCTGTTACTTCAACTTTCTGTCGAAAATTATTAATTGGTCACCTTTTTTCGAATTATTTAGTGAACGAAAATTTAAATTATATAACTTAGAGGTTTGGTCAATTGTTTCAAATGTAACACATGAATGTGAAATCTTACTTGACCCTGATGTTGAGCTCTCGAGGTCGCCTTCTGGGTTTTCTTCTGCAAATAACAAAACGGCTGGTTAACCCTTGTAACGCTGACATATTCAATTTAAATTTTCAGTCACCTGAAGTTGTGTCTCGCTACTGCGACACACCTCTTCAAGTCACTCAAATTTTAAGTTATTTGTGAAATTTAGGTCTCAATATATATCACTGTTGCAAGATTGAAAGCATATTTTAATGTGAACAGCTCGGTATCAGGAGTTCTTATAAAAATACAGAATGCCTACTGCAGTCGACATCAGTGATCTAAGGGTTAATAACCCTTTCATCGCTAATTAATAAGATAATCGGTTTAAATACGTTTTATTAGCCGAGCAAATCACTGTAAATGGGAAAGAAACGTGAGTTTAAACATCAAGATTTTCAAATACTTGGTCTGAAATAAAGAATATATGAGTAATTTTCAACCGCTTGAAGATGTGGCTCACTACGCGACCCACATCTTCAAGTACCGGAAGGTGAAAATTTCAATTAGATAACTAGCGGGTAAAGGGTTAACCCTTTGAGCTTCACCTCCTCGCATTTATATCAACGTCAGATTTATTCACCACATGCCAGTTTAAAAAAATGCATCCACTTTGAGTGTACTGCAATCTATGATAAGTTGTATGTTTATGTGTAAGCCTATTGTATAAAATAATAATAACTTAACTATGATAATCAAAAAAACAACACGTAGGGGCCTAGACATAATGGTCGGCTAGCGTCGCAGATGGTGGTCCGAAATAAAAAAAAAACATCGACCCCTAATCCGAAAAGCGCATACCATCAGAATAAATTACTTGTTACACTTATTGTTGTTACGACCCCGCTATAATCAGATGGCTGCATTTTTACACACTTGAAGTTGTATGTGTCCACTGTCGCCACCCACAACTTCGTGTGCTTAATAGATCAGTAGGATATGTTACAGATCTAGTAAGCTTGTCTTGTTTCGTGGGAGCTGTATCCTGCCTTGAGGGTTATATTTTAATTATTTTTAGCTGATGCTGGGCGGATCAACTCACCAACAACGAAGGAGATAGTGTCGGACTGAGTGTCGTCCGGAAAATCAAGCTGTGACGCTGCACATTCCCACTCATTATCGCCCAGCATCGACGTAGTTATCATTAGTATATGGGTTTGTTGGCTGGTGCCACCAATCAGATCGCTCCATACAAACGTGGGGTCTGGGTTTCCTTTTGCTGTGCAGTTTATGGTCTCCCCAACAAAGTACACCGTATTCTTGGGCGCTATGTTCAATTCACGAACAGAATCTGAAGCAGACGAGTAAAAAGTTATAACCTGATAAAGGGGTTGCCAGCTTCCTGTGTAAATGTCTAGATGCTCTAGTGTTACTTGTTTTTATCAGTTACAAAAATATGTTTTTTATCTCTGGTTGTCGGTGCCGGAAACAGGTAGGCCTATCTTACACTGCTATCAAAGTAATGTCGCAATTAACATCGACTTGATTTTAAGTGTTATCTGATATCCACATAATAGCATGTGCTTTTAAAAAGTTTACCATGGCAGTGCTAATTGAATTGATTTTAAGTGTAAATATGATCTGATTCTGGATATTTTAATTTGTATATATACCATTTACATAATAATATCACAATTGTAGAACTATTGTGTTATTGAATGCATAACATGGCAAGAATTAATATTTTAAAAATGGCATATTTACTAATATGTATACACCTTGTATAAATATCTTCTAATAACTGAATAAAAAACTGTATGAGCTTGATTGACGCAAACTTATTCACATATTTCAGCCAAGCAATCTTCCTGATTGTCTTAACCCTTTACCCGTTATTTAATTTAAATTTTCACTCACTTAAAGTTGTGTCTCGCTACAACGACCCACACCTTCAAGTGGATGAAAAATACTCATGTTTGCTTAATTGGGGACCAAATATTTGTAAATTTTAATGTTTAAACACAAATTTCATTTCCCAATAACGGCTAATAAAACAGATTATAACGAGTCGTGATGGGCGGTGAAAGGGTTAGAAGTAGCTTAACCTTCACCTAACTCACCAAATCGACGTTCTATGCTATGTGACAACTTTCGATTTTTGAATCTAGATTAGATCAATGCTCACTAACGTCGATATTTTAATGTACGGCTTCACTTCATCTATTCAAACACTTGTACAAAAGTTATACAAATGTTTTGCGTTTACTTGGGAATCTGGCGTGACCTCTTAACATGCATGTAATATATCCCCAGTGGGGATATATTACATGCATTGTAAAAAGTCACGCCTCGTCGGTGATAAGATCTCACTGTGTTATTATTGTTTATTGTAGCCTATTTTTAATGCAGAGCTGTCTCTATGTTACGTCATATGTCATATTCTCTATAAAGTAGAGCCTACCCTCAAAGGCAAAAAGTAATCAGTCATTGGTGTTTGTCTTTACAAGGAGTTATCTTTTTAAACACAAGCTGTCCATAGAAATTGTCCTCGCAAAATACACATCATTCAAAGTTTCGATATTATATGTGAAGTACTTTATCCTCTTATTCGTCAATGGACGCATCTATGCATGAGGAACTGTCAGGAGAAAGATCACAAGTTTACAAGCATAACTTCCCGTTCGGCCGTTCGAATGAGTTAAACTGTGTACCGACGGATTTACTTGATAGATTAGTATGATCATTAACCATCCAAGCTCTGCCAGCTTGACATGTTGTCATTTATTTGAAACTACTATGGATAAAATTGGTAACAACATACAATAAAATACACGCATCATTGACCAGAGGGTGATATAATGTTGCTACGATGCTGACACAGAATTAGCCAAGCAATGGCTCAATGTCTCGTGTTTGCTGGGCAATTATAATTCAAAAAACTGTGCTTTTTTTAGATCTGGAGCCCATCGAACTAAAAATCCGATTTTCCGAAAAAAATCAAGACTATCTTAATTTTCTCTCATTTCCATTGGAGATTGCGGGGTCGAACCCGCGTTCGAACCCCGCTCTGGCATTCAAGTTTAGAAGAAACAGACATTTTCTTCACTGTACACTCGTAATGATTTAGTATTGTGGGAAGCCTCTGTGACCGAGAGATAGCGTGATCGGCCTCAGACCAGCAGGGCTCGAATTTCGAATCCCATGTCTGGGGGGCAGTGTCAACTCATTCATCTCACCATCCTCAAGAGGTTCTCCTGTCCCAGTTTAGCCTAAATGTGCACAAAGGTGGCCTAAAATCCCATTCAATTCATTTTCATTTAATTTCCATAGGAAAAGTTAGGATGTATCGTAACTTTTCTGATGTAAACTCAAAAAATTTCTTAAAATTTCTCCCATTTCCATTAGCAAAGTATTTATTTATTTAATAAAAAACGGTCAAAAGGTTCAAAAACAATGTGACAACATGTACTTACAGCGAATATTCAGTGTTGTGTTCACAGCTGTTTCAAATATAGGATCTTCTGTGTAGGTGACACACGTTATCGTCTTTTCGTCGTCAGCTCCCAAGGGTGTATAATTAATTATCTGCGGAAAGTCACAATGAAATATTTAACTGGATATAATTGTGTTTAAATAGCATGATCGGCAAGGTTCAATTTTGGTGATATCGCTTTTTAATATATATTTACTAATGACATTGCACAAGGTCGAAGACAATTATCTACGCTGTCGACATGACAGTCATTTCAAATTTAACCCTCCAACTGCTACTTTATTTAATCATGTTAATTGGAATTTTCACTTACTTGAAGTTGTATTTCGCTGACGCGATCCACAACTTCAAGTGAATGAAAATTATTCAGAATTGAGCAAATTAAGGTAAACTATATTCCGAAATCTTGCTAATTGATGTCACGTCGTATCTACAACATGTTCAAAAGCTGGTGCTTAATGTATTAATAAACAACAAATGAAGAACGAATATATCGTAATAAAGGTCGAATCAACCGATATCTGAATCAACTGATATCTGGCTAAAAGAACAACAAAAATCAGTCTGTATAATATACAGTAGGCTTTCTATAAACAACCCTCAACAATTTATATCTAAAATTTTCTAAATAATAAGATAATTTGACAAATTTGTCAAATTTACTTTGGGGATGACTCACACTCACTGAACAAATGAAAAGAAAAAATATTTTAGAAGAATAATTATTCTGTAAAACATAGACCTACCTATATTATAAGCTTGAGAACAACATTATTTAAAGTAAAATATAAATTTTTTGAACAAAATAATTTGATTTTTTTTAATTAGATAGAATAATACATTATTCATTGCATTTGTATATGTTGTATTAACCTTTAAAGCGTTTAAACATATAATAAATACAATTTAAATTTCAACCCACTTGAAGTTCTGCCTCGCTACCGCAACCCACAATATCAAATAGGTGAAAATTACTTATATGTGTTCAATTGGAGACCAAACACTTGCAAATCGTGATGCCTAAACACTGATTCTGTTCCCAACTGATTTAAAATGCTAATACGACTGTTGTCGCGCTTGACAGTTAACGGTTTACCACCGCGTTTAGCACACGACTTCTTGACGGCCTGTCTTATGTTATGTGCATGGAGTGTAATGTTCTATTCAATATCATATTGAAAATTAACAAAGAAACGGTTGGGCTTTAATTATTATTAATTATAATTAATTACAGTTCAATGCAGATCCCGTTGAGAAATCGGGAATGCGAGTCACCATCTAGTTTTCATTTAAGACTATTTTTTAACTTAACAATATTCACCAGAGGGGCATCATCTTAAATAATAATGGAAAAATAAATATCTTAAGCAGCATTACGTACGTGACTATCTGTTCTTAGGGGGTCACCATTCAATTACCATGGTGGGGGAGGTTATAATAATTTTTAAATAAATATTTCAAGAGTGAAGTTTCGTGACATAAGTAATTATAATAAGTAATTACATTTTGTAAATAAATTTAGTGGCCATTAGAAATATGTTGAGCCTCGCTTTGCCACGACATCATTAAATGACCTTAAATGTGTGAAGCCTCGCTACGTTCGGCTCTATAACCTTCAGATTAATACTAAGCCTAGTTTGGGATTTATATTTGTTCAAGAAAGTGAAATACATATTTTACCTCAGGTAGAATGTGAAAAAGATTAAGTTCTGCAAATTGCCGGTGAAATAAATAATTTCTCCTATTAAAAAGCTCCTCACCATTCCCCTAGTAATATTAATTGAATGTTGGCCCCCTTATCAAACCGGCATCCGCGTGGGTTTTCTTTCAGATCACATGTTCTATAAAACACACCTCTGTTAACCTGATGCTGACATTGTTGCATGTGAGCCCATGTTAAAATCGCTACACTTGCACTTGCATTATTTTTAGACATTGTTGCTACTGCGCAGCCTTACAAAGACAAGCGTCAGAAAACATTGTTTGCCTTTTTAGGGCCGACAAATTGGTTGCAATAATAGTAATCCATCTCCTGCCAAGATACATTTCTTAAATTTAAAGTGGATGAAAATTACACGTAATAAATATTATTTGGCCATTGCGATTCAGATGGAGGACACATAGAGGTCGGGAGCGCGGGGACCGTCTTTAGATGTCAGATTATGACGTCTATAGACGTCATATTCTGACGTCTAAAGAGGATACACGCACTAAAAGAATTAAAATGTGATAATGGCCGTAGACCCTTATCAAATTTATTAAAATCAAGTGGAAAGAGCTAATTAACTACGACATTTATAATGATTTTGATTTGAAAAATCTAGTTGGTCTCCATAATTATTACAAAAATATTTCAATAAGTAAATTGTCATACCGCTTCTACATTTGATGACTCTCCGGGGCCTCTTTCTTCATGCCTCGTTGCCGCGATGTCCATCGCTTCACTGTCCTTGAACACTCTGATCCTTGGTATGTGGCTGGCCTGCAGGTTGTCATTGAAGTCAGCAGCGTAAAAACATCTACAGCTGAAGTTGGTTTCAATGTGTTCTTCCAGTGTGGATGCCATGGAAATATCTGGGGTCCCTATAACAAAAACAAAATACTTGAGCATGTTGAATGCCAGGATTTCGGCATATTGATTTAATCGCTTATTTATCCTTTTTTAATCTCTTCACCCATTTTTTGTCTCGCTACCGCAACCCACAAAACAACTGGGTGAATAATACTCAGATGTGTTTAATTTGAGACCAAACAATTGCAAATCTTTATATTTAAACACCCATTTCATTCCCAATAACCCTGATAACAGTGATCTGATCGACAAATAAAACGGATCAACCCTTACAGCGCGGGGAGCGACTTTAGTCGACAGAATCTGACGTCTGTAGACGTCAGATTCTGACGACTAAAGTTGATCCCCGCGCTGTAAGAATCAATATATTTATATTGGCCGTACACCCATAACATAGGTATTCAAATTGATCAGAAAGAGCTATTTAAGACATTTATGCGATTTCAAATGGAAGAAAGCCTTCGGTTACGATGTTTTTTTACAAATTGATAAAGGGTTATAAACGATTAGGCCTATTGTCGTGCTTAGCACTTGAAGTACCGTATCTGCCATTTTGAAAAGTGGCAGATGCGACCTATTGACCCTCAACCCTGAAATATTATAAGCTCATTCCTCTGGAATATAAGTCTAAAACCCTAAAAAATATTATAAGCTCATTCCTCTGGAATATAAGTCTAAGTTTATGTTCCAAATTTACTTCACTTTACTTGTTTTCCGGCCCAATTGAGCCAGTACTAAACATGCTAAAGGGTATTTATTGTCAGTAGTGAAAGGGTTATTGTTAATCCGGGCATAATAATACTCGTCATGACATGTTATATATGATGTGATTAGATAAAATATCTAAGAAAACAAGGCAGGTCCTTAGTATAACTACAGAAGAGAAATGTTTCGATTTGAGATTTGAAAAGTTGGAAAATGAACAACTCACTCAGGACGACCATTTGTGCGATGTTTGGTGTCGTCTCACTGATGTGCTCGCAACTATATTTGCCTCCATCAGTTAATCCTATGGATTTCACCATCAGATCTTCCGGACTGTCCGCCACGATTTCATATTTGTTTGTGTCCAGTATAGGTATAGCGTCTGTAGTATATATCTTGTTTCCTTCAGAGTTCGTAATATACTCTCTCCATGTGACCACATCACTAGATGAGTCCACTGTACAGTGGATGATGATGTCATCACTTGGCTCTCCTGTCACGTCTTGTGGGTGAACATTTATATCAGCCAGTGTTAAACCTGCCACAAAATAAATGAAGCTATTAACAATATATCAAACATACTAAAGGGAGGGAGGAAATGAAATGAATGAAATGAATGAAATGAATGAAATGAATGAAATGAATGAAATGAATGAAATGAATTGAAAAGAATGAAATGAATTGAAATGAATTGAAATGAATGAAATGAATGAAATGAATGAAATGAATGAAATGAATGAAATGAATGAAATGAATGAAATGAATGAAATGAATGAAAAGAATGAAAATGAATGAAATGAATGAAATGAATGAAAGGAATGAAAGGAAGGAAAGGAAGGAAAGGAAGGAAAGGAAGGAAGGAAGGAAGGAAGGAAGGAAGGAAGGAAGGAAGGAAGGAAGGAAGGAAGGAAGGAAGGAAGGAAGGAAGGAAGGAAGGAAGGAAGGAAGGAAGGAAGGAAGGAAGGAAGGAAGGAAGGAAGGAAGGAAAGGAAGGAAAGGAAGGAAAGGAAGGAAGGAAGGAAGGAAGGAAGGAAGGAAGGAAGGAAGGAAGGAAGGAAGGAAGGAAGGAAGGAAGGAAGGAAGGAAGGAAGGAAGGAAGGAAGGAAGGAAGGAAGGAAGGAAGGAAGGAAGGAAGGAAGGAAGGAAGGAAGGAAGGAAGGAAGGAAGGAAGGAAGGAAGGAAGGAAGGAAGGAAGGAAGGAAGGAAGGAAGGAAGGAAGGAAGGAAGGAAGGAAGGAAGGAAGGAAGGAAGGAAGGAAGGAAGGAAGGAAGGAAGGAAGGAAGGAAGGAAGGAAGGAAGGAAGGAAGGAAGGAAGGAAGGAAGGAAGGAAGGAAGGAAGGAAGGAAGGAAGGAAGGAACTTTTGTAATTTTATTGCTGTAAATGATGTCAAGTTCAAAAAATTATTTACAGTGTCACAAATTTACCCTGGTGACTCAAGATTTATTGTAGCTTTAGCAATCTGCAATGATTGAAGGCTTTTACTGACTATGACAATTTTAATGCATCTGTGTTTTTAAAGTAAATACACACTCTTTTGTTTAGAATCAAAAGGGGAATGATTTGTTTTTTGTTTTTAGTGAAACATGCGAAAAACCTCGTTAATATAACTATGCTGCTAAAAGCATCGTTATTAAAGTTGTGTCACACATAGCCAACACCTACTGAAATATAAGTAGGTATGCCTTTTTAACTTGCACGGCAGTATAAGACTACTGCTGATCGTCGGTCAAGACATCAGAAAGCAAACCAATAATTAAGATTGTTAGAGTTAAAAAAGGTGGGCCAAAATTAAAACAACAATGATTTTGTTAGATTTTGGCTATATAATGATATCTTTGTTGTTCCATCCATTCTACATCATTGATGTGCTAATTAAAACGAGAACGGGACGTTGTACCAACGTTGTTTTAATGCTAAGTCATTGTCGCGGGCGATGGGACAACATTAACGACAACGTTGTCTACTTCAGTATGTAGTTATCATTGAAATAGGATCACTTTGTTTTAAGAAAAAACAATAGTCCCATTTAATTTGACAGCTTCTGAAAAAATGACTTTCAACTAGTATTGAATGTACAGTATACCCTAATTGTGTGAACATATCGTTGCAGTATAATACTATATCCTGATAATAATATAAATATGAACACTTAGTTTACATGTGTCAGATACGTGACCAGTAAAGGACAAAGCAATACATAGCATATATTGATAAAATCAACATACCTGAACATATGTATATTATATGCCCGTCATGACACGGGATATTGTCGTAGGTCTCCAAATGATTTAGTTAGTACTTATTACTGCTCACAAAGGCAGACATCAGTAACTGCTCACATTTTAAGCGAGCAGTTACCGCTATTTGTCTGTGTGTAGCGTACTTGTGTCACGCGAAATATCACATGATAAAATATAATCTTCGTCGAATAATTAATTTTAAGCAATGCGGTCGTGCAAAGACACACAACAGCAACTGCTCACTTTTCAAGTAAACAGTTACTGCTGTTTGCATGTGTATGGTATTAGTTGTGACAGCTAAATAAACAATTAAACGGTTTCCTCGGCTATTTTGGCGGTTTTTACCAGTTCTGTCATATTATCTGCATTCAGAATCAATACTACTACTTTCATGACACAAGTGAAATACACATTACTAAATTATTATTTCACATCTATTTAAATAAAATATGTACACCAGTATGACATATTTCTCCAAGTGTTAAATTACGTGATGCATCTCCACCATTATCTGAACTAAATTACATCACGAATACACAATGTTGCCATTAGAAGAAAATAATATATAGGCCTAGCATCATTTGTGTTAATCACGCCTTTATCATATGTCTCTAATTAACCTGTATTTCAAAAAAAAAAATATTTCTCTGTTTTATTGCACCAACATAAAACTTTGATCGCAAAACAGACCATACTACTGTGAACCGAGCTATGATCATTATATATCTACAGTTAATATAAGCCGAGGAACATTGATAAACATGATAATTGATAATCATGGTGATCTGTTCGATAATGAGATGTAACTCTCAAGTGCAAAGTTAAAAGGCAGTATATGACTTATTTTAAAGTAAGCAGTTACCGCCTTTTATATAGCTTTACTTTGGAAAACTGTCGTGGAGAAGCATCGGTATACTGCAGCTGTTTACCTTTGCGTGTACAGTATCCCAGCAAAAACAAAACATTGAACCAATGTTGGGTTAATGCTAGCCACGTCTTTAACGTTAGGCCAGCATCAACCCAACATTGGTTCAATGGCTCGTGCTTACTGGGATACCAGCACCCTATTGTTATGCACAGGAGTATTAATTTCTGTACAGAAAAACAAAACAAAAAAACATAAGACTATAATTGTGTTGAATCATGAGATTTTTCAAAAGTATCCTGATAGAGTAGAGAATATGTTATTCATGGTTCCAAGATTCATATAGAAAGTGGTTAAATTTTACTCACTTTGAAACTGAGGGTGAAACGATTGCGACGTTTCGATCTGCCTCCAGCCAGATCTGCTGGAGGCAGATCGAAACGTCGCAATCGTTTCACCCTCAGTTCCAAAGTGAGTAAAATTTAACCACTTTCTATATCCTGATAGAATTCAAATCGATGAGGCTCGGTAGGTTACATCAACGAATATGATTATAAAACAAAACTGCTGTGCAAATTCAAAACAAAGCATTTTCTTACTTGACGAGTGAGAAGATACTGCCTTTTGGCTTTCCAGGGCAGAATAGTTTATACTGCGTCCCTATGCGTCCCTAATAATCAAGTGTTTAAAACTATGTATTTTGATTGAATACATCACGCGATTAGTCACTATAACGACACACATACATGTATCACACAAGGTGTATATATATTAATATGTTACTTATTCACTCATTAATAGTATTCTCACTGGCGGATATCATACCTGTAGTATTCGATTAAAGTCAAACAGCAGTAACTGATTACTTTTAAAGTAAGCAGTTACTGCTGTTCACGGCACATGTACACTGATGTCCCAGAATATTAAAAATAAGTATGTGCCCAACGCAGTGCTTCTTTTGAAATATTGTGTGGTTTCTTTTCACTTTGTACAGTGTTGCGACATCCCGAAAATTCCGCCATATGCCTTTTTAGCGCGCGGATCAACTTTAGACGTCATAATCTGACGTCTAAAGTCGATCCCCGCACTGTAAAAGTAAACATATTTTTAATGGTCGTAGACCCGTAACATAGGTATTCAAATGAATCAAAAAGAGGCATTTCAGACATTTAGGATGATTTTAAATTAAAAAACCCTTTGGTCTCCATGTTTTTTACTGAAGTATTTCAGCGCTTTAAGGATCATGTTGGTCATGCCAGGTACACACGTGGGCGGCAGATGAAAACTACAATGTACTAACACATTGAAATAACTGCTTATTCGAGAAGTGAACAGTTACTGCAGGACAGAATACTTGTCCGATAATAATGGTAAGAGGAGTTGAACCCGTAGTTCTCTCACGGCGAGTAATCAAAATAAACACTGATCTACAATTCTTATGATGCCGGAAAGCACCAGAAAAATCGTGATCTGACATTTGAATATGCAACCGTATTATGTGACCTTCATTACAAGACAAATTTAAACATTTGAACAATCATTCCCAACCTAAACTAAAGCTATATGTTCAAATATATTTCCCGTCATCAGATTTAAGAAGGACTGATCTGAAAATGTACATAGTTCCACTTGATTCCTGGCTAAACATATATATATATACAAGTGGATTTTTACGATTAAAATAAATAAAGTAAAATAAATAAAAAAAAGGCCTGTAATAAATTGCATGTAATATTAGCTCATTATTCTTATTGGAGTTTTAAACGAAAAAAATATTTTTAACCGAATTTTTTTGTATTAAACGCTTATATTTTCGCAAAGACCGTTATTCCATGTGCCAATAAAACTATTAAAAACTAGTATAGGTATGTCAGCGCTGAAAGGGTTTTTTGATTATAATAATATATATAATTTAGATTAATAATAATAATAAAAAAATATGTTTATTGATCGTTTTATCGTATATTGAGGTAAAAATAAAAACCGGATTTAATCACAACATAAGTGCTGTAAAATGTCATTGCATTGTTGTGCATTAACCTTTTCAAGCCTGAATTTACCATTGTCATCTTCATCCACTACAAGCCGCGATTATTGATGTCGCAATTCTCGACTAGTAGTGGATGACTATTATTTGATGTGGCTTAAAAATTAAAGAAAATTACCATGTATTGGTAAACCAGTTTCATAGGAATTTTCGTTCTAAAACCCTTGGTTGCAGTAAAATTAGGTCTGTTTTCAGGGATGTAAAATGATGCTTTAATGCATCGTGAGGGATTAAAGGGTTAAGAAAACAATCTTGTTTGTACCGTTTATCGTGGACAAATGACGCTTTCTGCAGAGCCACATCACTAACAAGATTACTAACCTATACCTTAAACCTCGATTTATTTATTGAATCTGAGGTGTTCAACTGGAACTTAGATCTGTTGCATTTGAATGTTAGGTGATTGATGTTATTACACAAAAAATAACCACTTCCGTTACAATAACAACCAATCTGCTGCAGAGCGACATTACCTTATTAGGTGATAAAATGTAAATGTGAAAAAAATTGATTGCACAACCAGACGATATTATAACACTAAAATTGGTATTATATTATAGCCCTGTATGTGATAGCTATGCGATAATAATTGTAAAGTTTAATTATTTGTGATTTTAACCCTTACAGCGCTGAATTATTTTAAAATAAACCATGGTGAGCAAAGGGCTTACTTCAATTTGAAATCATCATAAATGTTTTGGTTAGCTCTTTCCGCTTCATTTGAATACCTATATAATGTTATGGGTCTTCGGCCATTAAAAATAGTTTATTTATTTCGTTTCAGTGCGGTGCAGTCTTTATACTTCAGAATCTGACGTCCATAGAGGTCAGATTCTGACGCATATTCCCCGCGCTGAAAGGGTTAAGGAACAGTCTAGTGACGGGTTTAGATTAGTCCATCGAGTTTGTTCACAGACAGGCTTGGATGAAGTGTTCTTCAGTGCAGGTTTACAATCTCACTTGTTGCATTTTGAATCAGAAGCTAAATACTTGGTCTATGCGAAATTGGGTTGACTTGATATTGCATACCATATTGTTTGGGAAGAGTGATACAAATCTGATATCACCTTGGATTTGCACCACAATATACAATTCAAATGGCAATAGTGAAAAAAATTAAAACATTTACGTCACGGACATTTGATAAAAAAGAAAAATCACCAACTGGGATCTTTTGATCATAATAACAATATTACAGTGTAATAAAACAAATTAATAACGCATGAACGCATTGATTTCTTTTAGAAGTGTCCTTGGTCAAACACTGGAAATTGGCCTAAGTGCCGACTATATATTGTTGTCCTACGGTACTATACAATACTACGATGACCGAACGGTAATAAAACCTACCTAATAGCACACTCGCGACGCCGAGAACGTAACACATCAGACGTCTATCCATGGTCTTAATATTAGCTTGTTGTCAGCCGGCTTTTTTACAGCATATCTTTTGTTGTTGAATCCGTGTCGCGGACGCCGTACATATCGCACCTGTGTCCCCGATAGACCGTACGCGGCGTACACTGCTCAGCAAAGCCAAAAGGCGGTATCTGCTTACTTCTGAAGTGAGCAGATGCCGCATTTTGGCTCTGCACGGCGTACACATATCTGGCTGATAAGGACGTCCCCTTATCACGGAGACCAAAGTTTCTTGGTCGCAACTTACAGGTAGACTGTGTCCCCGCTCCGCAAAGTCAAAAGGCGGTAGGTGCTCACTTGAAAAGTGAGCAGTTATCGCCTTTTGGGCCTTGCACGGCGGATTACCTGTCTTTCACGCGGTGATCATGATAATTACAGACGGGTGATATCCTCGCCTCGCTATCCAAGGGTGGTATCTGCCACCCTGCAAAGTGGCAGATACCACCCTTTGATCTCGAGGTGAGGATGTGACTGGGATCGGGGTATGCGGATCCGATGGGAACCACCGACGCCGACGCGAATATTTTCACAGACACGTAGCCGGATAACCATGATAACTACGGCTGGCTATTTGGCTATAGTTGGCTATTTTTGCCAAAATCATCTCATGACCTACTGCTAGTAATTTAAAAATACATATTTCATGCGTACTGTATCATCATCTCTAATATTATTTTAGAGTATATAAAAAAATGTGCCATCGTTTTTTGCCTTCATGTCTTCAATTCGATTCAATTCAATTCAGTTCATTCACTGTACAAAATACAATATTATTAGCAGTTTGATTCATCTGTATTATGGTCCCGGCATACGGTATACTATCAATAGAAAAATACCAGAATTTTGCACGAAATAAGACTAGCACTCCTAAACTAATAGTACAGAAATTTACGCCACCGGATTGGTAATAAAGGCAAACGCCGATAGGTGTTAAATTTTCAAGTTAACAGTTCCTGCTTTATAATTTTACTTTGATGAATTCGTCCTCTTTGAGTGAGAAAGTGCTAAACTTCCACTTTGTAAAATGGCAGGTTAGCACATTTTAACTCCAAGCGGCCGAATTGTCAAGCGGAACTTTCAAGAACATGCTAAGCACGTGTAACCGGGGTTACTGTGTGTTCAAGAGGACTGGCGAAGCGTGATCAGTGACTGAAGACAACACATAGCTGATATGGGCAGTTTATTTACAGTAGTGCAAAAACATTATGTAGGCCTACAGGGTGGGGGTGTCTCAACAACACTTACAGCGTGACGGTGGCGTGTCCTAGCTACTGGATTAGTAGCTTTCTGTGTGTATGACCCTTCTTGTCGCGTCATCCATGATCCATCCTCAGACAGGGCTTGCCACAATTATTAGTCCATGGGACAGATAGGGTTACCGTGCCCCCCCCCCCCAGGACAGTCTGAGACCAAGTTTTTTTTGTTCATTGGACCTCCCCGGATATCAAAAGTCGATGCTATCAAAAAAAAGTTGGGATGGACTACCTGTTTTGGGTCATTTTCAAAATGGCCGCCATCGAAATCTGGAAATCACCTTTTGTGTCATAACTTGAGTTCTAAGGCAGTTAGAGTCACAAAATTGGTGTCCATGTATATGTTTTTGGGGGTGAGGAATCCAATTTTGCCAATAAAAAATGTTTCTGTCTTGTGGAAAATTAATAAACAGCTATTCCAACGTATTTTTCGTGCATTTTTAGTCATTTTTTGTGTTAGTCCATGGGACAGAGAGGGTTACTGTGCACCCTCCACCTATGAAAGTCTGAAACCAAGTTTTTTTTGCTCATTAGACCTTCCCCAATATCAAAAGTTGATGCCATCAAATAAAAGTCGTATGGACTACCTATTTAAGCCATTTCAAAATGGCCGCCATTGAAATATGGAAATCACGTTTTGTGCCATAACTTGAGTTCTAAGGCAGTTAGGGTCACAAAATAAGAGTCTATACATATGTTTTTGGGGGCGAGGAATTCAATTATGCCAATAAAAAATGTTTCCGTCTTGAGGAAAATTAATAAACAGCTATTCAAACGTATTTTTTGTGCATTTTCGGTCATTTTTTTGTGTTAGTCCATGGGCCAGAAAGGGTTACTGTGAACCCTTCACCCATGAAAGTCTGAGACCAAGTTTGTTTTGCTCATTAGACCTCCCCCAATATTAAAAGTCGATGCCATCAAATAAAAGTCGGATGGACTACCTATTTTAGGCCATTTCTTAATGGCCGCCATTGAAATTTGGAAATCACGTTTTGTGCCATAACTTGAGTTCTAAGGCAGTTAGAGTCACGCAATTGGTGCCTATACATATGTTTTTGGGGGCGAGGAATTCAATTATGGCAATTAAAAATATTTCTGTCCTGTAAATAATTTATAAACAGTTTAATAAACGTATTTTTCATGTATTTTTGGTCATTTTTGTGTATTTTAGTGCGAAGAAAACTAGCCTTAAAATAAAACTTGTAACTAGTGTTATTTTATTCCGTGAATAATGAGCATAACAGTGTTGAAAATTGTAAATAAAAATTAAACTTTGCTTATGACTAGCATGATCAATGAAAAAAAACTTAGTGTAGAAAATATTAAAATAACAAAGTGGTGACTGTTCCATGAACCTACTAGAAGTACATGTAATCTTCATCCATATTATATCTGACCAGCAGCTGAGTAGAATATTTCCTTCCAATACTTTCACACAAGATCATATCGCCACTTTAAAATTTAAAACGGTAGATACACCCTTTCAATTCCAAGGGGAAGATTTAGTTATTGACAGTCATTCTTATGTATTGCACACTCATTTCACCAGTTTATCTAACACCCATTTAAAAACAGAGTTACTAACATAATAGTTGTCATGTCATCAAAATCTTATAGTGGTGACAGCAGAAATGGTGGTAAAGCGGTGGTAAAGTCCTTGTTCCACCAGGATATGAAATGAGTTTGCACTACCATAGAACATAAAATAAACATATCGTAAGCTACTGATTAGCTAAACCTAATCCTCATCACTGTCACTTTCAGCTACTGCACTGTCATCAGACATCACTTCTTCCTCTGATGAACCTGCTACATCGTCATCACTTTCTAATTAATCATCTTCCTCTGCTATGTCGATTGGGATAATTGGACCTTGACACAAGATGGGCACAAGTTTCCCATTGTTTTCAGTCTATACGTGACCATTAATTGCCAGAGGAATATTTGGCTTAGGAATATGGGCTAATTTCCAAATTCCAGTCTGATTTACTCGTCTAATATGCTGAGACAATGTCTTTCTACATGGTGTAAATTGGCTGAGGTCAATACTACAAAATAGAGTAGCGAAGATCATGTACACTCTTATGACGACTTTTTCCATAGATGGCACATGCAAACTCTTCTAGGTCGATCACCATGTCATCAGAGATATGCCAAACATCAAGTTAATTTACATCTTGAAATCTCACTGTCTTCTGACTCAGTTTTATTGGTTTAATTTTCCCCACGCGTAAAGGCGCAAAGAGACAGAAATGCAATGCAGAGCTTCCATCATTGTTGGATATGTGAATTACAATCAGAAGCCTTCTTGTGTTGTCTGAGCCAGTATCAAACGAAATAGTGATGTCTAACTTAAAAGCATGGTGCAGCAATATGAAAAACACATCACTGTCAGAACTGCGAATGCGAACTGTATCATAGCCTTGCTCTTGTGCATAGAGACAGTATCAGTTTCGTTTTGATTTGAGAACAATGATGTAATCTTAGTTTTATTAACTGTTGTTCCATCTTCAGACGCAAG
Organism: Flabesymbios commensalis; assembly: GCA_964017125.1. Lineage (NCBI taxonomy): Eukaryota > Metazoa > Annelida > Polychaeta > Terebellida > Flabelligeridae > Flabesymbios > Flabesymbios commensalis. The sequence continues at coordinate 79,947,417 of OZ024905.1, forward strand.
AAGGTAGCAGTTACCATGAGGGACAGTTATTAATTTTTTCTATGCAAGTTTTGGAGCAAAATCATGAGAGCACCAAACATCATTCATAACATCAACTAGCTGTGATTTGTTCTCACTGTTCATCAGAAATGTCTTCCAATCAGCTGGCTTTTTTGCAATGGCCCACTTATGATCAATGCATCACTGGTACCAAGCATCTGTCTCTCCATTTGCTTAATCGAGCCTTCTGTGCTAAAGATAATGTCGCTACTCCTTGGTATGCTGTCAAATATTGCACGTGCAATGAGATAATAGTTGCTGGTGTTGTTTGACATAACATGAAAGAAAGCATTGTCATCTTGTATGACCAGAGTACTGCTTAAATCACTTGGGACTGGTGCATCACTCACATCCTGGACAAGATACAACCAGCACATTCAAAGGCGTAGGGAAAATTAAACCATAAAACTGATTCAGAAGATTATGCGATTTCAAGATGTACTCTGTAAATTAGGATATGTTTGGCATATCTCCGATGACTCGGTGATCGACCTAGAAGAGGTAACATGTGACATGTATCGCTACTCTATCTTGAAACAGAAGTGAGCAATATTGACTTCAGCCAGTTTCCACTATGTAGAAATACATTGTCTCAGCATATTAGACGAGTAAATTATCAGACTGGAATTTGAAAATTAGCCCATATTCCTCAGCCATATATTCATTTAGCAATTAATGGTCACGGATGGACTGAAAACAATGAGAAACTTGTGCCCGTCTGGTGTCAAGGTCCAATTATCCCAATAGATATAGCAAAGGAAGATGATACATTAGAAAGTGATGACGATGTAGCAAGTTCGTCAGAGGGAGAAGTGTTGTCTGATGACAGTGCAGTAGTTGAAAGTGACAATGATGAGGATTAGGTTTAAATAATCAGTAGCTGATTATATGTTTATTTTATGTTCTATGGTAGTGCAAATGTGTTTCATATTCTGGTGGAACAAGGACTTTACCACCATTTCTGCTGTCACCACCATAATAATTTGATAACACGGCAACTTTTATGTTAGAAATTATGTTTTTAAATGTATGTTAGATAAACTGGTGAAATGAGTGTGCAATACATAAGAATGATTGTCAATAACTAAATTTTCCCCTTGGAATTGAAAGGGCGTGTCTGCCGTTTTAAATTTTAAAGTGACGATATGATCTTGTGTAGAAGTACTGTTTTTTTGCAATGAAGGAAATATTCTACTCAGCTGCTGGTCAGATCTAATATGGATGAAGATTACATGTAATTCTAATTGGTTTATAGAAAGTTATACCAAGTTATATTTTAAGGTTAGTTTTTTCTGTGTTTGCACTAAAATACACAAAAATGACCGGAAATACACAAAAAATACGTTTATTTACCTGTTTATGAATTATCTACAAGACAGGAATATTTTTTATTGGGATAATTGGATTCTTCATCCCCAAAAACATATGTATAGACACCAAGTTTGTGACTCTAACTGCATTAGAACTCAAGTTATGGCACAAAACGTGATTTCCAAATTGCAATGGCGGCCATTTTGAAATGGCCTAAAATAGGTAGTCTATCCGATTTGTATTTGATGGCATTGACTTTTGATATTAAGGGAGGTCTAACGAGCAAAAAAAAACTTGGTCTCAGACTTTCATGGGTGGGGGGTGCACAGTAACCCTATCTGGCCCATGGACTAACACAAAAAATGACCGAAAATGCACGAAAAATACGTTTGAATAGCTGTTTAACAACTTTCCACAAGACAGAAATATTTTTTATTTGCATAATTAAATTCCTCGCCCCCAAAAACATATGTATAGACATCAATATTGTAAATCTAACTGCCTTAGAACTCAAGTTATGGCACAAAACGTGATTTCCAAATTTCAATGGCGGCCATTTTGAAATGGCCTAAAATATGTGGTCCATCCGACTTTTATTTGATGGCATCGACTTTTAATATTGGGAGAGGTCTAATGAGCAAAAAAAACTTGGTCTCAGACTTTCAAAGGTGGAGGGTGCACAATAACCCTTTCTGTCCCATGGACTAACACAAAAAATGTTCAAAAATGCACGAAAAATACGTTTGAATAGCTGTTTATAAATTTTCCACAAGACAGAAACATATTTTATTGGCAAAATTGGATTCCTCACCCCCAAAAACATATACATAGACACCAATTTTGTGACTCTAACTGCCGCAGAACTCAAGTTATGGCACAAAACGTGATTTCCAGATTTCGATGGCGGCCATTTTGAAATTGGACCAAAACAGGTAGTCCATCCCAACTTTTTGTTGATGGCATCGACTTTTGATATCGGGGGAGGTCCAAGGAGCAAAAAAAACTTGGTCTCAGACTGTCCTGGGGGGGGGGGGGTGCACGGTAACCCTATCTGGCCCATGGACTATATGATGCCCGATGGTGGGACATGCATTTGATGGTCCTGGAGACTCCCAGGCGGGCCAGCGCAGCTCGAGTGTGACCTGTGTGGTCACGTCGTGCAGCGTTTGGTGAACACTCACTGGCTGGCTACCTGGAATTGACAAAAAGAGTCGAGTGGTGACAGAACAGGCTCCCTCAGAAGCCAAGCGTGAACTGTGTTTAATATTTAATAAATAAAAAATGAAATGAATCAGGCTTTAGGCCACCTTTGTGCACATATAGGCTAAACTGGGCCAGGAGAACCTCCTGAGGATGGTGAGATGATTGAGATGACACTGTCCTCCAGACACATGATTCGAAATTCGAACCCTGGCGGTCTGAGGCCGAGCACGCTACCTCTCGGTCACGGAGGCTCCCCACAATACTAACTTTCACACGTGGATGGGGAAGAAACAATTGTTTCTTTCAAACCGCCGACACCGGGAACCGAACCCCGGACTCTGGCGTGAAAGGCAGCGGTGCTAACCACTACCCTAGGGCCCCCGCCCTATTTAATAAATAATTATATTTGTTAAGATATAAATCTGAAGAAAAACCAAGATGGCGACACAATGGCGGGAAAGATAAAGATACAATTAATAAGATATATAATAAGGATTAATTTAACCAATATAATAAACCAAAGCGATATTACCAAAGAGAGATGTAATCAATAATAAAAGCTAATAAATAATAAAGACAAATAAATAACCAACCTGGAATTGACAAGAAGAGTCGAGTGGTGACAGAGCAGGCTCCCTCAGAAGCCAAGCGGGAACTGTGCCACTGACCAGGCGATAGGCCTCCAAGTCAATTCCAGGATGGTCAATTGGTGGTAGTACCCAAATGAGATGATCACAAGGTGGGGTTATTTAAGGAAAGAGTAAATACTATGTGGGGGGCAGTTAAAGGCCAAAGAACATAAATATCTGGTTCTTACACACGATTATAATCGTTTCATTGGTCAATCCAATCGCTGGTATTGGCAATGAAATGAGTGTTTTTAAAAATCAAGATTTACAAGTGTCTGGTCCCAAATTAAACAAATATTTGAGTAATTTTCACCCACTTGAAGTTATGGGTCGCGGTAGCGAGACGCAACTTCAAGTGGGTGAAAATTTGGAATGAGATAACTAAGCGGGAGAAGGTTAATCCAAACTTTCAGTATTGTTGACATTTGAAAAAAACAAATCCATTCCGCTCCCAACAACCAACAAAGCCGCCGTCCCATAGTCGATTTTATGTCGGCCCACCGTCCTCGACGTTCTCTAACATTCAGCCATGCATCATCGAGTCGGCATCTTGCTGGGTTAGAACATTGATCAATAATTCTGAGGTTTCATGCACATCGTCGCCCGAGATCCTCACACAAGGGTCACGTGTGACTTGACAATTAGATAGCAAACCATTATTATGGTATATATATATAAAGACTTTATGACAGGATTTTTGCATGGTGGTCAAATTTAATACAGCAGCAGACACAAAAAAGAGCCATATTTAAGGAGTTACCTAAACCGGCGGTACAACATTTGTCCACATGTCTACAATTGTTCCCATGGGTCTCTAGATACAGAATCTGGTTGATGACATTGCCGGAAATTGGGGCGGGCTGAGAATTTGACACTTTTGTACACCTACCCGATTTTTAGAGAAAATATTCGCTAAAATATTACTTTCGCATCATTCTCACTCTATTATAATGTTGTGCCATTTAATTGAAATATTGTTGGATTTAGTTTTTGCTATTGATAAGGTCATATATCTGTGGAGATAAAATAGTAAAAACTAATATAATTTTGCACTAGAATCTCACCTCTAAGAGCTATTTTGGATATTGTAAATACGTCGCAAAATGCAATTTTTCAAAATTTTAATTTTTTTGTAATTTTTTGCATATAGTTTATGACAACAAGTTCGTTTCTGCACAAAAATCTCCATGAGCGGTACCATTTGGTTCAGATAAATCGGTGATTTTCTTTTGGTTTTTTAATATGACCATATGATGTACACATGTCCATAGACTAGAACCGCAAAAGTTTTTTTTAATTTGTGTGCTGCGCATTTACCAGTTAAGCGAGATATAAAGACGGAATTCCCGTATTTCTTATTTTGGACATGCATGTCCGAAATAAGAAATCGGGAATATTGATCTGGTGCTAAAAATGTACTGACGTCTGTAAACGTCAGATTCTGCCGTCTTAATTCGATCCCCGCACTGTAAGAGTATATTTTCTAATGGCCTTAGACTCGTAGAGTAAAAAGTGTATTTTGTATTTTAGAGGCCATATTTTGTGCGCAAAACCGAGACGTATATAGGTATATAGGCATGCTCAAACGGCTGTATCCACCAAAACAGGTTTTACCTAGCCCGAGTAAAGTGTTAAAAGCACTGTGAAGTGATTTCAGTTCATCATTATAATTAAAGTATATATCACAATGAACAAGGATACATCAAAGTGTCTTTCTTAAAAAAATCCGCTTTCTGCATTTTTATCCAGCTTTGTCCAAAGTAGAGCCTTTAATGCTCCAGGGCTATAGTATGAAATATGACATTGTGCAGTGGGTCTGGGGATTACCTTAACTGACTTTTACTAAGTTTATATACCGTATGCACAACAGTTTACCGTGGTTTAACAAACATTCACAATACCGTCTAAACCCGCAAGTTTGACATTTTCATCCGACATTCCTACACGCAAAATATATTGTATGTATATGTATTGAATGCATACAATTTACGTACACGGCCTACACGATTGAATAATACCATGACGTTAGAATATATCGTTGGCTCGTTTTGATAGCAATACAGGTTTTACTAAAGCATCAAAAAGATAACGTTGGACGTCGATTGGAAGCTGCAACTGACGGCTTTTACCTGTTTACGGAGTAAGGCAAACATTGCCCTGTTTCCTTTTTCATATAATCTATTTTTAGCTGTAGGGCCTAGTGAATTTATCGTTATAATTTAAAGTCAAACCTAAATATTTATAGGATGTAACAACTTCAAATTCATTGTCTCCGAATACAAAATTGAATTTTTTTCTTGTTTTTTCTTGATAAAAAATACCCACTTTGGTTTTGCTACGTTTACTTTTAGCATTCATCGCACAGATTGATCCCCGCAAATGACTCTGGGCCCGTATTCTCGTACAAGTTACGATATATCGTAGGCTTCTGATTGGTCGAGATGGCCATCTCGACCAATCAGAAGCCTACGATATATCGTAACTTGTACGAGAATACGGACCCTGCTAACAATGCAACGTCATCGCCGTACAACAATAAAGAAAGCTTTCAAAACATTTCAACATTTTCTCTGACATCAGCAGGTTATGATGTATACCGTAGTTTATATCAAAAACGATACGCATTCTCATGCCAATGCACACACAAAGAGGTATTGCAGGTCAGGAAGGACTGGGAAGTCAATTATTTATTTCCACCTTTTTCGATTTAGCATCCATATCGCCGCTCAAAACATGTGTTGTTCAATGAGCTAGCTGGTTCAGGGCAACAAGCTCAACAGACACAAGACGTTTAATCAATGTTGTTTTAACACTTATTCATTCAAATATATATGTTGAATCCTTGCTTCTTTACAGAAGAGCAACTTTGGCAATGTTGAATATACTTGGTACTAATATAATCTGAAATATTTAATACTCATTTACTATTTTATATTTCTGTTATAACCAAAAATGTAATATTATCATAATCAGAAATACATAATACTCATCAGGTATTATGTATTCCTGATATCAAAATATGTATTGGAAGCAATAATAAAATAATGTCATTTTTAACGGCCGTTTACATCCATTCCTGTCTTTATGTTACTTCTTGGGGTTACGGTGCCATAAATGTACTCTAAGGCTCGCCATAGATGTTTTTATGGCGTATTCTCTGGAAGTATTTGATTTTAAGTTAATCATCCTTGATTCACCAGGTGACTCTGCTGTGCCTTGCTCTGAGTTTAATGTCATTCGCCAGGGGTCTCTGATTTGACCATTTGGCTCTCTGACGCATGCGCTCAGGTTCGCCATCCGGGGACTTGCGCGCACAACATCAACTTGCTAGCCTCGACAAGAATATTACAATTAAAACTTGAAATTCCCTCCGCCTCCCATGCTCTCCGCTTGTTTTATATTATTATTTTGATGGGCGCTGTGTCGCCTCACAAATTAGTATCACAATCCACCATGCTATCTATGTTGGCAGACTAGTCGACTAAGTTTTAGATTGAAATAACGCTGTGCCAAGTGAGCTGTACAGATTAGCAATGAGATCGAAATTAAAGAATCATTCAGCTTAAAACGCGCATGCCTGGGATGGTCAAGTGTAGGCCAACAGTAGGCCTAGCCTATTGAGTACAGATTGACGGCATTAATATAGCCACTGAACTGATTACAAAATACTACTCAAACGAGACATTGATCCAATGCTGTTTTAATGTTAGGCCAACGTCTGCGACGCTGGCCCAACATTGAACCAACATTAGATAAATGTACAATGAGAGAAAGTCCTCCTGACAATACAAAATTGGGGGTCAAGCTGTTTCCAAATCCCCGCAGTAATACAGTCAGTTTGTTTGCAAGTAGGCGACCAAGTAGGGGCAAAAGACAAGGGCTTTGAATTATTAACTCATAGATGTCGCTCAAGTATATATGAACTTGCTGTGATTTGAGAACTTGCTCTTAATGAGGCTTTGGGTATGAAACGCATATTTAGTATTATTATGGAATAGGGCCTTGGCTTACCCACGGGCACTATTACCTTCTGGGGGACCCTTGTCCTGCGAATTTTGACAGTTGACTACACCTTTAACACCAAATGGAGCTAGTTCTTAGATCCTCATTCCTACTTTAAATCTAATTAAAAGTTATTTAGTTGTATTCAAAACACTTAGCATACCTCTTCAGGTGACCTCTTGCGAGTAGTATGTCATATCTTCAACTGCGTGTTGATATTTCCTAATCGGCGTCTGTAATCACAAAAAATATAAATAGATAATAAAAGCAGCTACTTACAGATGCTAGTGAGAACAAATTGTTTAATAATGTAAACGGTAATGGTACACAGTTGAGACAATGGCTCGCTTTGCTTCTCGTGTGCACGTTTCGAAAACCTTTATAACAATTGGCACATTTTGTTGGCCGTTTTGATTTTATGTGTTTTTCTCTGGGGAAAAAAGCTTTCCTTACCCTAAAAAGTGACCCATTTTCCGGGCGCGCCCACTCTAAAACTATGTTTATGGGATTTCGAAAGGGGCGCAGCCTTCGCCGTAAACGGTGAAATGGTGATGGTACAGAGTTGAGACAATGACTCACTTTGCTTCTCCTGTGCACGTTTCAAAAGCCTTAATGACAATCGGCCATTTGTTTTTTTGTCCGCCATCTTGAACTTTTACAAATTTGGACCGATTATCCGGTGATTAAAAATGTGTAAATCATAGTATTCTTGAATCAGAAATGTTAATATCTAAGTTAACCTAATTTTTGATTGAAACAGTGAGGTGTACAGATCAGCAATGAGACCGAAATTGACACCGAATCGAGTTAGTTCTTAGAACATCATTCCGATTTTTAATCTAATTAAAAGTTATTTAGTTTAATTCATACACTTAGCGTACCTTTATAAGTGACCACTTGCGTGTTGATATTTCCTAATCGGCGTCTGTAATCACAAAAAATATAAATAACAAAGCTGCTATTTACAGATGCTAGTGAGAATAAATTGTTTAATTATGTAGAAAACTTAAGTAAAAATAGGCATCTAATTTGACGTTAAATTTAATTAACGACGTGCTGAACATTACAACTAGAGACCTAGCTGATCCACCTTTCAACTTATTTGCTCGCCTCTTATCACATTTTATAAAATACACCTGGTAAACACATATACTGCACAAATTTAGGCTTTGTTCACTTACTCCTTTTGTTTGAGACCAGGTTATACTTCCAGGTAAAGAAACCTTTTCTAAACGCACTGCCTGTTAGAGCATGTATTCTGTCTTCACACCGAGTTCGAACACACAACCCAAATTGATCCCAATCGAGTTGGGCCATAATTGGAACCGAACTGAACTATGATTTCTAATCAGAATTTCGGCATATTACGTGATCCAAGCAGATATGCATTTGAAAAAGGGCTGGTTACCTGGAAGTACAGCTGCATCCTTCACAAAAAGTGGCAAAAGTGTAAAAACTGTCATTTGTGCAAAATAGATGTACACCTTTCATTTTAGGCAATTAATGACTTGATTAAAACAAATGCATTTCAGATAGATACTATGGTCCAAGAGCAAGTTCCAATCGCTTAAAGCACGGTCAAAATGTCCACAGCGTCAAAGTGATACCTCTAGAACGGTGCATCTGGCGATAAAAAGGATTACAATTTTGTATGGGTGAAATATGCATATAATGTTTAATTTCTGCCCCAGTGCAAAGGATGTCACTCACTTGATAAATAGAATTCTCCCCTGTGTATGTTTTTTTGCGTGTAGGCCAGCATCTGAGCCTTCATGGCCAACACTAAGACGCTCTTCCCTGACCATGTAAAATTGTAGTCTGGAATTGACGCCAAATCAGTGACGTAAAACTTTCGCTTCTTTGATTTTGGTCATTTTCTTCAAAATTATTTGATATCTCTTGGGAATATCAAAATATAGTACAAAGCTAATAGACAATATCATTTCATTGTATCGTAAATCATCACATCCAGAGATATAAATCGCGAAATGCGCTAAAATAAAATATTTTTTTAAAACAAGAGATTTTACTGCAACTGATTTCCAATAGGGGTCCTGACCCACTTTCAGGACGGCAAATTAAAACTTAAATAAACCAAAACATTGACTTGAATAAACCAAATGAATCGAGGACTGTTACTATTGGCTACAAGCAAGTTCAAATCGATCTGAACATGGACCAAATGTCCACACTGTCAATGGGCAATTCCGAAACAGGGACATTCGTCTGAACAACTACACATCAGTCCGTCATAGGCATCTATTTTTTTTAAAGTTAATTCAAGATGGCCTTATCTTTGCAACTATAGACATAGTATGTATTCATCTTTCAATTTCTTTGTTTTATTATCACAATTATTCTAAAATTAACATGATATGCATATATTTTGAAAATTGAAGCTTTGATCACTTTACCCATTGTTTATGACTAGGTTTTACTGCCAGGTAAATAAACCGTTTGCATATATATTGCCTGTTTAGAGCATGTATTATGCATTGATTCTGATTTCGAATCACCACTCAAATGTATCCCAATTGAGTTGGGCCATAATTGGAACTGTCTGAATTATGATTTCTAACCAGAGTTCCAGCATATTATGTGCTCCAAGCATATATACATTTGAAAAGGGCTGGTTACCTGGAAGTACAGCTGTATCCTTCACGGTAGGCAAAATTGTAAAAAACTAGAATTTGTGTGCAATGTATGTACACCGTTCATTTTAAGCAATCGGTTAGTTAATTAAAGCAAATAAAATTAGGACGAATACTACGGTCAAGTTGATTATCATACAAGGATTCTGATATAATGCGCAAAATTGAAACAATATGCCATTTTAAATTCTATATCTGCAAAATTTGTCACAGGTTATCCGTGTGTAAAAACGTTGTCAGCCAAAGTGAACCCAATTATTACATTCAAAGTTCATGAAAATTGACTAAGAATTGGTTTATGGTCATTCACCAAGGTACATCAGATTACCACATTAAAAGGTCTAGACATGTGGAAAAAAAAAGTTATAACGTCGACAGTTCATATGTGTGGAATAATAATCAAAAGGTTCATAATAAAGTAGCAGCGGATTTATAATTGCCTTAAGATAAACAATCAGTTGGATAACTGACTACCGTATTACGAGAATTTCAAATATTTTGCATATCATCGCTCATTTTTGTAAAAAAAATTGCACCACCTTCAAAACAACCCCGTTACAATCATTACATTTTTTTAATTTTTGTGCTGCGCATAAATCAGTTAGGCTTGATATAGAGAAGAAATTCCCTTATTTCTTATTTTTGACATGGTTGTCCAAAATAAGAAATCTACCCCGTCATACCTGTCATCACACAGACCTTACTACTTTCCATTACGTCTTCATTACATTCTTAACTGTGTTAACCAGTTTACAAAGCTTGTGATACGTTCCTACTAAAAAGTTCTTACTCAGTTTGTATTCAGATATACTCGTCTCTACGACATTGTGAGTACTTCCATTCCGTTTTTTAGTCAGTTGGCCAGAGGTGGCCAAGGAGGGTTTCGTCACCACTTGAGCGTGCATACCTAACACCTTTTTTAGTATGTCAAGGGGACCCCAGGGCATAATTAGCACCCGGTTGTCGGCTTGCAGGTGTGTGCATGAGTTTTTGAGGGGCAGAATAAGATTTATTGCGACACCGCAAAAAAAAAATTCCGTGAGAATAAATTAATGTATTACAATTTATCAAAATGTTTTAAAAATGACACAGAATGGACCAGATATATGCACAGTATCATTTAAAATGTAGCTTATATGACATCAATCACATTTGTTAAGTTATTGAAAAATTAGTAAACGGCAAACGGTTAAACTGAATGTTTTCCCTATAAGGATCAGCCTTTTTTAGAACCAGTATTTTACGGTGATAGTTAAATGAAATATGCAGGATGTGATATACGATAAACTGTGCAATCAAAATAATAATATTAAATTCGATAGTATATAACACATGACACCTGCTAGAATGCATATGTATGAAAATACATGTAAAATAGATGCATAGAAATAAAGTTAGGTAGACCAGATAAGTATACATAATTATCATAATTAAAGACAATTACATTTTCAAAGCTTAACAAACCAATAAAATATGATTAACTGGTGGCTCATATCATATAAGAATGTTGGCAATTCAATAAAACATCAAACTTCCATGTTTGAATGAACCATATTATATAAATGGCAATTAGGAACAACCCATCTGACGTCTAGCACAACTACACCGAGAATTAATGCATTTTCTTGCAGTACACATATAAGTAGACATAGCTCTGGGCGTAATGTAGGCATTAACTGACATCGCATTGGGATGGGCAGTGGTGGTTTCAGCAATTGAAGCCAATTTGTTTACTATAATTTTTAATACATATCATCACAGCTGGCACAGTCATCTTCTTATGTGCTTTACAGGGGTCCGGGGTCATGACGTTTATTGACGTCTACAGCAGTTGATGATAAAGGGATGGTACAGTTTGATCTTTTAATTTAAATCTGCCAACGCTTAAATAAATAGTATGGTTGATGACATTATTCATATCAACAGAGTTAGCTGATGAAGATAAAAACATATTTGCTGTGAGATGTCCGCTTCATCTTGCTAAATTAATAGTATATGAGTAAAGTTAACAGATCTGTGCCACGATATGTCATGAATGTATCAGGATGATACATTATGTCAGTATATCTACATGCATATAATTATGATGCAGTACTATAGTGTACAGAAACTATGTGTTATAGAACCATAAAGTTACATTTTAATGTTAAAATATGGCATCACAATGTAGGCACATGACATTATAATGATGGTTTAATCTTGTCCTAAACCTTGAAATTTCATGTTATAGCATGCTAGTGTCGATATATGATAATTATAGTAGGGCCTAATATAATATGGAATTATAATGGCAATTAAATGTCGGTATGCCGACATTTAAAAGTATAATGAAATCTTAATGTTTTTATACCCCAGTATGACACTCAAATGGTGGGATATTCCACATTATGCCATACAATGATGGAATGGAGCACTACAGTGTTAGGGTGTGTTACTTGAATAAAAGAATAATACTATAATATTGCACTAGCTGTAGTGTAAAAATATTAGATCCCCATCATTGTATGTGGTAATAAATGTTATCAGTATACTGTCACAATAGGATGCTGTATTTTCAGAATATGGAGTTATAGTATCAAGATTTGATACTAATTTCCCACAACATGCTGCTTTAATATATATATATGGCATTTATTAGTCGATATATGACATTTTGTTTACCTGTATATAACAGTGTGAGTTCTGGTAATGAAATTATATGGGGAGATATTGTATTCAACATCAGCATATAATGTCAGAATATGGTTTTATAAAGTGTGAATATAGCAATATAATTGGCAATACAGTAGTGAGTAAATGAAATGAAATGAATCGGGCTTTAGGCCACCTTTGTGCACATATAGGCTAAACTGGGCCAGGAGAACCTCCTGAGGGTGGTGAGATGATTGAGATGACACTGTCCTCCAGACACAGGATTCTAAATTAGAGCCCTGGCGGTCTGAGGCCGAGCACGCTACCTCTCGGTCACGGAGGCTCCCCGCAATACTGACTTTCACACGTGGATGGGGAAGAAACATTTTTTGTTTCTTTCAAACCGCCGAGACTGGGAACCGAACCCCGAACTCTGGCGTGAAAGGCAGCGGTGCTAACCACTACCCTAGGGCCCCCGCCCACAGTAGTGAGTAGAACCTGCTGTGCAATCGTTTCACACTAAGTTCCAAAGTGAGTAAAATTTAACCACAGATCTGACATTTTAGTATCCTAGATTAAAGCCATTATAATGGCATGATATTGCTGTATTATGGATATACGTGACACTTAAATATCCGCATATGTTATAATATAATGTGAGATATTAGTAGTATTATTGAGAGATGTATTGCATTATTATAATGTTCTATATCAGGCCTGCTGAGGTCAAGGTTAAATAAACTTATTCTTCTTGGGTGGCTACCGGAGACTCACATTGTTACGAACTTGGGCAAAATAATGGTTAAAAATAGATTTTTGATATTTTCTCCGAAAGTAAAGGGTTTCTGCCTTTAAAAACCATGTTCAGGTATGGAATATTAGAGTATTATAATCATTTTAGGTTTTTTGGACCTCAGTAGTTGATTTCGAAGACGATGTATGTAAATAAAAAGATGTTTATTCTCAAAAACTTAGGGACAAAAACGCGCTGGATTATATATATTATTATATTTGTTATATTTTCAAATTAAAGAGTTGAATGGTATGCTTAAATATAAAGACATAATTGTTTTTTTACTACTCCTCTATTGATCCATGATAAAAAAAATTGTCTTCAAGTATATTATGAAAAAGCTATATCCCCTCCACATTATTTTTGATTTTTAACCCTTTAACCGCCAAATTATTCAATCTGAATTTTCACCCACTTAAAGTTGTGTCTCGCTGACGCGATCCACAACTTCAAGTGAGTGAAAATTATTCAGATTTGACAAAATGGAGGTCAACTCTTTTCAAATTTTGTTGGTTGATGTCACATTTTATCTTTAACATATTTAAAATGTGGTACCTAATGTGCTAATAAAAAATGAAAACCCGAATATATGTGGCACCGGCGGTTAAAGGGTTAATTAGTTTTTTTTCTGTCTATAATAATGTTAATTGACAGGTAAAATGGACAATGTAATGGGAAATTTGGCGGCCATTGTAAAAATACTTTTTAGCTCTAGATCAAATGATATTGTCCTAAAGTATATTACAGTAAAGCTATATTTTATCCGAATTGTTTTTGATTTTCAATTGAGTGTTCTTTGGTCATAATAATGTTGATTGACTGGTAAAATTGACAATTTAAGGGTGAATTTGGCGGCCATTTTGAAAATACTCTGTAGCTCTAGTGCACACACATTAAAGCCGACAACCGGTCGTGGTTTCATTATAAGAGGTCTGAGAATACATATAGCAAGGTTTTAGGTATGCACAGAAAAGTCGACACGAAAACCTTAAATAAACTCTTTTCTGATTCCTGGCCAACTGACTATTTGGAGCCAGATCCACTCGCTTCTACATTTCAACTACATCTGCCCGTTTTCAGTCAGACCAGCGAAGTTTTCGGTTAAAATAGTGCATATTAATGATCCTCATTTGAAAATCAAATTCTTGCCTTTAAATATGTTATATTTTAGCATGGATCAAATGCAAGTTTTGTGAATACTAAATATGATGAATATTAGTTTCATATAAATCATGGTGGGGGCAAAGTAACAATACAAAGAGATCGGAGAACAACGTGAATAAAAAGAACATCGAGCTGAGAAGAATGAGGAGAATGCACTTACTTCAACTGTGCTGTCTCGTTGTAAAAATCAAAAGTGCACGTTTCAATCTGACCTCACCTCGTTTCATGAAATTTTCAGAACGGGCAAGAACGTTCTTCGAACTAGTTCAGTGTGCCTGGGCCATAAGCCTATTATTGATGAACGATGTGTAAATGACATGATATATGTGAATTTTTCATCGTTTGAGAGTGAATCAAATTCAGAGTTGTGTAGCTTGTTCTCGGCAAGTAAACTAGTTCCCTGTGAATCGAAGGATCAACAGCTAATTAAAAGTGGATTTCGTCATCAATATATTATAGTTCAACGTGCATCTTTGACATATTCGTTGTTCTAGTGGTATTTTCTGCTGCTTGACATGCCTTCCTCGTTCTATTTCTAGGCTATTTGAACTCATTCTTAATATTGATAGCGTCTTTATCCATCTTGTGTCAGGAAAATGAAATGAATCGGGCTTCAGGCCACCTTTGTGCACATATAAGCTAAACTGGGCCAGGAGAACCTCCTGAGGATGGTGAGATGATTGAGGTGACACTGTCCTCCAAACACAGGATCCGAAATTCGTGCCCTGGCGGTCTGAGGCCGAGCACGCTACCTCTCGGTCACCGAGGCTCCCTCCCCACAATATTGACTTTCATACGTGGATGGGGAAGAAACATTTTTGTTTCTTTCAAACCGCCGAGACCGGTAACCGAACCCCGAACTCTGGCGTGAAAGGCAGCGGTGCTAACCACTACCCTAGGGCCCCCGCCCACAGTCACCAGTTTACACAAGCTATAAAATATACATATGCATATGTACATTTTATACCACATTTTCACTACATTATTATGTTACACCACGTTGTGGTCTGCTGTAGGTGTGAGAGTACATAATAGTCTCCAGGTGGCACTCGGTGTGTTTTCAGGTATCTGTTCAGTGCTAATCCCTCAGTGAAGGCCAGTGAACAAGTTGTCGTTTGTCCAATAATCAATAAAAAAGTACAATAATCAATAAAACATTACGGGTCATACCGGTTCATGGTGGCCCTGAAACTATCGTCAATATTGTGCCAGAAGTGTACCAAGCCGTATATGAACACTACCATGAATCGGCCTTTAAGTTCCCTACAACAGCTGAGGAATGGACACAGGTGGCCCAGGACTTCTCTGACAGGTGAAACTTCCATCATTGCTGTGGAGGAATAGAGCATGTAAGCATGTAAGGATACAAGCTCCACCTAACAGTGGCAGTCGGTACTACAACTACAAAGGCTTTTACTCCATCATAATGTTAGCACTGGTAGATGCTAATTACAAATTTATGTATGTGGACGTAGGTTCATATGGGGCTGATTCTGATGCTGGAATATTAAGAGAATCTGGATTATATCACGCTCTGGACCAGAAAAAAGTTGGGCTGCCACCAAGTTCACATCTACCAGATGGTGACTCTGATGTCCCCTACTTTCTGGTTGGTGATGCTGCATTTTCATTGAGAAGCTGGATGATGAAACCACATTCAATGAAAACCATGACAGCAGCAGAGCGCATTTTTAACTACAGGTTATCCAGAGCCCGCCGTATTGTGGAAAATGCGTTTGGCATCTTGGCCAACAGGTACTTATACTCTATTTATATCATTTATTATATAATATAAAATTGCAGGGTTATAGCCTAAGCGTTTAGGCATTGCGGCGCCGCTATACGGTTTAATTTTATACCACAACGCTTTATTGTTGGCGCTACGCTTCTTCAGTGGGATACAAATTTGAAGTTTGTAAATCGGACCATTTTAAGCAAAGTTATGGACATTTTATATTGCTATTGAAATTTACCTCTTATATGACGATTTAAATACATTGGTTTTGATCTATTAAAAAAATGTCAATTTGCATAAAAGGTTTGAAAAATATAGAAAGGGAAAGCCTAAATATTTTTTGGTCAATGCGCGTTTTATTTTTACCCCGAACCCTAAATTGATAATATCGTTTGTTTGTTTGTTTGTTTGTTTGTTTGTTTGTTTGTTTGTTTGTTTGTTTGTTTGTTTGTTTGTTTGTTTGTTTGTTTGTTTGTTTGTTGGTTGGTTGGTTGGTTGGTTGGTTGGATGGTTGGTTGGTTGGTTGGTTGGTTGGTTGGTTGGTTTGTCGGTCGGTCGGTCGGTCGGTCGGTCGGTCGGCTGGCTGGCTGGCTGGTTGGTTGGCTGGTCGGTCGGTCGGTCAGTCGGTCGGTCGGTCGGTCGGTCGGTCGGTCGGTGGGTTGCTTGGTTGGTTGGTTGGTTGGTTGGTTGGTTGGTTGGTTGGTTGGTTGGTTGGTTGGTTGGTTGGTAGGTTGGCTGGCTAGTTGGTTGGTTGGTTGGTTGGTTGGTTGGTTGGTTGGTTGGTTGGTTGGTTGGTTGGTTGGTTGGTTGGTTGGTTGGTTGGTTGGTTGGTTGGTTGGTTGGTTGGTTGGTTGGTTGGTTGGTTGGTTGGTTGGTTGGTTGGTTGGTTGGTTGGTTGGTTGGTTGGTTGGTTGGTTGGTTGGTTGGTTGGTTGGTTGGTTGGTTGGTTGGTTGGTTGGTTGGTTGGTTGGTTGGTTGGTTGGTTGGTTGGTTGGTTGGTTGGTTGGTTGGTTGGTTGGTTGGTTGGTTGGTTGGTTGGTTGGTTGGTTGGTTGGTTGGTTGGTTGGTTGGTTGGTTGGTTGGTTGGTTGGTTGGTTGGTTGGTTGGTTTGTAATGCCATATTTTAATTTTCAGATTCAGATGTCTTCACTCCTGCATGATGCAACGACCTCGGATCGTCAGTAAGATAGTTTTAGCAGCGTGTACCCTGCACAGCTTACTGGCAGAAAAGAATCCCTCTCGAATGCAACTAGCAACAGATTCCGAGGAGCCAACAACACATGAAAATCAACCAGGAGAATGGAGACATCAAAACTATGAAAACCCCATTCATGGACTTCAAAGGGAATTGGGAAACACAGGTACACAATTTGGAAAACGTGTAAGAGATTATTTGACTGAATATTACAATGGTGTTGGCGCAGTGCCCTGGCAGAACCGGATGATGGCATTACAGGACAATTAAAACGAACTTTAAATTTTAAGTAATCGTGAAGAAAAATAAAGAAGCAGTTAAAAAGTAAAATAAAACCTTGCAATAATTTTTATTTGCATAAACAATTTTTGAAAGTTGTAAAAACATTATGTACAAATCAAACAAACATAATCACGATAGCGTTACACTTGTTTGTATATTCTAGGCATAAGAATTTTTTTTTTTTAATATTTGTCATGCATATCAAAGTTACTATATATAGACTAAGACGTGTAATCTAATTGAAAGTGTTTGTGTTCAGTTACCATTATTGGAACATGAACTTTTGATTGAAAATAAAGTGAACCAATAACCATGGTTATGTATTTCTTCAATAATTTAATTTAAAAAAAATACAGGAAACATTTCACAACCAATCAAGTTAGTCAGACACTTCCGTTATGCACCTTTATCATCGCTTGGTGATAAAGCTGTCGTTGCGGATGTTCTTGTGGATGTCAGAAGAGATGTGTCCAGCTGCTGAGTTTCTGATGATTGGATTGGAATAGGTGTTGATGATCTCAATAAACTGTTAAAGTTCAGACTTGTGCTCAAACCAAGTCTGGTGTTCATTAGCGTGTTGGTTACCGGAGTAAGCTGGGTGTAAGATTGACCACTATTATGCTGAGTGATAACCTGCTGTTGCGGCGGCTGATAGTAGGCACCAGATTGCTGTGAAATTCCAGGCTGCTATTGGATAGAAGTAGATGCTGGAGTCTGTTGAACTTGTGAGGTACCAGGTTGCTGAAAAATGGTACCGGGCTGCTGTGTTTTCAAGCCATGTTGCTGCTGAATGTGACCAAACTGGAAATATTACAATGTATTATGTTATATAATTTACACACACACACATGTTATATATATATATATATAAATTTCCCCTGGTAAATGGCATTGTAATTCGCCAGCTAATAACTGACATTTTAAGAAATAACCACTTTTTGACAATTTGATATTTTTTGAAAATAATAAAGGGATCTCACATGCTAAAATATAAATACACTAGAACACACCTAAACCATGATAACAAAATACACTGAATAAACATTATGGCGTGATGGGCCTACGCCGGGAGTTCCTTTATGGGGTCACAATGGCCGACGAGGGACACCGCCCAATCTCACCATTAAAACTCAAACTTCCTCCTCCGGTTCCAAACAAGTCAGAAAACTCTCTCCTCTCTTGTCATGTTTATTTGATTAACATGCGATAACAGCAAAGCACAACCTTCCGCGCACGGCATGTCTCTATTGACTTAGCGAGAGCGAGCTACGGCACGTCCGTAGTCGCCGAGTGTAACGCCTGAAGTGCGGGAAAAATACCAAGGCCGCACACATTGCTTTATGTGCACCCGTCACCAAGGTACGGAAACGAGGCGGGCATCCCCATCCCCCCGCGTCCAGGAGGCTGTGGATAAACGCCACATTAACTGAACGACGTCAGGATCCTACATTACCCCCGGGTGAGTGATAACGTAGGACCAAACTGACGTGTAGGAGACTGCTTCGTGCACGTAGCGGGGTTGTAAAATATGTAACCTCTTATAACTAAGCATAGTTTTTAAAAAAAAATATATATATAGCGAGTGTGGTTACAGCGTGGGTGGTTGAAAGCGCAGCATTATATGTGAATTGTCCTATCCTCTTAACACCAACTGTCCTTTATGTATGATTCATTTGCTGCAAGCTGCGATCAACCCATTCATTTAATTAACATAATTTCCATTAGTGATTTAGCAATGAGCTTGCTAAAAAAAATGTCTTTACATTTATATATCTGTACACAATGCTGCCAGGCCTGGCATATTCATTTACAATTCAACAACATTGTTATTACGAGGTATGCGGTTGGGCCCGCCATAGATGTCGTTAGGCGCAACTATGGCGTGAACCATATGCACGAATCGGGCAGGAGTCTGGATTATTCGTCCGACTCTAGTTTTTCGCACTGTTTGGTCGGTCGAAATTTTTTCGCGATTAGCGATATGCGCATG
Organism: Flabesymbios commensalis; assembly: GCA_964017125.1. Lineage (NCBI taxonomy): Eukaryota > Metazoa > Annelida > Polychaeta > Terebellida > Flabelligeridae > Flabesymbios > Flabesymbios commensalis. The sequence continues at coordinate 79,967,042 of OZ024905.1, forward strand.
TTTGCTTTTTGTCGAGTCGATTACGGCGTCAGCAGCACCCGGGGTTTTACCCCGTAGATGTAAAGGTATGCGGGAATACGTTCGTAAACCACCGCCGTTCCCGTTAGCGCGGGACACAGCAGGGGCTCGCGAATGCGGCGCTACGTAAGTATTGTCTCTGTTAGACAAGTTGACTTTAACATCTATTTGTTTTGGGACTGTGGCCGATTTTTGACTGCTTCTGACTGCCGTCGACTTTTTTGTGTTGACTCTCGTCCCGTTGGACGTCGGAGTGTCCGCACTACCAGGTCTAGGTGGACCCTGTGGATTCTTACTAGATATCCTGGTAGCCGTCGACTTCTGTAGTTTGCTTGGCGTTTTACGCTGTATTGTCGTACCTGTTGTAGGCTCGCACTCCATATGTGCGGGTTTAACGTGATCTAAAGAGACCGTCTCAACCTTGCCTTTAACTAGGATTTTCATTACTCTGCCACTCCTCGCGACGACCTTGTATGGTCCGTCGTAAGGGGCGGTCAGAGGCGGTGCAATTGCGATTCGGCGCAAGAATACATGAGTACATGTAGCTATTTCCTTGAATTGGAAAATGTTGTGTTGTTGTGTGTCACGTGGCGGACATAGACGGAGACGCGACATGGCCACGTGTAGCTTGTCTGAATAATTCTCCAAATCAGTGTTGGCGTCGACGTTGTACTGTTTAGTAAACTCTCCTGGGAGTCTAAGGGTTGTCCCGTAAATCATCTCGGCAGCTGACCTGCCTAGTCTCTCTTTCAAGGCTGAACGAACTCCTAAAAGTACAGCAGGTAACGTGATAGTACACGGGTTCTGTGACTCGTGCGCCATAATGGCGGCTTTCAATTGACGGTGGAAACGTTCGACCATGCCATTCGACTGAGGTGATAACTCGTGGTACGATTCCGAATAATCCCGAATTGATTACATAAACTATCCCACAATTTGGACTCGAATTGAGCGCCCCTATCAGTGGTGATAGTGGCTGGGGTATCATAACGTGCTATCCACCCGCTGAAGAAGGCATCGGCGACCGTTTCGGCTCTAATATCTACCATAGGTATAGCTTCGGGCCAACGTGTAAAACGGTCGACGCAAGTCAGTAGATATCTAAAACCATCGGCGTAAGGTAAAGGTCCGACTATGTCTATGTGGACATGATCGAATCGCTCGTTAGGTTCAGTGAACTTTCCGAAAACTGGAGTGTTGTGACGTGAAACTTTAGCTGTCTTACAGGTACGACACCATCTACCAATATCTATGTTCATGCCGTGCCATACAAATCGGGTATTAATCGAAGGTCTGGTAGCTCTATGCGATGGATGGCCTAAACCGTGCAAGTTTGAAAAAAACTTTTCGGCGAAATTTCGCTGTAAGGTACGGCCGGTTGTGTCCCGTGGACACATCACACCAGATCAATTGATTATCGAACGATTTTAATAGTTTGAAATTCATAGTTGATGTAGTCGAGTGTCTCAAACGCGTGAATTCCGCGTCATTAGCTTGGTCGAGACTTAACTCTTTATAGTCTATTACTGGTCCATCGTGTATCGCTGACACTGATGGTCGTGACAGCGCATCAGCGACGAAATTTGTCTCTCCTTTTACATATCTAATATCGGTGGTGAATTCAGCGATGAACGCTAAATGACGTGTTTGTCGTAGGGATGCGCGCTCAGTCACGGATGACATTACGAATGTCAACGGTTTGTGATCTGTATTAACGAAAAAATTTCGTCCTTCTAAATTGTGTCTGAAATGTTTAATTGTAGCGTATACTGCCAAAAGCTCACGATCGAACGCGCTGTAGTGCGTCTCTGCTGGGTTCAGCTTCTTGCTGAAAAACGAAAGCGGCTGCCACATACCGTTTAAAAATTGCTGCAAAACGCCACCAACGGCGACATCACTAGCGTCGCACGTGATGTTAAGCTGGGCCGTAGAATCTGGGTGCACCAGAAGCGTAGCATTTGCCAATATCTGTTTTGACTCAGAAAATGCTGACTCTGCGTTTTTATTCCACTTCAAATCGAAATTTGATTTCGGTGACAGTCTGGTATGTCCTTCATTGGCAGAAGTCAGTAGATTATTGAGTGGCGTCAGCTTCGCGGCGCAATGCGGTATGAAACGGTGGTAATAATTCACGATTCCCAGATATCTACGCAATGCTCGTTGCTTTTCGGGTCTAACGAAATTAACGATCGCGTCAACGGCGCTGGGTAACGGCGAAATGCCTTCGGCGCAATTGTGGTGACCTAAGAAACTTAATTCAGTTGTTCTGAACTGACACTTTTCAGGACCAATGATAATTCCGTACTCCGATAGTCGAGCAAAAAGAATTCGTAGATGTTTCTTATGCGTTTTATGATCTGGGCTGGTTACCAGTAGGTCATCCAAATAAACAAAAACGAAATCAAGTCCGCGTGTCACGTGGTCTATAAATCGCTGAAACGTTTGACCGGAATTTCTTAGACCAAATGGTGTTCTAGTGAAATTAAACAAGCCAAAAGGTGTGGTAACAGCAGTCTTGTGTACGTCGGACGGTTCCACCGGAATTTGATAATAAGCCCTGACTAAGTCGATCTTCGAAAAAAATTTCAATCCGGCTAACCGCTGCGTGAAATCTTGAATATGAGGAATCGAATAACGGTCCGGTACGGTCTGTGCATTCAAACTACGGTAGTCCCCGCATGGTCTCCAATCGCCGTTTTTCTTTGGCACCATGTGAAGCGCCGAGGACCACTTGCTATCGCTGGGTTCAATGACCCCTAATTTAATCATATCGTCAAACTCACGTTTGGCGGTAACCAGCTTATCGGGTGCCAAACGTTGTGGTCGAGCAAAAACCGGGTGACCTTTAGTCGCTATCTTGTGAGTTATGCCGTGTTTGACGGTCTCACCCTTTGTCGTAGGGCGTGTCAGTTCCGGGAACTGGCCGAGGAGTTTTGTGTACTCATTTTGAACGGTATCAACTCTGTTCAATGACAGAGGTTTAATCGAAGATAATGAAGCGGCAATGGCTAGGCCTGTACGCATGTCTCGAAGACATCTGCTTCTCAAGTCTACGAGCAAATTATAGTGGATTAAAAAATCAGCCCCGATTATGGGTTGCTGCACATCTGCCACTATGAACGTCCACGGATATTCGCGCTTTAAGCCGACATCGACGACGCGTTTACAATTGCCATAAGTATGTATAGTACTGTTATTAGCTGCCACTAGGGGGAGACTGCCAGCGTCCGAAATCCCGTTAGCGCAAGATTTCGGCAAAACACTGACAGCTGCGCCCGTGTCAATTAAATATCTGCATTTATGTCCTTTATCTGCGACATATAATAACTTAGAGTGAGATAACTTTGGAGAACCAGCGTCCGCGGAGTCATGTCGCGTCTCAGTTATACCGCCAGATGCAAGAGTCGCTACCTTGCTCTGGCTTAGCAGTTTAAAGAAAAAGCGCAGGGGCTCCTGCACGTGCGTGCCTTATCACTGAAAGTCTGGTGAAAATAGCAGACAGGTGCATCAGCCGAATCTAAAGTCTTAGCGGCGTCATTTCTCTGTGGGTTCGGCGGCGGAACGAAAGGTCGAGCAAGTGGTTGCAAATTCGTCGGCGGAGCGAAAGGTCGAGCATTATCTTTTGCGTTTCTATACTGACTAGGTTGGTTGCTAACGAAACCTGGTTGCTAACGAGGCCTGAACATTAGGGGCAAATGCAGGCGCGTGAGCATAGTTATTTGCTCGTCCACGTCCTTTATTTCGTTTCCTCTCCGATGTTGTTACTGTTTCTAATCTCTTGATGCGTTTGGACAGATCCTCTAACAAACCAACTAGTTTGGTGGTTTCTTCGACTTTAATCTCTGCGACCCCCGGCTTACTCTCTTCGACGTCCTCTTCTGCTGCCAGTGCCCGGTCGGCCAAAACGGCCAAACTTTCGAGGGTGGCTTTGTCGGATTGAGTCGCCAAATAGGCTCTGATGGAAACGGGCATCTGTCGTATGAACGCTTGCCGAGTTACAGCCTTCCCCACAACAGCTTTGGTGCCGAAACCTGCAGTCTTCTGCAGACGCCGCAGGAAACGCGAGGGAATGTCATTTCCAATCTTCTCGCCAGAGATAACTTTGTTGACCCTTTCGGGTGTTGTCAATCCTCGCCTCTCAATCAAAATTGCTTTCAGGCTGTCATATTTGTTGGACCTGAAAGGCTGAAGCAGCACGTCCCTCACGTCCGATGCAATCTCGCCCGAAAGTGCAGCGCAGGTTAAGCTGTACCTCTCGTCATCATCCTCGATCTGGTGGAGAGCGAACTGAGTCTCAATTTGGTTGAACCAGAGCTCTACATCCGAGGCGTAGAAAGTTGCGATTCTGAACTTTGGTAAGTTCGTAGCACGTTTCTGCGACTGTCTACCAAGCGGTGAAGAACTCCTTGAGGAGTCGCTCCTAGAGTGGGAATTCATACGTCTAGCTCGAGCAATTCGAGCAAAATCAGCTTTGAGGCGTTGATATTCCTCGTCCGCCTCTCGGAATCGAACCTCATTGTCCTCGCTGTAAGGATGATAGTTATCTTTAGGTCTAGCACCCGAACCTTCTAGAGGCGTTGACATGAAGCCTTCACTGTCGTATTGCTTTGACATTATGAAGTAGTGTTTGTAAAATTATCTAACTATTGAAGCATTTGAGATAGCTGGCCTATTGGCTCTACGTCTATCCCAAATGTGTTTAAAATGGCATGTCGTATTAACACATGCCAACTATTTTTTTAAGCGCCGTGCGCGGATAGGTTGTGCAATGCCGTGAAAATCAGATGAAAAATGTCTGTAATATGTTGAAGCTTAGAAGTGTAGACTGTAGAAAATGTTCATGCTATGTCGCATGGTGCGAGAAACGGGGGTTGCAGATTAGTTGAAAAAATATGCGTCGTTGAAGTTTCACCTAATTGCTGTTCACAAATTCACTAAAGGTATGTATTGATTGAAATGAAAACTGAAGGTCTATATGAGACATAAAACGTTTTCACCTAGTCACACACATGCAAAATGGTACCGTGAAAACCGTAGGTCGAAGTGGTACATAAAAATGATATGCCAGATACAACTATGATAAGCTATGCTAAGCTAGGATAATAGTATTTTGTAAATCGACCTGGGTGAAAAAAAAAATTTCACACAAGTAGAAAAACACATTCAAATATTTGCAATGTTTCGCAATAGCGCAACTGTCAAATCGAATATTTCTGTATTTATAAAAAATTTAAACTTCAGAAATAAACTATCGTGAGAAAATTTCGTTCTCAAACTGATAGACTAAATGTGACTGCGAAGAAAAACAGTGATATTTATGATTTAAGAATAATATCTAAAACGTGACTGACAGTAGTCTATGCTGATAAATGATAAAGTATATCATTTCGCTTAAAAATGATGTCTGTGATGAACATTCCACGTTTTTTTTTTTTATAATGGTACGTTCATCACCGAGTCATTCTCATAAACGTCTGAATCAATCGCTCGCATCGATTCATTGATTGACGTATAAACCGACTGTGTTCGGTGCTGTTGTTTTTATGTCGTCTGTGGTGTGTGTGTGTGTGGTGTATTGTCGGTGCTCACAGCCTGTGCGGCAGGCAGCATGTGGCTTATAGTCTGTGACTGTAAGCTTTGAGCGGTACGTACATAGTATACAGTCAGCATCCCCGTCTCGCCTCACATTAGCATATTCATTACCTACTGCGTGCCCAAATAAGGCGCTAAATAGCCTAGCACGATTACAAACACCGAAAGGCGTTTCAAAGTGAACAAAATCTCGCACAATTAGTGGCAGAATTTGTTTTCAAAACAACTTATTTACATTTCCTCTCCCTCAATCGTTTTGAAAAAGAAGATTTACAAACAATTTAAAAAAAAAGTTATAACAATCAGTCCGTGTAAAATTTGGAACACGTGACAAATGATCTCCACCAAATCAAAATGGCGGCTTATTTTATGCTAATGTGATGCGGCGACACAGGTTCACTGTCCAGATGCATGCCGGTTAGGGAGGAACACGTGGGTGCCCACGGCGGGCGAAGAGCTAAGTTAGGGAAACCAGCGTCCAAGATGGCGCACACCTACCAAATACAAGTACAATATTCAGCATTCTCTGAAATAAAATATGACAATCGTACAAAATTTTGACCTACGTTCCTGGGAATATTTTTAAACAGACCAAATAAGACCGTTTATTGACATTCATTTAGGGAAACAATTTATTTTGGCCCTAAACCTATTAAAGGTTACCCGAGTCGAAGCGATATTTAAAATTTCAGTCGATTGTGTAGAAAAAAATCGGAAAAAATATGACGAGATTTCGTCTATGGACTTTAATATCGAGTTACCCAATTATGGTAATCAACGATAAAAATTGAGTTACAGAAAATACCCACTTCCTACTCGCCTACAGTGGCATTAATAGGATGAAGGCATTAAACAAACTCTTACAATTAAAAAATGATAGACTAGGTCTATGAGAATAATTTTCTGGATTCTTCTAGAGAAACCGACAAGGTCGCCATCTTGAAAAGGCGCCAAACACGTGGGATTTCGACCAAAAGTTTAGAAATTTACGCCGTTTTCGACGTAAAGAAACGTGCTTCTCTTCTGATAACTCTTTCTGACTAATTTAAACTGGCATATATATAATGACCTACAGCTTTCACGTACCTTATGAAAAAAATGCTATTGATTTTTTTCAAAAAATCCCTTAAAATTAATGAAAACTATCTTTGAAAACAGCGGTTTTCAACTGGCGTCTAGGTGAAAACACTGTTGCGTAGATGATGAGTCGTCAGGGGTCACCAGTATGGCGTGATGGGCCTACGCCGGGAGTTCCATTATGGGGTCACAATGGCCGACGAGGGACTCCGCCCAATCTCACCATTAAAACTCAAACTTCCTCCTCCTCCGTCGGGTCTACGGTTCCAAACAAGTCAGAAAACTCTCTCCTCTCTTGTCATGTTTATTTGATTAACATGCGATAACAGCAAAGCACAACCTTCCGCACACGGCACGTCTCTATTGACTTAGCGAGAGCGAGCTACGGCACGTCGCCGAGTGTAACGCCTGAAGTGCGGGAAAAATACCAAGGCCGCACACATTGCTTTATGTGCACCCTCACCAAGGTACGGAAACGAGGCGGGCATCCCCATCCCCCCGCGTCCAGGAGGCTGGGGATAAACGCCACATTAACTGAACGACGTCAGGATCCTACAACATAATGGAGCAATGATCACACTGCCGCTCAAATTCATATGATTCACGTGTTTCAATCATTTTCAATCATTTTCATTTTACATTATTTCTCACTCTGGCACACAACGCATTTCAGATCCCATATACCTGCAAAAGTCTCGCACTCTCGTCTCGTGCTCACTTCTTCTTGGGGTTTTAATGTGCGATATTAAGTTACTGGCCTGTTGCAATATCTGTCACGAAAAAAAATAAGTCGATTTGAGTCGGATGAAAGTAGTAAAAAGTATTTAATGACTTTTAAACTAAATTCTGGATTTACTAGCGGTGCTGTACCTCGATCTCAGAGATTTTATCATTGTCTTGTGTACATAAAGATGGCTGTTTTCTAACTTTCCCTTTTCCCTTCCCTTTATATTCAGAGGTGGAGGGCTGAGTGTCTGAGTGCGGATGTCCTCCATGCTGACTAGAGTCATCCTCATCGTCATCACCATCACAGTCATTGTCATCATTCCTGTCATCATCATCTCTAGAATGTACTCCTGCAAACTGTAATCATAAAAAAAATTAAATGCATTATTTTAGAAATACCTTTCAACACACGTCATTATTAAAAACGTGCTAAAAACATCACATATGTATGTGAAAGAGAGGAGACAATTCACAGTCACACTATGACGCGATATGACACCATGTTAATCTTGCGCGACATTGTCAGGTGATGATAATATCGGTGCTTGCAATGCAGGTACACACATAATTATCTGTAGAGATTAGGCCAGCATTGTCCCAAAGTTATACTTTTTTACGGACAGTCCATATGCTCAACATCTGTTCGATTTAGCCAAAATGAATTTCCATTACAAATGAATAATGAGTAATTAATTGTTTGTGAATGTCATTGCAATTTTTTCAGCCACCATATTAATGTGTTAAACCTAAAGTAATCATTGGATGTAACTAAATATTAATTTATAATTACAGTATGTGTGGCGTTCATTCTGTTTCTCTGGATGTGTGGGCTCAAAAACTGGTACCTCTTCAAAATCTTCTGCTCGGCATACGACATAACCAAAGCCGCTGGCCCCGATTTGCGTTTTAGTAATTTCACAAATCGGGTGCGCATATTCCGGAGCTGGACTTCAACATGGCTAACTGTATCAATGAATTATTGTGCTATATGAACATTATTGTATTAACCCTTTAAATCTGAGTTATTCAATCTATTTTTTCATCATCTGAACCTGGAATTGCGCAATTTGCGGCTTCAGATAATGAAAAATAAATACATTCTGTGAAAAAGTCGACATTTCCTATAACGTATGTCCTTAATGAAAAACACACTCCAAAACACTTTTCATTGATTTAACGGATATTTCATCAGTCTTTCTGGCACATTTAACAACGTCAATAGACGTGAATAGGATGGAAAGAGTCAAAATGGTTATATAAGGGATACATATATATAATATATTATAAAGTTGCTATAACCATTCTCACAACTGATAAATATTGGATATTATTTCTATCTGTGATATTATAAATGATTTTTTCTTCACTTGTGTTGGGTTTTTGTCACTTATGTGAGTTTTATTCAATCAAATATAAGTAATAATGTATATTAACTGGAACTTCATCGTGATATTATTATACTATCAAACGCTTAGAATACTGAATCGGTTTAATTAAATCAACAACAAATAAATTGCGGAAACGTTTAACCAAAAAATACCAATAATATATATGTATATACCATCCTCTGGTCTTAACCCTGCGCACTTGAAAAGGTTTATACTCACCAGTGGGCAGGGTTTTGTGATTCCGATAAAACAAATCCTTGTTGTCTTCTATAAAAGATGTAATTGTTTGCTTCTGCAGTTCTTTGTTCTTTTAATCCCTTTGAGTTTAGTCATAAAAAATAGTGTAACTCATCCAGAATTCCAACATTACATGCTGATCTTCGTTCTTGCAATGATATCGTCCATTGACCACCTCTTTGTCTTCTCAGCCCTTTTTATTGAAGAGCTTGCTGAAGAACCATCCGAGTCTTCCGCGGACAGAGCAGCAGGCCCCTTACTCTGTTCCTCCACATCTAGCTCGACTGTTTTTAAGGTAGCAACCCCTCTGCCTCTTCCTTTTCTTCCTTTCGGTGGCATTGTCAAATATTGAATGGTAATTGTAGATTATGTCTGCAAGAACTTATAGCTGCGTATCGTTGGATATGTGACGTCATATTGGGATACAATTGCGAAATTGCGATTAAGCTGTGACGTTATTGGGACATGTTTGAGACATCTTTGCGACATCAACATGGCTCGCAATTTATTCTCAATTTGTTCGCTATTATGTCGCTCCATTCTATATTTCATTCCAGGTCGCATTTATGTCGCTAATTACTCGTTATTTCCTCGCAAACTGTTTACAAAGCCCTCGCTGATTTGACTTTCTGAGACTAAATTGAGGAGACTTTGCGACTACTTTGCGACTCCTTTGCGACACTTTGAGACCATATTGCGAGATGGTAAAAATTGCGATTATTTTGAACCTGTTCAAAATCGACGCAATTCGATTGCGCCACTTTGCGACTCCAGCGATGAAATTGCGAAGCAAGCGACCTTTTGGAGATTAAATTGCGAATTGAATTCGCAAATGCATCGCAAACTGGATTAGCCCAGTGAGATATTTTTTTTTGGATTATTGAAGGAAATCACCGTGAGCTGGTGACATCTGGTGATTAACCTTGTTATAAACAATATGTATATTATGCAGTAATGTCCCCGCTTTCACACAGGATTTCCCAGATATTAATTAAAATTGAGCCAAAACGACCCCCAGTAAGCCATTTCTTTTTTTTACATATGTTTTTGCCATGGGTTATCCAAGTACTTGTATGAGACCTTTGATTTATTTTAAAACCTTGGTGTAGCTATTTTGTAATGTTGTGTTGGAGATTTATTATATCAAAATTAATTATTTAAAAAATACTGTCTTCTAAATCTAAATTATAAAAAAAATTGTATGACCCTAAAAGTAAGTAGCCAATGCCAAATTGTACAGCTGTAATGGAAAGGATGACACCAAACGTTCATTTCCTCGCTAGTCACCTCAGTAATTGAAAGGTTGATTATATTGAAATAAAAATGTCAGTAACATCTCAAAATTCCCCACTAGTATGAAACGGCTCTGTGAAATATAAAAAGTATTCTAATTCCTGTTCCTTAAAGAGCCTCTGTGTGTGAGGAGCGCGCATCGCGGGGCCCTGCGCGAAATTCACGTCGATACACTGGTCTCAACCTTAACTCGACGAGGCCGCTATTAACGTGATCGCCTATTCACATTGAGAAGGGAGAAACAATGATGTTTTTCTGCAACATGGGAACAGCGGGGTTCGAACGTGGGATGCATGCATGACTGGCGAGGCAGTCAGGCGCTCTAACAATTACGCCACGTCCCCGTCTAGTATGCAACGGCTCTGTGAAATATAAAAAATATTGTAATTCCTGTTCCTCAAAGAGCCTCTATATTTTCCATGATTAAATATATGACAAGGATCCTTTTAACAGTGGCTATTCAACGTTGGCTGCATTGTCCCAACAAATTTCAAGCATCACATTACTGCAAGTTTTCGAGCTAGATTTTTTGCAACGTACTTTTTCTACCAAATTCTAACTACTGTAAATCTGGTAATATTCGCGAAGTTTAAATTTTAGCAAACTTAACGAGAAGGAAAAATTATTATTATGATAATACTAAAGAAAAAGTGAAATTCTCGAATTCTAAACTTTGTGAAAAGTCACAAGATCATAAATTCTTGAAAATTTTAACACCACAAGAAAATTCACAAATCTAAAGTATAAATAGACATGTTGTTCTCTTAGCTATAATTCATTGCAGTCATTTTCATCAATCATCAATATATATCGACTTACACACAACACAACAAATCGTAATAAAAAATACATTTTATTATAAATTATAGCAGAAGTACCAGAGTAGTTTTGACTACTTTATTTGTGATTCTAATCATTTTCTAAGATTATTTTTGTCTAGTAGTCTGCCGAAACATGGTGTATGTAGCTATGTATACTGTTGATGTGTATGCACGTATGTATTTTTGTAGGTAATAAACTATGCGTGGTTTAGATGAGAGCTGTATGGCAAGACTAGCATGTTCGTGGATGCTATCATTATCTTTGTGTG
>OZ024905.1:79978662-80245228 GCA_964017125.1 Flabesymbios commensalis
CAAACATCAGATCAAAATAATAGATATTAGTGTACATGAATAACATTAAAACATCACAATATCATGTAAAAAATACAGTGATATCATCTATTTTTCTCATTTCAGCACCCTCTCTGATCATCTATGACAATACTTGTAATTTGCATAGCTATGCACTTAATAGAGATCCAGTTTTTTTTTTTAAATCAACCCACTTCGTTGTGGACCGTTTCCACTGGAATAACCACACAGGTACGTTGCATAATAAACTTATACATAAATTTCACTGTAATGATAAAGTATACTTACACAATATACTACATCAATAAATTACACAACCTTTCACTAATAGTTATATGATAATGTTGAATAATCAAATAATGTAATATACTTTATTTTCACGGGTATGAAGTTTTGCCAAAAGCGATTTTTTGACCAATTCGCGATTTTTTGATTTCGCGCAAAAATAATTTTTGAAGTTGACTTTTTTGGACTGGAAACATGCAATTGTTATCTCACGGTAACTACTGTCATCAACCTTCCCGATTAGTAATCATTATGACGCAACGTTGTAAGTAGGCTACACATGTATAACGGTGTGGTTAACAATTACCGGGAGGGGGTAGGAGGGATGACCGACCGTTGAACCTAATCCCCTTGACACACGCTGCTCATTACCCATATCAATCCCACAGGTCATCATTTAATTAATTATTATCCTGTTGTTGATTTACTGCATGTGTCGTTTCTGTGAAATATGTCTATATATTTTTGGCTTTAATTTATTTTAAGAAAAACTCATCGTATTTGTTTGATTGTGGGAGTTTAAAAATAGTTATATATCTGTGCACATATTTGTGTGATACTTGCATAGATTTGAGGGCAACTAGTGTCACGTAGCTCCAATCTTTAGATAAACGAAGGCCAAGAAACGCGTCCACAGCTCTCCAAAACAAAATTGGGTCTGTCTCTATTGTTCAAAACGCATTGGTCCAGTGTTAGTTGAATGCTGTCCAAAAGTCTTCGCCGCTGGCACAAAATCACGTCAACACTGAATCAACGTCGCGTGTTTACTCAACTTGACATAGAAAAGATCAACGTTGACATAACGACATTTATCATTAAACCCATTCATGCTCGCTGGTTAATAGCAGTCATTGAAGAGATCACACAGAAAACATACTGTATTATCAAGGGCCTTCTACAAGCAGGTTTGAAATAAAATGAGAATAACATTCAAAAAATACTAGTTCAAATTTATGTTTTTGTCATACTTCTCATGTTGTCATTCAGTCGTTGTCATTCAGTCATCAAAATATAAATCCTAGTACTTAAACTTTCACAAGTTAACGTGACAATCACACAATTGGATTACATAAACACTGCACAGCGACACAGCCGCAGTCACACACTTTAAAACACAGTCCCAAAGTTCACGAAACACTAATGTGGTGAACAATATTTTGCTTGGAATATGATTTCGCGCTCACGGTCCTTGTGCGAAATGCGCAAAAAATTAATTCCACACGAAATAAAAGTATATTACAGTGTCATAATAATATTACATTGAAAATATAACAAAATTAGCATATAACATTGAATATGTGAAAAACTATCATATAAATTAGAAATAACACTTATCAAATAATCAATAATCCAAAAATTATTATGTATAACTAATGTAGTGTAGATTGATCATTTAAATCGTGTGACAATAAATTTTGGATAATAGCCTACATCAGACTACATTACATGTTCATATATATTTTAATATTATTTTTCTTAATTAAAGCGTGCAACGACGGTTACAAACTTTCAAGATATAGTCAGTACAAAAAGATTAACAGTGAGGTGGCAAAGCAAAGAAACTCTACGTTACGGAAGCTGGACTCCATGTTGGCATACGTATTTTGATAATTTTATGGATCACTGCAAATTTTTTGTCTTGTTTAGATCCAAAATAAACTTATCTACACTCAACGTAGAAAGTGACAGTACTTCACATTATGCTGACTTGCTCCTAAACCTTGGAAAGATTTATTCTACAAATGCATAATCATGTCGCTTATTGATGATTCAAATTTACCACAAAGTTTTGTTACGTCAATTCTTTATGATTCATTATAAAACAATATATATAGGGGCCTAGATTATAATTTTATACTACTTTTAGTAAGAAATTGGACAACAATGATCGTACAAGTAGGCCTAGATACAATTATGTGTGAATGCAAAAACATTTGTATACATTATCCAGGTATAGCCCTATATCTATAGGGGGCCTACCGGTATTGATATACTAAATATACCACGTCCGATGTTGACAACAGACACTATTCATGGATTTTATTGGTCAAACAACATACAATATGTTTCCCTATTATTGTGTCTCATAATGTCGATTGTTTAAACTAAAAAATAATGCACAATATATATTTTTTCTAAATTCATCAAATTAAAGAGATCGAGTTTGTGTCAGATAGAGTCTGACGACGGGCAATATGTTTCCTAATGATTAAATAGGGACCATATCGTCGAATGTTCAGAATAAAAATATGTACAAGATGTAAAATATTAATTATATTCTGAATTCAATGTATCACTGTATAACTATGGAAAGAGGTGGAGTTTGTTTCTGGTAGAGTCAGGCGGCAGAAAATATGTTTCCAAATTCATTTATGTCGTGATTGTGTGCCATGTTGTGGACTGGCGAAGTAGACCTAAGCATGTCAAAATGTTTTGATTTTTATAATCATTGTAGCCTACATCGGTAGAGTGTATGAATAATTAGTATGGTTTCACAATAGCTATATATAATGACATAACATTTATCGTTCACACAATCATGATTTTTTTGATTTTTTACATTACTGATTTTGAACCCAGTAAGAGGTGGTAATTTGAAACATAGTTAACTAATTGAAATACACAGCAGCAGTATAAACCAACCAGAGTACAAAACACTTTTATTTAAGTAGGACCAATGTTGTTTGAATGTTAATTTGTATACTTTGTTGTATTGTATTGTATATTTATATTATACTGACATGTACAGACAAATCACAATGACAATATAAATATGATTACAATATAGTACCCATTTGGGCTTATAGGCCTAAGTCACTTCAAAATGCAAGTAGTAAAAAAATTGTTATGCCAATTTATACCACTCTTTATTTTGCAAGGTTTAAGAGTGATACAAGACGACTAGGTCATGTTATGCTAGTGTCATAAACATTGTGAAAATTATTTTTATTATTACCTCTTAATACATTTTTTTAAGTGAAAAGTTTGTGTATACAATTTTTGTAATTATAATTTGGAAGTTGTGAAAACACTATTTTTTGTGTTCATTGTTGTTTCTTGGTTTAAATACACTTATTCAGCAACAATTTTAATTTTCGTTGTTATTTTATTTAAAACAGGTGATTAACTCTTTAAGCGTAGAGTTTGCGTAAGATTTCATCTTACAATGCAGGTGGTAAATATCCACTTGACTAGATGGTGGGTGGGGCCTCCCAACTTTCGGTTCATGACTCCTTCCCACTTCCTATTTGGCTTCTACGTGTACAAGTACCGTACAAGTTATGTAAGAATTATAAAATGGGAAGTTAAAAGTAACAATTAAATAACTGAAAGTAAAACATATTGGCAATGAAGAAGAAAGAAGAAAATAAATTTATTTGACCAAAACATAATTAATTACAAATAAAGTGAAAAGTACAAATAACAAATAAAAGTCAGGAGACCATAGTTAAGACAAAAAAAATGCCGCTACCACTATGGCCACCTTTCACACAAGAAAACATAATTTCAAGATATTCAAGTTGCAAAAGGGTCAAAGATTATAATGAAAACGATATTGTACCAGTGATTACATAATAAATATCTACAAACATGCAAAAATGTAGATTGATTTATACAGATATATTTCAAATATATAGCAAAATGATAATGAGACGGTCGTCCCAACAAAAATGTAAACTAGCTTGTCATGATATAATAATAATAATAAAATAATATTATGTCAATACAGCTTGTGCAGAGCCAAAAGGCAGCAACTGCACACTTGTAAAGTAAGCGGATGCTGCCCTTTGGCTCAACAAGGAAGAATGAAACAAAGCACTTTACTCAGCTCCAATGGAAACAAAAAGGTCGGCAGACCCGACCCTTTGAGAATGAGAATGAGAATTAGGTTGAAATAAAGTTAGTGGCAAGAGAGAAGTAAGAAGTTATCCTCTAATGATCTCGTACTTATTAGAAAAATACTCCATTTCAAAGCCGTCCACATTATACTTTACAATATGAACACACAATCAATAACATTTTAATATTTTAAATCTCAAAAGTTGCGACAGCAATTCGCGGCTTGTAGTGGATGAATATGCCAATGGTAAATTCAGGCCTGAAAGGATTAAACGTAGGCCTATACCTCAGTCGTCAGCGACAATGATAAATGTGTGGTTTAAAATCAGAGCCTTATAGACCTTGTAAATTAAAAAAAATATATTATATACATGCAGTTATATTTTTTTGAAAACACACATATTATGCCGCCTAGCGGTAATTAAGCAACAGAATCAATCATGCCGGTCGAATCTCCCCACTCTTTACTTGCCTGGCGAGCCGGGCCAATTTCATAAAGCTCGGCTACGCGCGTAGTGTGGCTCTGGGAACCAGAGTAGATCTACATGATTTCCTGCAGTAGGGGAGACCGGGGCAGGTGGACCAAGGGCCCACGTTGAACAACCCCTTAAAAAGACGTCATAATTTGATTTTTTGTACCAAATGCAAGCAGTTATGAACATTTAGGTACTATCTATGATGTTAGAAGCTTTCACAATTTTTCGAATGTCACTCTGGGAAATATGCAAATAAAGAGTTTTCAGGCTGTAAAAGTAGCGTTCCGCTAATTTAGTTATTTTTGCAAATTTGTCCAAATTTGAATATATTTTCAAATATCATTATGGTATAACTAAAATTTATCTATATGAGATGCCTTGACAGCACATTTTGTTTTAAAACAGTTGCAGATATCTGTTAAAAATTTCATTAATTTGTGTTTTTTTCTATTCGGGGTACATTGAACCATGTTTTCCGGGGTACATTGAACCATATTCTCATTATACCCCACACTACATGTATACTCCCGGTAGGCCTATCGGGCATTATATAAATGTCAATTTGTAATTCGAACATTAATTTAAAAGGTTATTTAATTCACGTTTACACAAAATATTATAAAAAAACAGAGTGGGAAGTAATGACAAGGAAATATTATATTGCATCTTGAAAACAGCTACTAAATTAGCTTAAATCACATTTTGCATTGTTTCTATGCCGAGATAATTAAAGACACATCATCAATCTCCGGTAAACCATTTACATACTTTGTAAGGTATTTCATACCTTGATTACATGTAGCAAACTATATGAGGCAAGGGGTGGAGTAAGCAAATTATACAATTTGTTTTAAAAAAATATTTATTTCGAATTTTTATTTTGATGGATCATGTACAGGGCTCCCCACAGTGCCGGAAATGCCGGCATGCCGACCGGATGAATTTTATGCGGATCAGCATGTAATAGGTCACATCCGGCTGTTATCCAGCTGGTAGATTAGCTAATATTCCTGTCGCCAGTGTCTTACTGTGTTGGTTTAGCGATCAGCGGATAATCCCCCCAACTCTGGGCCACCCGTCATGTGCTGTATGCTACATAACATAGATGTAGGCCTACGCCTGGCAGAAGCAGCGCTGACAGCTAGTGTAGAAAGTGCTGTCACAGGGTGGCCAGTCCACCGCTGTGCCAATGTCAGTCCATCGCTAACAGCGCTGAGTCGGCATTGGCGCGACGCTGGCGGACGGGCCAACACTTCTAGCGTTGCCAGTCACCACGACACGTTCGTTGTCACTCACCAAAGTGTCACCGCGTTGGTGAGTGAGTGATACCAACTCACAAACCTTGTCAGGCATACACAACAACACTTATCAATAACAGAATAATAACTCTCACCAAAAACCCATAAAACACCAAGAAAACATGCATAGGCCTACAGTCAAATACACAACTCACAAACCATCAAATCAACAAGACAAAATAACAGACAGACAATTCAGATCAAGCGAACTTTCTTATTTTCACAAATTAAGATGAGACTCTTCTAGGAACTTTCTATTTTCCAAACTATCAGCTTCAGACACTTTTAGACCATTCCACTCAAATTCAATCAAAATTACATAACTCTGACGTATGCTGGGTATGCTGGAGTATGGTGACGGCACACAGACAGTCAGACAAACAACACAAATGAAAAAAACTTTAATATATTGCAACAGTAAATATTTTATTATGCTGCTCGCGCGCGAATATTTGATAATTATGTCAATATAACTGGGCATTACGAGACACACTTGTTTTTTGCATGTAGGCCTACCATGCTAATCAAATATCACAAGTATAAATAGAAGAAGTGGCAACGTGCCCCGGTCTCCCCTACTTTTACGGTAGGTCATGTGACAATCGTTGTGAATGTGGCGCTCTATTCCAAACTTTGAAAAACAAACAAACAAAACAAAAAGTGTGTAGTGTAGTGGTTAGGCATACCAGCAGCAAATCTATGTGAGAGTTTATCAGAGTATGTGAGTAATGTACCCGATGGTACATTTTGAATGTGTCTGCCCATGGCATGTTTAACGTTAGACGTCCAGCCGAATAAAAATTAATTTAGTGTGGGCGATAATATGTGAAAAATAAATAGGCTATGCATTCGCTACTTAGTACTTCTTCATTGAATTTGAAATTGTGGTCTTTAATCTGGTGGAGGGATGCCCGGATGGTGCTGAGCGGCCGACCAGACTGATCGCTCAGTTGGCTCTGCTTAGCGTAACGTTAAATAAATCGTCATGGTTTCTGCATTTTCCTCATTTTTTTTATGTGGTTGGAGCATCGACATTACTGATAGTGATACGGAGTGGCTATTCATACGGGAAAGTTATAATGGGAGTCAATGGTAGCCCTTCATTTCTTAAACGAGGCTGCCCATAGTTACATTATGAAGAATCACGTACGATTAGCCACTGCCTTACTGATAAGTTACTGTGAAAAAAATACACTCATTATATGAAGTTATACCCAAAGTCACATTAAAAGTTATCAACCAGGATCGCATGTTTTTCGTCGATTTCTCGGTCAATTGTCAACCGATTTTAATGAAATTTTGTAACAATCCTATTTCAGCAGAATCCTAATATCCCTGAAAATTTCGTAAAATTATATATCGTATTTCAAAAGCTAGACCATTTGACATGTAATAAATTGAAATTACGACGTCCCTCTATCATGTCTATAAACCCATTAAACTAATTCTAGAATTTTATTACATGTCAAATGGTCTAGCTTTTGTAATATTAAATATAATTTTACGAAATTTTTACCGCTGTTAGGATTTGAATAGAAAATGGCCTTTGCAAAATTTCAAAAAAATCGGTCCAGATTTGACGGAGAAATCGCCGAAAATCATGCGATCCTGGTTAATTTGACGGCGAGTATAGTAACAATGACAATTGATTTTTTTTCTTGCACAATCTGCCCGTCATTTCAGCGGCAATGACCATTGTAGCGCTGATCCATGGCTATGACCATTGGTAAATACATATTACATTATTATATAAGCACACTTCGTATCTTTACTAACTTTTATCTAATAGCAGTTTGTTGTCGATGTATTGAATAATTACCAGTAAAATATAAATCATTGCTAGTGAGCCTGGTGATCAGAAGGTGTAACGCTTGGCGTAAACTGCTCCACGCTTGAGGCATTTGTGTTGACTAACAGCTGAAGCATATGATATACATGTAGTGTGGGTGATAATATAATTCACATTAACAGATCTAAAATAACATAGGTCCTACATAAAATAACATATATATAACAAGTTGATAGCAAGGTTACGGTGCATTAAACAAGTAGCAATACATGTAAAAAATAAATTGTTTCCATACATATATCCTTATAAGGCCTATATATGAGTATATTCCTCCCGTCTTTTCGGGCCTACTGGTAATACATTGAAATGTAGAGCGCTCCTTGGAGCTACTTACTTGCAATAAGCTATATATTTTTTTATATTTCACATTTAGTCTCTTTGTGGTGTATCAAATGAACTTGTTGCAATAGTGAATAACTAGTTTACGTATAATCCTGACGTCTTTTCGTGTTCTTTCGGTGAAGCTGAACTTATATTGATAATACATTGCAATGTATAGCGCTCATTGACGCACTTTAAATTGCCGAATTCGGCTACTTATCTTTAATATTTTAATTTTATATTTCGTACGTATTCTGATGATCACGTATTAAACACGCTATAATAAGAAATAATGCGATCTCGTATAATGCTGCCGTCTTTAAGTGTCTTTTCGGCGACGCGGGACTACCCATTGATAATACATTGCAATCTATAGCGCTCATTGACGGACTCTTAGTTGCCGAATTCGGCTACTTGTCCTTAATATTTTAATTTCTAATTTCGTATAGGCCTACAGTCTTATGATCATGTGTTAAATACAAAATTATTGGAAATAATGCTACTGCTTGAAGCGACTCAAAAATAGTCCTTGCTAAATTTCATCAAAATCTGTAAAGAATTCACTGAGAAATCAACAGATACAAGTTAATCTGACGGCGGGTATGACTTAGAATTCATACTCTTAGCTAATAAATTTTGTATGTACATCAACTTCGTAGAATTGTTGATCTTTCAACTTCCCCATCGAGTGTTTTAAAAGGCCCTAATTTTATGCCCAGTAGCCCAATGTACTCATGTTTTGTTTTATTTTGATTCTCTCAAGCGAGTCAATGGCATCTCTTTCCAACATCATATTTATTTCTAATCATGATTTTTTCAACGTCATTGGTTTAACGGCATCGTTTGTTTGGCTGGTTTAGCTAGCCCATATACAGCCTGTACGGGCCTTCCGAAAATATATATCAATCGCTTCAAGCTGTAGCGTAGCCCAGTTCACACCAGGACCAACTCAACCCCAACGGCCATGATTCATGAAGGCTTTACCAACTCATCCCCTCCAGGCGTCAATACCTGACCAACTCATTCCCAGCCATCGGCCAAGTGTTACCAGCTGGTTACCAGCTCATCCCCAACTCATGACGATATTGTACAGTAAGCTATCTGATCTGTTTTAAAGTTAGACCTACGGGCAGCGATTACTCATACTTTAGGAGTGTAATAAAAACATATTTATTATTAGAAACAATACTGTTTTTTTCATAACACGTAGACATAATAACATAAATAACTAAACAAATACAAATTAAATTACATTCTCAGAGGTTACAAATTAAATATATTATGTACTTTATATTGACATGGAAATTCAAACAAATAAAAAAAACAAATACAAATTAAATGAAAATATTTACGTTATGAGAGGTTGCAGATTAAATATATTATACAACATGTACTTTATATTGACATGTTTATTAGATCTGTATATTAGATAAATTTGCTCTTTTCATTGTCGTAATTATAGAGATACCAATAATTTACGGAAGGCCTTCTATGACAATGACAATAATAAAATATATCAAGGGGTCTAACTGTGAACTGAACCACACCACCCCTTGCACATCAAGTGTTGTGCTGAGTATTCGCGACAGTCGCTTCAGACCTGTCAGCAAGAGCTGCTGGTTAGATGTCAACGGCTTTGATGAGTTGTGAGTCTTTGATAATTCGCTCCACCATTGCTTGAAAAAATGTTAACGAAAATCTAATGCGTTCAAGTGGTCAGATACGATTGCAGTTTTACTATTTTATAGCAAATAAACAAGTGACATACCCAATATATATCTGATATTAATTAACCACTTCACTTCCAGGCCGAAGTGCATGTCAGGATCCAGGGATCCTGGTATAACTTTAGTAAATCCGACGGAAATTTCCGTCATGTATGGTTACGTAACATGACGAAAGACGACGGAAATTTCCGTCATGTATGGTAGTGAAGGGGTTAACAAATAAGCTCTGTTGAGTTGTTAACCTTCACAAATGTTGATGACGAACAATAAACAGTACAATCACAATTATATTTTATTATATTTTATTATATATATTCATTTTTAAATTGAAAATTTTGAAAAAGAACTAATTCGCAGACACCATATTTACGAGAAACAGAAAGAAAAAGGTAGGCCTAACTATAAATCAGTTAAAGGTATATTTATTTTAACAACTAATTCGCCGACACCATATTTACGAGAAGCAGAAAGAAAAAGGTAGGCCTAACTATATATCAGTAAAGGTATATTTATTTAAACAGATAATATGCCGACATCACATTTACGGGAAACAGAAAGTAAAACATTATTATCAGTACTGTCAGCTAAATCTCTTGCATTATCTGATGTTTGATATTATAAATAACCCATAACCCATAACAGTTTAAGAAATATAAAATATTTGTGGAAGTAATAAGTGATAGTCCCTGAAAACGCTGAATTGTGAAAGCCGCCAACATCACATTTACGAGAAACAGAAAAAAATTGTTATTATCAGTTACAGTATATCTCTTGGAATATCTAATGTTTGATATTATAAGTAACCCATAGATTTTAAGAAATATAAAATATTTGTAAAAGTGATAATCCCTGAAAACGCTGATGTGTGAAAGCCCTTCAGGAGTGTTCGCATGGATATATGCATCACCTGGTATCGGCGCGGAAATTTGCTCAGCGAAGTTCAAAAATCAGATGAGGAGGTGTGATGGTAGTAGGATCACTGTGAACGCATTAACATTGCAAGGATCTAGATATTTGGTGCTGGGGAATTTTCTCATAATCACTGTTTATAAAACACTTTACTATTATAGCGGGTTTATAAAGGACAATTAGGTATAACGTAGTGGATCAACGGTAAGATAATAGGTGATGGGCTACATATGGCTGCCATGCACCCCCCCCCTCCCCACACATCTCAACGAAACTAAGTTTTTTTAGAGCCCTGGGATATATACTGAACACGAAATCGTATGTTAACATTGAAACTATAGGGATGCAAACACTATTTTGAGGACTTATATAGCTAGGTACCCTAAATATGTTATAAACAGCGTCGCGTAGTTTTATAAAAGGGGGTAGGGTAATTGAATCTTTGTATTTTTTGTTCTAGTAAACCGATATGCAACTGCTATATATCATATTAACGGTATTTGAATTCCACTTCTTATGGTATATAAATCGCTCCATGTATGCCTAAACATAATTTAAATTGAAAAATGAGCGAAATCCACGACTAAAAACCGCCTTTTGGAAACACCATTTCATCAAACGTTTTTTATATGTATCCACATTTTGGGCCCCTGTCTTTCAATCCAGATATGCTTATAAAAGCCTGGATGTCATGTGTGTTTTTAAATTTCACATAATTTTGGTGAAAGACAAATACAACATGGCCGCCATCTGTTTTTTAAACAATATGTAATTTTGTGCATTTTGCCTGTAACAATTGATTTTTTACTTGACTCTATATCAAAATAATGGACAGCAATCAAAATTAGAGGTATAATAAAAAAAAAATGTATTATATGAAAAATGATAAAATAAATGGCAGCCATCTGCTTTCTGAAAAATACGTAATTTTGTGCTTTTTTCCTGTAACAATTTTTTTTTTTTCTCCACTTGATTCTGCATGGAAATAATTGACATCACGCAAAATTAGAGCTGTATTTAATAAAAACCTTATATTATATGGAAAATAACAAAAATACAAAGTGGCCGCCGTCTGTTTGAAAAAGTGTATATGTATATCGACAAAAGACGGGAAACCCATATTAAAAAAATATACCAGCATCTTTAAAAGTCACTATCAAGGGTGATTCATAATATTTTATTTCGGCTAAATACAAAATGTAGAACAAAGCACTTATTTTGTATTTTATCTCTATTCGAACAATTTCCAACGTTTTTTATTGAATACAAAAAGAACTCGCTTACGTTTGTTATTACTTCAACATTCTCTCGAGCCATTTTTCAAAAGTGATCTTGACCACCGAAGATCTGATCACAGCCGTGGCACTTCAAAATTATCTCAGCCACTACACAAGTGATCTTGGCCACTGAAGAAGTGACCACAGCTACTTTAAAAGTTATTTCAGCAATTCCAGAAGTTATCTTAACCACTGCAAATGATATTGGCCGCTAAAGAAGTGACTACAGCCACTTTAAAGTTATCTCAGCCACTGCAAAAGTGATCTTGTTCACTGAAGAAGTAATCACAACCACCTTAAAAATGATCTAAGCAACTAGAAAAATGATCTAGACCACTGAAGAAGTGATTACAACCACTTTAAAAGTGATCTCAGCCACTACAAAGGTGATCTTGGCCACTGAAGAAGTGACCACAGCCAATTTAAAAGGTATCTCAGCCACTTCAAAGTTGCTGTGATAACTTTTTCAGTGGCCAAGATCACTTTTGTAGTGGCTCATATAATTTTTAAAGAGGCTGTGATTACTTCTTCAGTGGCCAAGATCACATTACAAGTAGTGGCTGAGATAACTATAAAAAGTGGTTTTGATCACTTCTTCAGTGGATAAGATCAGTTTGTTTGTGGCCGAGATCAGTTTTGTGGTGGCTGAGATAACATTAAAAGTGGCGGTGATATTTTTTTCAGTAGCCAAGATCAAGTGAAAAAATAAATTGTTACAGGCAAAATGCACAAAATTAAGTTTTTTAAAAACAGATGGCGGCCATTTTGTATTTTGTCATTTTTCATATATTATAAGTTTTTTTTAATATAGCTCTACTTTTGATTGATGTCCATTATTTTGATGCAGAGTCAAGTAAAAAATCGATTGTTACAGGCAAAATGCATAACTTACATATTGTTTAAAAAACAAATGGGGGCCATTTTGTTTTTTTCTTTCAACAAAATTGTGTGAAATCTATGAGCACACATAACATCTATGCTTATTTATAAGCATATCTGGATTAAAAAACCGTTGCCCAAAATATGGATTCATATAAAAAACGTTTGATGAAATGGTGTTTTCCAACGGGGGCGTTTTGTCGTGGATTTCGCTCATTTTTCAATTTAAATTATGTTTAGGCATACATGGAGCAATAAATATTTAAAATACCGTTATCATGATATATAGCAGTTGAAGATCAGTTTACTAAAACAGAAATAACATACAGTCAAGTAACCCTACCTCCTTATTTAAAACTGCGCGACGTGTTAATAACATATTTAGGGTACCTCTATATAAGTCGTCAAAATAAGGTTTGCATCCCTATATTTTCAATGTTACATTCTATTTCGTGTTCAGTATATCCCAGGGCTCCCAGGGCTCTCAACAAAACTTTGTTTCGTTGAGATGTGTGTGGGGGGGGGGGGGGGGTGCATGCTAGCCATATGGATGTAGCCCATCGCCTATTTAAAGCTGCATAACTGTTTTGTTTATTTTATTCAGACGATTGATCCATGGAGAATGGTGTTTTATTTTTTATTTTACTGCTCTGGTTACTGAGTTATTAAGGATTTAAGTTTTTTTTTTTTTTAAATTGTTGCCCCACCAAAACAAGCCTGATCACAGCTGTGTAAGACATACTGTCTATATAAATCAGGACATTAAAAGTACGAAGTGGCAGATAACGGTCATCATAGAAAAAATAGAGGAAGACTTTTAAATTATTGTAATTTTTTAAGTGATCATAGATACATTTCACAGTACAATGTGTATTGTTTCATATCAGTTAGACATATCTAGAAGTTATTACTTTGTGTGATATGGATGATATCTGCATGTAATGTCATGTTTAATATCGGTACCGGTATGGGGAATGTCGCTCATCTGAAAAATAGAACTCTATTTTGGTAAGGTGCTTTTAAGTGTGGGCCAGCATCAGAGCCTTTGGCCCGCCATTAAGACGCTCTCCCCAGACCGTGAGAAATTGTACTCGGAATTGACATCAAATTCAGTGATGTAAATCATCGTTTTCGCTCTTTAAATTTTCGTGATTTTCTTGAAAAACATTCGCATTTTTTTATTAGGTATCTCATGGACATTTCAAAATATAGTCAAAATGCTACTAGACAATATCAGACTTTATTTTATTTTATCGTAAATCATTGATCACATACAGTGATATACATCGCGCTATGCGGTAAAATAAAATAATATTTGAAAACATCAGACTTTTATAATATTTAAAATATAAGACCCTTGCATTCCTTTACGTTGTAGGCATGCTGTGACATTACATTTAAAAATCATATTCTATGGGGTGTGCAGTCAGCTCATCCCCTATACCAACTCATCCCCCGGTATATCAGGGGATGAATTGGTATGGGTGTTGACGGGCTGGGGATGAGTTGGTTATATTTGATTATTTTTGATGATGATCACTTAAATGTATAAGATATACATGTTTTAAAATCTGACTTGAATAAAATATAATTTAAGCATATTAGGCCTGTGCCTAAAAAGATCGTTGTTGTAATAATAACGGAATAATAACAGAAGTGTTTATAAATGTATATTTGCTATTGTTATTTCACCAGTCTACTGTCGTAAAAAGTTATTTTTAAAAGTTATTTCAGCAATTCCAGAAGTTATCTTAACCACTGCAAATGATATTGGCCGCTAAAGAAGTGACTACAGCCACTTTAAAGTTATCTCAGCCACTGCAAAAGTGATCTTGTTCACTGAAGAAGTAATCACAACCACCTTAAAAATGATCTAAGCAACTAGAAAAATGATCTAGACCACTGAAGAAGTGATTACAACCACTTTAAAAGTGATCTCAGCCACTACAAAGGTGATCTTGGCCACTGAAGAAGTGACCACAGCCAATTTAAAAGGTATCTCAGCCACTTCAAAGTTGCTGTGATAACTTTTTCAGTGGCCAAGATCACTTTTGTAGTGGCTCATATAATTTTTAAAGAGGCTGTGATTACTTCTTCAGTGGCCAAGATCACATTACAAGTAGTGGCTGAGATAACTATAAAAAGTGGTTTTGATCACTTCTTCAGTGGATAAGATCAGTTTGTTTGTGGCCGAGATCAGTTTTGTGGTGGCTGAGATAACATTAAAAGTGGCGGTGATATTTTTTTCAGTAGCCAAGATCAAGTGAAAAAATAAATTGTTACAGGCAAAATGCACAAAATTAAGTTTTTTAAAAACAGATGGCGGCCATTTTGTATTTTGTCATTTTTCATATATTATAAGTTTTTTTTAATATAGCTCTACTTTTGATTGATGTCCATTATTTTGATGCAGAGTCAAGTAAGAAATCGATTGTTACAGGCAAAATGCATAACTTACATATTGTTTAAAAAACAAATGGGGGCCATTTTGTTTTTTCTTTCAACAAAATTGTGTGAAATCTATAAGCACACATAACATCTATGCTTATTTATAAGCATATCTGGATTAAAAAACCGTTGCCCAAAATATGGATTCATATAAAAAACGTTTGATGAAATGGTGTTTTCCAACGGGGGCGTTTTGTCGTGGATTTCGCTCATTTTTCAATTTAAATTATGTTTAGGCATACATGGAGCAATAAATATTTAAAATACCGTTATCATGATATATAGCAGTTGAAGATCAGTTTACTAAAACAGAAATAACATACAGTCAAGTAACCCTACCTCCTTATTTAAAACTGCGCGACGTGTTAATAACATATTTAGGGTACCTCTATATAAGTCGTCAAAATAAGGTTTGCATCCCTATATTTTCAATGTTACATTCTATTTCGTGTTCAGTATATCCCAGGGCTCCCAGGGCTCTCAACAAAACTTTGTTTCGTTGAGATGTGTGTGGGGGGGGGGGGGGGGTGCATGCTAGCCATATGGATGTAGCCCATCGCCTATTTAAAGCTGCATAACTGTTTTGTTTATTTTATTCAGACGATTGATCCATGGAGAATGGTGTTTTATTTTTTATTTTACTGCTCTGGTTACTGAGTTATTAAGGATTTAAGTTTTTTTTTTTTTTAAATTGTTGCCCCACCAAAACAAGCCTGATCACAGCTGTGTAAGACATACTGTCTATATAAATCAGGACATTAAAAGTACGAAGTGGCAGATAACGGTCATCATAGAAAAAATAGAGGAAGACTTTTAAATTATTGTAATTTTTTAAGTGATCATAGATACATTTCACAGTACAATGTGTATTGTTTCATATCAGTTAGACATATCTAGAAGTTATTACTTTGTGTGATATGGATGATATCTGCATGTAATGTCATGTTTAATATCGGTACCGGTATGGGGAATGTCGCTCATCTGAAAAATAGAACTCTATTTTGGTAAGGTGCTTTTAAGTGTGGGCCAGCATCAGAGCCTTTGGCCCGCCATTAAGACGCTCTCCCCAGACCGTGAGAAATTGTACTCGGAATTGACATCAAATTCAGTGATGTAAATCATCGTTTTCGCTCTTTAAATTTTCGTGATTTTCTTGAAAAACATTTGCATTTTTTTATTAGGTATCTCATGGACATTTCAAAATATAGTCAAAATGCTACTAGACAATATCAGACTTTATTTTATTTTATCGTAAATCATTGATCACATACAGTGATATACATCGCGCTATGCGGTAAAATAAAATAATATTTGAAAACATCAGACTTTTATAATATTTAAAATATAAGACCCTTGCATTCCTTTACGTTGTAGGCATGCTGTGACATTACATTTAAAAATCATATTCTATGGGGTGTGCAGTCAGCTCATCCCCTATACCAACTCATCCCCCGGTATATCAGGGGATGAATTGGTATGGGTGTTGACGGGCTGGGGATGAGTTGGTTATATTTGATTATTTTTGATGATGATCACTTAAATGTATAAGATATACATGTTTTAAAATCTGACTTGAATAAAATATAATTTAAGCATATTAGGCCTGTGCCTAAAAAGATCGTTGTTGTAATAATAACGGAATAATAACAGAAGTGTTTATAAATGTATATTTGCTATTGTTATTTCACCAGTCTACTGTCGTAAAATAATAATAATTCTTGATATATATATAAAATAATGTTGCAACTGGAGAGTTATAGTTTATGTTTGGTCAATTTTGCCAGATCCGTGTACACAATACCTTGCTACAAGCCTGTCGCGACATGGCGTGGTCAGAACAGGGCAATTCCACGGTTTCTGACGTACACTTCAGACAGTTCTGTGCCATTTTTACTCATAAATTTATAAATATATATATAATAGTAAAAGTGATGTTTCAGTACAGTTTTGTCTTGTTTACAAGTAGCACTATTGAAAATTTGGTTAATTTTTGTAGTTTGGAAGAAAAATTTGTAAAATATGTCGGTTTCGGATGTACTTAGAGAATGGTCATTGTGCATGCATGCATATCTCAGAAATTTTTTGTGATGTGTGGTGTGGGATGGAAATATTTTCTACATATTTTTTGAGAAAAGACGTATGTGTGAAGGGTCCTTCACAAATTTTAATTTTTTAGTGTTTCTTTCATGGTGAAAAAATAATTTGAAGTTTGGTTTCTGACGTACATTTTTTGGTTTCAGACGTGTGCGTCTGAATTCAATACTTAAATGTTGCAGTTATGGTATCACTCTGTATCTAGATTTAATTTTGAGTCCACCACATGTATGATAAAGCTATAAAAAAAGTGCTCTTAATTGTGATTTATAGATTGCTATGAAATGCATAATCCTTTTCTGCTCTGCTATGGTTTCGGACGTACACCTAATTTGATAGTGATAATGACAGCCATGTAAAGAAAATTATTAGTAATTGAGCTGAATGGTCAATTTTTCTTCTTGTAATATAAATAAATGTATGACTCTCACTTCTCATAATGATGACTCACTGCAATAGAAATTTGAAACTACTATTTTTACAAAAAATGTGCTAGAAGTGCTTGTTTCAACTGTTCAAAAGACATTTCGTAAAGTGTTTGTCTGACTTCCATGTATAAAATATACAATATTGTGTTTGTATCTTGACATGACTAGAAACTGAGATATATTCTATAACATATCACAACTATATTTCTAAAATTTGAAAAAGGCAAGACCTAAAATAAATTCTTTTACATACATGATGACCCATTTTCATGTAACAAAATCTTCAAAGTAAAAACATGTGATGTGTATACCGGGTATCTTAAACTGCATTCGTCTAGAAACTAGTATAAATTTATCAATACTGAAGATAACTTTAAAATTTTACTAATACAACCAACTCCTGAACTTGGCTTTAGATCTTCGGTATTTCGGACCGTGCATTAATGAAAATTTGCTAAAGCTTGTACTTTTTGGATTCGGATGTACATCACCACCATAATGTATTTATAAACTTAATTAAATAACAATTCAAGGGAAATAATAATAAAAAAGTTGTTGATATCATATTAAAGCAACTAAATGAACATAAGCCTGTTTTTCGATACCAAAAATATTATATTGTTGAAACATAGGTGTGCCTATTTCAGTTATAAGGGTTCCTTTTTGTATGTCCGAAACCGTTATTTCTGAGACAGCAGCCCCAGTGAGAAACCTAAAATATACTGAAAACTAATTATGGGATATAGCTAATTTCATATATTAAGTAAAGTTTTTTTTCTCGCTTTCACTTAATCGTAAAAGAACAATTGGTATATTTTGGGTTTCGGACGTACTTAAGTATAATTTATTTTTACAAATTTTTTTTCAATCATAGAATTTTTGTTTTTTAAATTTGTTAAAGTAATATTACAAAATATATCTACTCAGCTGCATACAAATCTTTAAGCTAGGTAATTTTAAGGTTTAAGTGTCACAGACTTTTGGATTTTCAATTTTTACCAATTTTTCAATAATTTTTCTTCTTTAATTTCATGTCAGTTCAATGAGCCATGCCGACGTGAAAAATGTAAAAATTACAAAATGTGTTTTGAGTTTAACTAAATTTGATCAAATACCTGCCATATGCAGTGGTTACCTTTGTGATTTTATGAGATTTTTTTTTTTGTAAAAGTTTTATAATTGGTGGAATTGCCCAACAGACAAGTCCGGAATGTATGTAAACAAATTGTGTATGCTTGTCGGACCATGTCCGGCCGTCCCGACATGGCTGGAAGAATATTCACACATCTCAGCCAAATTGTGTACAAATTGCCTCAAGTTTTCCGGCATGGCCGGGAAACTTGAGGCAATTTGTACAGGTCGCGACAAGAAGTAGTTTATTTGTACAAAATGTGTGCACAAGATGCCTGGACTTGTCCAGCCATATCGCCCGTCGCGGCAGTTCAGAACAACTTGTCGCGACAGGCCGTGCCACAGGCTCACCAAGGTTTCTGTTCCAGCCATGTCGTGCCATTATTATGTCGTGCAGTGGTATGTCAGTCACGAATGAGCTGTACTGTATCACACGCGTTACTCTTATCTCAAGAAGTGTCCAAATAGTAGCATTGTATGGACTATTAGTACAAATAAGTTACTTATTGTGAATAGGTCCTGGTAGTTGTATGCCTTGTAAATAAATAACAATGATATAATTTATCATGTTTATACAAGTAAAGAGATCACCCTCCACTAAGGTTTTTCTGATGTTGTGTAACGCATGTGATGGTTTGGCCTTCAGCTATGGTAACACACGTTACGTTAACATCACATGTGTTACTCTCATCTCGAAAAGTCACAATTTATGGAATATAAGTAAAAAAAATTGCTTATTGTGTGTAACTAGTTTTGTAAAGAAATAACATTTATTGAATTTATACACATGAAAAGATTATCCTTCACTAAGACTTTTCTGATGTTGTGTAATGCATGTGATGGTTTGACAT
Organism: Flabesymbios commensalis; assembly: GCA_964017125.1. Taxonomy (NCBI): domain Eukaryota; kingdom Metazoa; phylum Annelida; class Polychaeta; order Terebellida; family Flabelligeridae; genus Flabesymbios; species Flabesymbios commensalis. Next base: position 79,998,476 of record OZ024905.1, read on the forward strand.
CAAGCTGTGGTAACACATGTTTCATTGACAGTCTTGGTGTTGCGTTTATCTGAAAAAAAAACGTTTAAAAAGTTACTATAATCTTGGGGCAGCATTGTGGACGGTGTGCCATCATTAAGAAAGTGTTGGCTTAATGTTGGGCCGTCGGTGCAGACGGCTCTTACAACATTGCTGTGAGCAGGTGACAGATTCCCGCCCAAACCTGATCACCCAACAAAAAACGATAGGTTTATCCGATGTCAGATTAATGTTGGGCCAGCGTCGTTGACAGCGGCCAAAAACTGCTAGTTTAATGTTGGTCCAGCGTCGCAGACGGTGGATCAATATTAAACCAGTATTGGCCAAATGACACGTGTTTGTTGGTCTGATTGTTAAATCGCTGGAATTAGCTTTGTTCTTCTTGTGACACTAAGACTAAGTAGTCTTTTGAGGCCAACACTCTCAGTCCTACAGGATATCAAAATATTGTCATATATTGCACCCGTGGCGTCGAAAATCTGTTTCAAAAGGTATAATTCAACACTTAATTAGATTGATTAATAAATGTATTATTATTATATGAGTTTAGGTTTGGCTTTCATATATATTTTAATTCCTTAGTTTGTTGATTGTCTGTGCCGCCGATAAATCAGTTAAACAGCAAACACAAAACTTTTGTATGAAATCTTTCATACAACTTCGGACCAATTTTTTCGACGTTAGTCTGTCATTGTATAAATGTTATACAAATGTTTTGTGTTTGTTGGGTTTGATGCGCATAAACGACGCTAGCCCAACGGTATTAATCTAACATCAAGTCAATATCGGCCGGCTGCGTCTACCAAGAGGACAGCACCTGGTTGAAAACTGTAGTATAACAGTCCTTCGCTTTGTATCGATCTCAGCCCTACAGACAATAGCAATACCGTACTTTTTTATCACATGTGACGTTTAAAATCATCTACCATCGTGAAATTTCATTAACACAGGCCTAGTTCTAATCATTTCATCTTCCCACACAAGGCTTGCTGCTCCCGACCTTGCTGAATCAGTGTTAAAACCACCTATTGGAGTGAGGACTTTCAAGAAAGATTTTTTCTGTTTGACCCAAGTTTGACCCCTGGCATCAGTGCTGCTTTAATGCAGGGCCACTGTCTACGACGCCGACATTAAGCGACACATGTCTGGTGGCCGAGAATTTCACAGACAGCTCCGGCCACATTTCACCAGACACGAGACGTGACATGCGCCAGGGTTGGATTAATATTGAGCCAACGTCGCAGACAGTGGGCCAATATTAACTTGGCATTTTGTTGGAAAATTAATGAATATTCAATATCTAAATCATCTAAATCACCCAATACATGCAATAGGTGGATGATAACACTGATTCAGCAAGGTCTCGGTCTGCGACCTTGGGAGCAGCGAGCCTTGTTGTCAGGAAGATGAATGATTTCGGCTTTCAGCTGACACATAGGCCTATGTTGCAATTTACATGATTCACATGAGTTTATTTTGAATATAGCCCATATTATTATTCACATTGGGACGTTAATTGACTTAATCGTCAGGCGATAAGGCTTACACCAACGCAGGGGACGATAACCAGGCTGTCAGTTGGTTGCCAGAACTGGCAAACACTCCTATTTTTATCAGAAATCGTCATGGCTCACACAAAATGCCCGGTTATAAACCACACCTTAAGTTTAGAATTTTTAGCCCGCCTTTTAATTTTAATTAAAAAAGGTGGGCTATTACAATTGAAGTTCGGCGTCGTCGGCGTCGGCGTTAACATTTACTTGTGGGCGCGATAACTTGAAAGTTTTTCATGTTTCCTTCCCAAATTTGTTTTGCATGTTACTAATGACCACTTCTCGGACAAGTTCAATAATGGCTGAAAAAAAATTCAAAATGGCTGACTTATTGCGATTTTTCACCTTTTACGTCAATAATTTGACCTTGTGGGCGCGATAACCTAAAAAGTTTTTCACGTATCCTTTTCAAATTTGTTATGCATGTTACTAATGACCAGTTCTCGGACAAGTTCAATAATGGCCAAAAAAAAAAAAAAATGGCCGATTTATTGCGATTTTTCACATTTTACGTCAATAATTTGACCTTGTGGGCGCGATAAGTTGAAAAGTTTTTCACATATCCTCTTCAAATTGGTTATGCATGTTACTAATAAGTAGTTCTTGGACAAGTTCTATAATGGCCGAAAAAAAAAAAAAATGGCTGATTTATTGCGATTTTTCACATTTTACGTCAATAATTTGACCTTGTGGGCGCGAAAACTTGAAAAGTTTTTCACATATCCTCTTCAAATTGGTTATGCATATTACTAATAAGTAGTTCTTGGAGAAGTTCAATAATGGCAGAAAAAAAAAAAAAATGGCCGATTTATGGCTGAAAAAAAAAAAAAATGGCCGATTTATTGTGATTTTTCTCATTTTACGTCAATAATTTGACCTTGTGGGCGCGATAACTTGAAAAGTTTTTCACATATCCTCTTCAAATTTGTTATTACCCAGACCTCTTTTAACATCATTAATACCATGTGAAATTAGCATAATGTCATTTTTGGCCTTACAATACTTTATTTTCTATTATTAATGCCACGGAGTTTCAGCATTAAATTGCACAGCGAAACCCAAGTCTTCGGTCATCTGGGTATGTCTGGGGGTAGATCCCCTAGACATGCCCAGAACCCCTTATCGGGCGAGCGAAAGAAAACGCTCTCAATAACTCACCATGCCCTATCACCCCCACCCTCACATCATCATCTGTACATCATTCATCTCATCAATTGACTACAACGTTTTTATTGTAATACCCCCCTCCTCATATATCGACTTTGATCTTTATGACACCAATAGAAAACATTTTTGTCAGACGCATCTTATAGATCTGCTTGTAGTCTATGCAAGTATTATATAGTATATCATATTATACATGTATCTATCTTATTTAACATACCATTTATATCTTGGGTTGTTATTTACGTGATGACATTCGTCTTTACTTTCTTTATCATAATTCGGCGGCGGGCTATTATCGAGTGTGCTCTTGTTTTAGATATGTTACCAAACATATTTCCAGTTATAAACCGCGGTTACTAACCCGCAATATATGGTATTAGGTATTGATAGGGTCTACCTTCTTATTGGTAGAGATTCTCACATAGCCTAAGTGTATCGCTCAACCTGAATCAAGTGTATCGCTCAACCTGAAATAATTAGGGTAGATCGGTACACCGATAAGTCTTAATTTGGAGACTGCAGCTCACAAAAAAAAACATTCATATTCGTAATATTTGTTCATATAGGTTTGATATTGAATGATTTTTTATTCCCACCACAAGTTCTTTCGTCTGCCGGGGTTAAAAGGTCACTGACATGTACAGCGATTAATCCGTTTAAACTTTGGTGCATCCAGCTGTCCTTTGGATGGCCTATTTTTAGCCTGGACTATTTTCAGCTTATTTTCAGCCTGGACGCACATGTAAACTGCAAGGTTTTTTGACTTCACCTTTTATTTTCACTGCGCCATTTTTTCGTTTATAATCTCCTGTTTTATTTTTAGGGTTTATATTTCACATCTACACTAATCTTTGAATGCACCACCGCACACACACTATGGCGTGCAATACTCCATCTGAGGAGTGATTGCTGTTACCGCAAAGCAGAAGAACAGTCGAAAATATACCATATGCATATAACAATCATAAATTTGAGCGTAGCCTCAGTTAGTCGAAGAGGGGGTCATGGAAGAAGAAAATTTTGATGGATTCTTATTGTTATGGCTATGAGACTCCTATTTTTACCCTTGGTGCACCCCATGAGGAAGTGCAGGCAAACAAAACTTCACCTAGGTTTTACCCTGGGCAAACTAGTGCAGCCTTCCCCAGGTAGGCCCTATCCCAATTCTTTGAGATTCCCATATTGTTCTGTCCAAACGGTCTTAATGATGTCCTCCACAACTCTCATAGGGCAGGAGACATAGTTTATTTTTTGCATTTTTTAAAAAAAAATTTTAAATGGCACCTGCGTATAAAAAATTATCAAAAGGGGCCACAGCATGCCTGTTCCACTTACCTCTTCAAGCACTTGTTGCAACAATTACGCCAACCATTTAATTGTGAGTAATCTAATGATAGGAACCCACGGAAAAGGTGATAAAACTGACCTACAAAACAATTAATTTTTTTAATTTTAAAATGATGGCTTTATTTCTACCAGTAATAGTCAACTAAAAGAACAAACAAACAGAGAAAAATATGTATTTTATTGCAGTGTTTCACAAATTCACATGAATCCCGAAAAAAACACCAAAATATTCTTTTATGATATTCCGAATGTCGTGACTAGATCTACCCTGAAAGTTCCGCAAAGTTTTGATAAGTATTGTAGAAGTTAGACCATTTGACATGTAATAAAATTCTGAGACGAAATTATTGGGTTTTTAGAGGACCACATTTTTATTTACTTAACCTCTTGAGTGCCACTATGACGACTCAAGCCGTCATACTTTTGTAGCTCCCCTGTGCTGCAATGACGACTTAAGTCGTCATTTGTCAAGTATTTACCAATAGCCCCCCCCCCCCCCTGGTACGTGTAGGCCCCCTAATTCATTTATGTCTGTCTCAGAGTAGAGGTTGGGGAATTCGCGGGGATTCCTTTTTTAGCGTCACATGAGCACTGTATTGGTCACATGATCACACAGCGATCACGTGATACACTTTTTCCCTCTTTGATATTCTTATTTGCATAAATTTATGGCTTCCGTCGGCCATTTTGAATTTTAAACTTTTGACAGAATATTTCTAGAATCTTATGTAATACCTCATTTTTGACTAATTTGAATACACTGAATTCAGTGGAATGGTTATTTTTTACGTTTCAATGTCATCTGAAGGTTCAAAACAACATGGCCACCATAAACCAGAAAATATATTGAAACTGTAAAAAGTGTTTCTATTCAATAATTTATCTGCTTTGCCCTTGAAATGACCTTTATATGACCTTGTCCTGACCTTGGCGTAGAACCACAATAAAGGGCAACCCCGAACCATGTCACCTTTATTACCCAGGTGTGGGTGCCTCAGGTGTTTGTGACTTAAAGCCCATGTTCTACAAAACTCCAATTGACCTCATTTTGCACTGCTGTTAGCGCTGGTACAGAGTTTGATAGAAGAGGGGTCGGGTGATATAAGAGTGGGGTACTACCCCTCCAAGCTACATATCGTCACCCTGATATTATAGTGTCGTATCTAACATTTTTTTCAAAAGTGCTTTTATGTTTGATTTGAAGGTATTAGGGGCATACGCATCTTGTATTAAATTTTTGAATTTCACTTACGGATATGAGTAGGTCAAATCACACTAATACATAGTCGTATCTGCAAGTGATTTGCTAATCTTTAAAAAAGTAAAATATTATAGAGTCGTATGTGCACATACAACAAAATTGTGAAAAATATAAATCTTATAGTGTTGTATCTGGTAGATACGTCAGTATAGGGCAATTTTACACTAACACTGTTTAAAACCAGCTATGATAATATTACTATAATAAAACTGCAATAAAATGAATCAGTAGCTCTCTTAACATCATTATGTTGTTGTTTAATGAAGTTGATGTATGTGGTAGATATGACTCTATAATTGCAATGTTTTGTTTATAATCTGTTGTACCTACAATATTCATGGCAAACTAGACTAGTCAAGTGTTCACAGGACAGTCATAGCAATTTGACTTCAGTTTCAAAATGACCACAAAACACAAATATATAGATTCTCAGACGATCGAAGGCCGTTTTGTATAGTCAGCTATTATTTTGCCTCAAAATTGATGCAACCTCACTTGACTCACTTAATCTGTTATTAAATGAGACAAAACAAATATTTTTCTGTGATATATACTTAGCTGAATCATGAGGCACTGAAAATTGTATTATGTGTTGTTGTATCTTGTTTTGCTGAATCTCTCTTGGACTTTTGATCTTTTTCTTCACTAGTAACAACCTATTCTGCATGATTTAACCCTATAAGCCTTACTTTGAATAACAACTGCAACAACTTCAACAGCTGTAGACCTCGCTTGTCAAATTGAACATTTTATTTCATCAAAAATAGGGAAATTAATATGGAAAGAAAACATTCAAAGGGGGGGGGGCAGAAACGCACAAACTCTGTACTATAATACAATAAGGTTCTTCCTTCGTTGTACGCTCACCCTCTCAAAATCGTTATTTCCCGCCACTCAATATATACCTCCCACACAGCATATGTCCATTTAATCTAAGAACGTCCTCTGATTTATTTTTTTTTGTCATAATTTGGCTTTTATATATTAGATAATGGCCCGTGAAGCAGTTGACAGTATGCGAAATAAAGACCGAGGAAGCAGCCCGTGCCCTATAATTGTCATAATGTCGAACTGCTGAACTCATTATCGGATATAGTCACTCTCCCCTCGATTCTAAGAAACCCCCCTCTACCAACATCCCACCCATTTACGGCTGGTGTCTGGCGCCACTAAGACAGTAGACAATAAACAATAGACACTTTTTTCATACTATTTTAGAAAACAAGTTTAATGATTGATATCAACGCTGTTTTAAACTTGGCCAATAACATAAACGTTGACCCATACTTGAAACAACATTGTTCCAAAGTAAAATTGATGTTTCATAATCATGACACACCACAATCAAAATCCGCAGTACGGGGTCTTTTACAATGGACAGCGTCTCAGAGCTGGACATGGTGCTCTCCCTAGCACTTGTCGTTGCAGAAAATAAGAACGAAATGAAGAATATTTCTCAATTACCATCATTTATATACCCGGGTGACAGCGAATTTATTTCTGAGGAGACTCTCAAGTTTTGAAAAAAAAGATAAGAAATACTGAGTTTTTTTTTTTCCTTTTTAAGAATTTAATTATTGTATAATGGATGAGCATATGCTTTTATTTTAAATTTCCGCATGTAGACCCACAATAACAGCCCCTGAAACGAATATGTTTAATTACAGTTGGGTGTCAGAAAATGGGCAGTGAAATTGTTCCAGAAATGTCTACTGAAATAATTTTCAAATGCATTTAAAGGAAGGATAACCAATATAAAAAGAAAAATGATATCTGGTATAAGTGATTATGATCTTGAAGCAAATATTTGCAACCCAAAATACTGCGCTATATATTAAGGTACCTAGGGTACCGAAGAAGTAGGCCCTGATCATGAAAGCAACAAAACATAGCTTAACAATTTTATGTAGATCTAAGCGAAGATTATAAGAATTTAGAAATTATTTTTGAATGTCATGTTATCAGTGGTTATTTGTAATTCTTCCTTCATAAATTATTGTCCCATTATTAAAAAATATATATTTTTGTAATACTTTTAATAGGTGATTTGCAACAAACACGATATGTTGAGCCAATGTTGTTTTATTGTTGGGCAAGCGTCGCAGACAATGGGCCAACATTAAAGCAGCATTGGCTCAACGTATCGTGTTTGTTGGGTCATAACATAAAGATTATTACACATGATATTTTCTGTTTTTTCCCAGCAAACAAGATACATTGACCCAATGTTGTTTGAATGTTGGTCCACTGTCTGCGACGTTGGCTTTATGTCAACAGCTCCTGTTTGCTGGGTTTTATTTTCTAAAATATTTGAAATGACTTACAATGTAGGCTGTAATTATATATTATAACTATTTGAAATGACGTATAATTATATATTATATGAAAGGTGTATAATTAAAAGGAAAACTATGTGTGAACGCTCTGAAATTTGTTGTTGGTTTAATGTTTACACCGTTGGCCCATAATTTATACAACATTGTGTGAAGGTAATTTTTACTATATGAAGAGGGGTATCCAACCCAACCTGCAGAGGCAATGAGTATACTACGCCGTCACAGACGGAGGCCGCGACATAATGTTTGCCAGTGTTTCTGAGTTGACCTCAGATGCACTCTACATTATTAAAAATGTCACTGGTAGACGTTTAATAATGCATGATGAAATTTAGTCCACTCGTTTTTCAGCTAGATAATCCAGACTGGAAACAATAGAAAAAAGGAGGGGGCAGTGAGTATTCAGGGCTCAACGCTATTTTTATGAAATGCTGTGCCCCTGTCTACAATCTGCACGATACTAATTACCCGTTCGATTCGCACCGATCTTAAAATATTTCAGTGCTTCGGAACACCATGAATTTATAGCAATAGAGTTGCCTCGTAACGCCTAAACTCTATCAATCCATCAGTGTGCTTCCACATTATGTTACTCCTAGCTACGTCACTGCCAGTGTTTAATTATACTCACACAGTCATCGACGTACTTATTTCTAACAAATATATCTATAACAGATGGAACACATAATTCTTTACCTTAGATTTAGCTTCTTATACATTGTCAATAGATCATATTTCTATTTCCGTGGTCAAAAACCTGCCTGCTTATAGTGAAATCAACATTGTCAAGCTAATTTGTCTGGAGGTGTGGGGGCTCATCCTATAACTTATTAAAATTATTTTTCATCCAACATTAATTTTAAATTAAACAATGGTGATCTGATAAATAAAATACTTGCTCGGCAAAAAAACACATTGCAAAACTAAAAGCTAAGCAATATGCTAATGTGGTTGTTGGGTGTTTTGGCTAACAACATGTCATCAACAGCCCTCATTGACAACCATCATCTCCATACTATCATAGAAGGAAGCTGGAAAATTACATTCTAAGTGTTTATGATGTTGACACTGATGTACACTGGTTTATGTAGCATGAAGCAATTACACAGAGAGAGTAAAAAGCAAGTTGTGTGATTCAATAATTACAGAAACAGTCTGGTAAAGAAAACAATAGAGTGTATCTTTTATCAGATTACTGATGCAATGCACCGATTTAAAATTGATAAGATTGTACACTGCGTTCTCGAATGTGGACACGCAAACAAAATGAAAAACGATTTGTCCACAGCACCATTGGGAAGAGAGGCAGACACATGTATATATTTGAGCAATGATATGCATGTGTGTGAATTGCCCCAGACCACACAGTCATGTTTATTCGTAATGAGTCAGATCCTTTAAACTGGCTTCGAATGTGTCCTATAAAATAATTTACTCCAATAAGAAGTAATTTAAAATTTCTAATCTGACTTCAGCCATTTAATTACAGTATCATGCTAATTGTTAGTTGATTTGTGAGTGGGTTCATCAGTAAGCTGACTATAGAAATAAACAGGGATTTTTGCTGAATTGCTGCGCTAACTGACTTCACCCTAAAGAGACAATATTCTGTATTGTTATTTTAGAACAATATGTTCTTGTAATATTTTTAAAAACTCTTTTTACGCTTAGTTCATGTAGTTAAAGGCATTTGATGTTCAATGACCCTTGTTAGGAAATTTTTGTTGTTACATTATTGATTTAGATACTTATGTAAGAGCGTAAGTGTTAATTTCAGTTAACATTTTGTTTAATGTTCTGTAAAACATGTAAAATGTCAAGTAACTTTAGTAATTGAATAAAAACAAACCATAATATGAATTGCGAAATGACAATTATAAAACGATATAAAATCAAAATAAATTATATGTTAGCCTAACAAGTGACATTCATACCTAACATTGTTGACAATGTCACCTGCATAAGTATATTATTTTACTTACATTATTTATTAAAAAATGTAAATAAGAACATCACTTACTCGAGCAGATTTTGCATAGGTTCGAAAAATACATTAGATAGAAAACGTTATTCATTATTGTATTTCTGTTGAGATACAACACAATCGTAATGCAAGTTATATATTACAAGGTCGTATGTGCCACTTACAACAGTGTAATTTTAAATAACAAAACATTTGTAATTTTCACCATGTTTTTCTTAAATTTATTTTTATGGGATTGTCAGTTATTTGGAAAAAAATAATTAAAAAATCGGATGCTCTAATTCCTATAGTTGTATCTGCACATACAACTATGTAGAATTTTTATTTTTTAATTTTACCTTTAATTTTTTATTTTATAGCGTTGTATCTGCCACATACAACTGTCAAATTTTTGAATTTTTTTATGACGAATTAAGGCGAAACTTATGAATTGTTTATAATAGTGTATTACGTAAAACATTTAACAATTTTGATTCTAGGAGTTGTATCTGCAGATACAACTCTTTAATACTGACATTTTCACACATTTGACATTTTTGTCAACATTATACAGTCGAGTCGTATGTGGTACATACATCGTTTAACCACTGTTTGTACAATATACAATTTTATTGTCTGTTTTGCAGTTAAACATTACTGGAAAGTTATTAAAACGTGAAATCGATCAATTCTGAAAAAAATCCTACTTATATATTGCACTGTCGTATGTGCGCATACAACTATGTAATATTATGTATTATCGTACACTGGCCATATTTTATAATATTATAAGGTCGGATCTTTTGTATATGCTTGTTGCAATGCAACGCTAAGGTCTGTTGCATTTTCTCCACATTGAACAAACGTCTATTTCTTATATCTACAAAGGTTTTTTAAGACAAGGCTGAAATATTACTACTTTTTTTATAATTAAGTTTTTTTTCGATTATCTCGGAATAATGAAAACTGTAGATACGACAGTATAATATCAGGGTGACGATATAGTCACTGTACCCCCTAGGATGCGTGTTGGAAGGCTTTCCAGCCACAATATGTTAATTGCAGCCTTGTGGAACACTCCTTTGCAACAAAAAAAAATATGGAAGCGGTGAAAATATGTTTTTATTCAATATTATAGCTGGTTTGACCTTGATATGACCTTGACCTGACCCTGCAGTAGAACCCCAGCAAAGGGCAACCCCAACTCATGTCACCTTTAGTACCCAGGTGTGGGTGCCTCAGGTGATTTGTGACTTCAAGCCCATGTTCCACAAGACTCCAATTGACAATTTTTTGCATTGAATTTAGTGTTGGTAGAGGGTGTGATATAAGAGGGTCGGGAATATAAGAGTGGGGTATTACCCCTCCAAGCCACATAATATTCACTGTACCGCTTGGGATGCGTTTTGGAAGGCTTACCAGCCACAATATGTCAGCTGCAGCCTTGTGGAACACTCCTTTGCAACAAAAAACTGTAAAAATGTTTTTTATTCAATATTTTAGCTTGTTTGACCTTGACATAACCTTGACATGACCTTGGGGTAGTACCCCTGTAAAGTCTAGCCCCAACCCAAGTCAGTTTGTAGCCAGGTGTTGGCCCATCAACTGTGGGTAAAGATAATTCACATGGAAGATTGTTCCCCTAAAACTCCCTGTATTGGCTTTATGTGGCTGGCACAGAGGATCACAATAGGCCTGGCACTCAAGAGGTTAATAGTCTAGTACTATACGTCAAATGGTCTAACTTCTAAAATATTTATCCAAACTTCGCGAAACTTTCAGGGTAGTCAAGACAAGAATGGAAAATAGTGTGTGTAAACTTTCATAGATAAATAGATAGATTTATTCAGCATTCATATAATAGGGTTTACATGTATACAGTATGATTATTACATTCTGCATTCATGAAAATTGACTGAGAAAAGGCAAAATCATTCACCGCAGTTTATTACAGCGTCAAATGAATGAAAAGTATTATTGATGGAAAATCTCCAGTATTGAATTATTTGCTCATGTTGAATAAATAAGCATTTACCAAAAACTGTTTTATCAAATTTAGTGATACATGTACTTCTATTCATTTAAAACTTGATTGAAACCGGACATGTACAGCACAAGGGTTAATATATTGCAACTTCCAAACCATAATTATGCTGCTACACATAATATTATCCATGGGAAAAAAATCACAAAAAGGCATACTGGCTGCAACAGAGGACTTCTACTGTGTTAATTTCTAGTGGTAATTTTTTATACTAAATATTTTTGATTACAGAACTGCAAGATTTTTGTCTGTGCACAAGCTCAAATGCTTTTCTTGTTTCAAGACAGTTCAATGATACTATATATATTTTTAACAGACGTGCAGTTGGAGCTCACAATGGAAGGCAACGTGAAAGAAATTCTTTGTAAGTAACTCATGTACTCCAGTATGAGTCCAGTTTATTTTGGTGGTTGTAAACATGTTCCCAAATGTTTATTCCTTGATTTTATGCAAACACCTGACTAAATTTGCAAATTTGTATGTAACCCTTTCGTCTACAGACCCACTGAAAAAATTAGAAATTTATAGTGGCCATAGAACCATAATATACTAGGTATTTAAAGTTAAGATAAAGCTGAGATAACTAACTAAGACATTGAGATGATTTCAATTTGAAAAAACCTTTAGTCTCCATGGTTTTTATCAAAATATTCCTGCATTGTCTTATTGTGATGGTTTTATCTGCTGAATTGTGTATTACTATCAGTATTTGTCATTTTAAATATTAAAGCTGAAATTTGCGTTAGAAAATTACATCTTTCAATAACAAAAAATATTTCTAAGTGCATGAGAAATGTATCATCCAGGTTAATATTTTTATCACCTGAGCTTCTACCTGGCATGTAACTGATTTTAAAATAATTTTCAGTACTTGGCATGGTGCGGTACCTATCTGGAACACTGTTTTTCTCATTTAAGACTGATCTCTTAGCACATACATGTACATATTCCCCACATTGTTTTTGATGTGTAATCATGGTAATAACAGATAATTTCTTCTGTACTTTATTTGGGGTAGGCATGACTGCTTTTGTGCATCTTAAAAATATGGAACAGGTACTAATTCAAATTATTTGATTATTTTCTGTAGTATGAATGGCTTCCTCAATTAATACTTTAATTACTAAAATACTTTAAAGGGACTCTGTGGGATAAGAATTTTTAATTTTGTCAATCTCGAAAATTTAATTTATATATGAAGCTAAATAGCCTACTGATCTTTAATAATACCTGGTATGTACAAAAACATAAAAAAAAACAAAGTAAAAGCACCGAAAAAGCTGAAACTAACTCTATTTCCAAGACGTATCTTATACAACACAAAATTTATACCACAAATACTGACCATCTCAGACCTGGTTACATCAATAGCTGCAGCCCTTAATTGGTCTGGCAACGCAATGTTGTAGGAACATTCACCCGTCCTTTAGCAGTTTAGGTATACAAATAGTTTGTTTAATGCCCCCTGGATTCATAGAAATGTTAAGAAAAATAACATTTTTTGTAAATCTTAAAATTCTGAAATAAATAAAATCATGATCTGTGGGATACACTACCTTACAAATTAAAAACTAAAATTAATGTCATCCCACGGAGGCGCTTTAATTGATTAAATTAAATACTTTAGATAATTTTTCCTGTGAATTGATTTATTTACAGCTCAAATGTTTGGAGATGAATCAGCTGCCAATGAATTTATTGACAATTTTACGAAGAAACTAGAAGTAAGTTTTTACTCGTCGCTTGTAAAATCCAATAACTGTAATTTATGTTATTACTTTTCCCGCTAAGTCATCTTATTAAAATTTTCACCCACTTGAAGTTGCGTCTCGCTACTGCTGATGTTTTGCTCAAGGATATTCACCTATTCTGGAAGTATTTTAAATAGAGAGGGAATTCTATTTCAAAGGTGTTTTAACTGTGTGGGGACAATCGATGCTGTTAACATGGTAAATGAGATGTCTCTAGTGAGCTATATCGATGAAATATACTGAGCGAAAGTTTTTAACCCAACAAACATGAGACATTGACCTGATTATAAAATACGTTCATCCATGATGCCATTGTGACGCCAACACGACAAGGTAAACTGCGACGGACGGGTTATAAAAACTCAGATTCCAGGTTCACTGAACAGAACTTCATTTCTGGGTTGAATGTCGTATTTATTTCGACTCCTCTGTGTAGAACACATATAAGATAAAATACAGTTACATAGTCAATTCACTCTGCTTCATCATGGCAGAGAAACAAAACCCGTGGGTTCAGAGATTGATTCAAAAGTAAAGCGCGCACCACTCTCTGGTTGCCATCGCTCGACCTTTTATATGCCCTTCGATAATCATATCTGATAATAATTACAACATGAATTTAACATCTAATCATATATAAACATAATCCCGACATTGATTTAACATACATTTCCTGGCGACGCCGCCAGTGACACACTCTTGATGGCTCCGCTGACCTTTGGACAGACCATCCCGGACAGTCCGGTGATGACTGAATCCAATCATACTCCAATCTATAATGGATTGTTGTTTGACGGTGTCCGATTCTGGCCAGGTCAGCCGTCGCCTAATATCTGCGTTTTACTACGCATGACTTTACATGATGTTGGTGTACTTATGGACCAGCGTCGCTGAAATAGGTCCACAGTAAACCGGGTTGATGTTTCACGGCTGCTGGGATCCCAGCAACGCAGCCTTGTGTTAACTGGGATATCCCTCCCTATTCTCTGTACTCAATAGTACTAGTATCAATGACTTATATTTTGCAGGATGCTGAACAAGAAAGGTATGCTCTTCAAAGACAATTGGAGCAAAAGGAAGCTATGGAACGTTTATATTTGGAAGAAATAGATATGCTGAAAAAAGAATCTGAAAAAAGACAACAGGAAATATGTGATGCCCAACTGCAATCAGAAAATGTTGCTGCGGCTAATAAAAAAAAGGTGACAATGCCGAATTTAAGGGGGTGCATGGCATCATAATGTTTTCAAATGTAATAAAAATTATCAATCTGCCCCTGGCTTAGAAGCATATCAGTGCTAGTCAGTACTTTATCCCTTACATTGTTGAATTATTTTTGTGTAAACCATGGAGACCAAAGGTTCTTATCACCCGACTGACAAAGTTGGGGTGGGGGATTTATTTCATATATAGCACACATTGTATCCCTTAGGGGGTGCAGATGTGCCTTTTGGGGTTGATGAACTTTGACCCACTTAAATGGCTGGCCATAATTAACTTTAACCCTGACACTGCTATGGGCAACTATAGTCACCCCCCCCCCCCCTAACAAAAAACAGGCTCGGCCTGCTGTAAATTCTCAAAAAAAAAAAGAAATTCAATTGAGATATTACTTAGTGGGCAACCACGAACGCTGAACATTTTATGCAGCAGTGTAAGCCTGTAAGGGTTAATAATAATATGCTGATATCTGATATATTGGCGTCGCCTCAGATGTTTGTCTGCCTCAGATGTCTGTCTGAGTTTCATTTTCGAAGCAGATCTCAGAAACCCATCGAGGGATTTCTCTCATGTTGCACACACATTGATTAAATTTAAAATAGCTGACTATCATGACTATCATTCATTAATAACTTTAGTATGCTTGATATCTGGCAAAGCGTGCCAGATAGCTATACCATTACTATAAAACAAAATATGCAGTTTCAGCCTTTCAGGTAAGGATATGGCCTGAAAAACTTCAACTCAAAATAGCCATAATTAACTTTAATATGCCTGATATCTGGAAAGCCGAGCCAGATGTAGCTTAGAGACCATGAAGTATAAAGGGAGGGATATTCCCTGAAAAATGTCCAAATTGATCGACTGGTGACCATCATGGACTTTAACAACTGTAATATACATGGCAAACTGTGCTAAATAGGTAGACCATTTTTGTAAAACATAATGTGGAAGTTCACAGAAGGATGCACCCTGACAAAATTCTATCACGCGTGCTGGGCGAGAGATTATGGTGGCCTGATGTCTTTTCTGCTTCATTTGAATACCTGTGCCTGAAATATGCCGTATATATAGCAAAAAGGATGCTCAGTTCATACTTTAAAAAACTCCATTAAAATAAGTACCGGAATAATTAAATATAAAATTAAAAGAGGACTCTCTTGGATACCCTCTGACTTGTATGGTGCGCAATGTGTGTACAGATTCTCACGTTCTGACAAATGTGCATCTAAACACAACTGATCAATCGCGATCTACCTCAAGGCTCTTGCGATTTATGAATCTGGCTGCTGGTTGGCAGATGGTGACGTAACAGACGAGAGAGACCCCTGGTGTTAAATAATAGCAAATGCGACAAAAAAGATCAGTGGGTGACGTATTGTGGCACCCACTGAGAAGTCAGTAAAATTAAGTGAATGTATCGCGAAAGTTGCAACAAAACTTATATTGGCAGCCATCTTGTATATTATTATTTATGTATTCACTGTAATCACTTTTTGAGTATTCCATTGCGTTCAGAATGCCAGAAAACATAGGAATAGAGGTATTACTGACCTTTGTGGCATAATTATACCAAAAGGTATATGATTTCATAAGAAATAGCGTTTTGGATAGCGGCCATTTTGAATTGTTCGGGCTTTATGTCCAATTTACGGCAATGCCAACATGTTTCATCTATAAGAGCACAAAAAAAACTACAAAAAAAAGTTGGTTTTAGAGGATCATGTGGGGGTGCAAGGGGGGGTCCCGATACATGCCATACTAATATAGATATGCCAAATATCATCATTTTCTATGGTCGGCCATCTTAGATTTTGGCTGGGGAACAATTATTTTGGTTTGAAATTGTTATCTCTAAATTGACGTATCACACTATTATATCAGACTGGAAATGACCATTTTACCACTTTGCCGGTTTCGGCTGCGGCCAATTTCAAAATGGCTGCCCACTTTTCCGAGGTGGGCCCCATCCAAATTTTGAGCTTAACATCTAAAGAAGTGAATAAAACCTTGGTCCCTTCTCCACGGTCACAGAAGTAAAATTTTTTACCCTACTAATAGACTTTAGTCATTAGAATCTGACGTCTGTAGACATCCGATTCTGACGTCTAAAGTCGATTCCCGAACTGTAGGAGTAGAAATATGTATAATGGTCGTATTCTCATAGCATAGACCTGTATTCAAATGAATCCCAAAGAGCTAACTTAGACATGTAGACGTCAGATTCTGACGTCTAAAGTCGATTCCCGAAGTGTAGGAGTAAAAATATGTATAATGGTCGTATTCCCATAGCATAGACCTGTATTCAAATGAATCCCAATGAGCTAACTGAGACAAATTGAAAAAACCCTGTGGTCTCCATAGTTTATATATGAAAGTATTTCATCGCTTTAAGGGGTAAATTTGATTTGACGACAGGTATGGTCATCACAACAAGAAATGGATGATTTACGTCTACAAAATCAGAAGGAAGCAAATGAGGTGAAGAGGTTACAAACCCAAGTGTCAGAATTACAACAGCAGCTGAGCTCTCAGCAAAACCAGCTGAATGAAACATGCTCTGACGAAATCGCAGAACTGTTTTCCCAGATGGCCACGCTCCAAGAAGAAAAGGTAGAGTAGTCTGTAGATTTATCTGATTTTTATCCATAGGAATTGCTCTTAACCCTTTAACCGCCAAATTATTTAATCTGAATTTTCTCCCACTTGAAGTTGGGTCTCGCTGACGCGATCCACAACTTCAAGTGAGTGAAAAATTATTCAGGTTTGACAGAATGGAGGTCAACTGTTTTCAAATATTGCTGTTCGATGTCACATTTTATCTTTAACATTTTCAAAAGGTGGTACTTAACGTGCTAATAAAAAATGAAAACCCGATTATATTTTGCACTATCGGTTAAAGGGTTAATGTCGAACTCATCACCTTGGTATTAGAGGATTGTATCTGCCACTCTGTAAAGTGGCAGATACGACCCTCTAATAGCACTGCAAATTTGATTGGACCATGTTGTGATATGTGCTTAAATAATTAAAATATTTCATTTGGGAGACCCGTCTGATTTTAATAAGAATATATATATATGTCATTTGAAGCTGAATATCGTGTCTGCAATTCCAACTTCGAACAAACAAAGCAGGAGGATAAAAGTTAACACTTGTTGCTGAAATGTTTGTTTCAATTTCTCATTCATTTGAAGCAGCAACATGAGGGTCAAGCATCCCCTCACCTGCACATCATAATGTTCTGGTTTCCAGGGGATGATATGTGATGTGATACCCTGAAAACAGGCTGAAATTTTAGTTTTGAATTTTTTGTCAAGTTGGAGAAAAGAACATTATTGGTCTGAACATTTTTGGTATTAATTTTATTGGAGGTTACAGGTGACTCAAAAAAAGAAAATTTGGAAATCAATATAGAAGTTTTGAGTAATTCTTCTCCGGAAGCAGTGCATAAATCCATTCACCTCTGAAAATATCTTTATATTTTTTTGTGTTATAAAGGTTTTATGTCTTATTTGCTGACACATTACCCCACGATGTTAAGTATAAAGTAGTATCGACAAAATTTCAGCTTCAATCACAGTTACATATTGTGAATGAAATGAGTGTTTAAACATCTGAAGATTTTCAAATAGTTGGTCTTGAGATAAGCAAATATGAGTAAATTCCACCCACTTGAAGTTGTGGGTCGCCGTAGTGAGGCACAACTTCAAGTGGGTGAAACTTTAAATTAAAGAACTTGGCACTTTAAAGGTTAACATATGTTTTCTTAGACAAAATCAAGCAGTAGTTTTGATAAAAAAAAAATTGTTCAGTGTTTTGTCTAATAAACAATTTACTGTCATTTACTTTGAGGTGTATTTTGCTACTGTAATTCCCACCTCAATGTAAATAAAATTGTACTACATCAAGAAGATAAGATAAGATAAATTGTATTTTCAATCGGCATGGTACAGTTAATCATAAAACATTAGCCTGAGTCTATTCAACCGATCTCTGGTACTAAAATTCAACAATTATCAAGTGTAATATCTCTAAATGAAAGCTCACAATGGCTTTATTGTAAAGAATTATACATGCACCAGTGCGGAGGGCTGGCCCACGAATACCGGTGATCTCGGCCTTCGACGATCTCGGCCCGGGTGATCTCGGACGGCCGTTGGTTATCTCGCCCGGTGATCTCGCCCGGTGTGCGGTGATCTCGCCCGTTGACCTCGCCCGGTCGGCCCCTGACTGGCCTGAACACCTTACCCCTGTATCAGAACACATTGACGGCAGGCTGCCGGGAGATCTCGCCCGGTTATCTCGGACGCTTTAAGACGTTATTACCGCGGTGATATTAGCCTATTTAAAAAATACTTAGATGCTTAGACATAGATCAATATAATATAATGGAAATATGTAGGCCTACATTTTCAATGACATTGCTCCAATCTGTTCCCCATATCTGTGAGCCGTACAGTAATAATAGGCAGTACAATTTTATCGAAGATTGACAGCAGTTGTCATACACTGATTGGTCAGCCGTAATAGGCCTACTGATGATTACAGCTCACGCTTACTCTCGCCCTAGAAACGTTATTTCGCGAGAGGTGGTATCCCGCTTACTAATCCCTATGACGTAACGCCTTTAAAGTGAACGTAATATATTTTATATAATTTTTATTTCAGAACATGCGCTAAAAGTGATGCATGTGACTAAAGTACTGTTATAGAAATATATAGGCCCTATATTTGTATATTGTTCAAAAAGTTAAAATGGTTATAATTTACAATTTGTAAAATACTGTAAGGACTAAATAATTTAAAGATGGTCTAAAGATGAGACATATTATAGGCCTAGCTATACTCATAATATCATTTGGTGATGCATGCGAATAAAATATGAAATATTAGGACCCTTTAATGTAAGCTCCGGGTAACTGGTTTTATATAGTTAAATTTATTTCAGCTGAATATCTCCCCAGCAAAATGAACGTGTTACTATTGCTATATCGCAAAGGACGCATTTATAGCTCATCCAGTTAATAAACAGGCTATGATTTTCTTTAAATGTGTGTAATTTCCCGCAGCAATAAAGCACTGTTAAAGATATAAATACGGTATTGCTATTTCCAAAATGGAGAAAATCTTTTAGATCATAATAATAAAGTATTGTATCCCTGATATTATATTATTCATAGGATAACTACCAAGCCTGTAGGCCTGTAAAGGTTTAAAACGCTCCAATAATCCATCCCGACCTTCATCCATGGCTAGATGTTTAGGCCTACTCGAGTTTGATCGGTGTAAAAAGGTCTCATGTGATTCATGGGCGCCGAAATATAGGCCTACACACGAATTACATACATATAGTACTTCTACTGTCCAGCAGCGTTCTCTATTATATTATACATGTGTTATGTTCAATGGAACATTTATGTTCAGTAGAACAGGTGGGAATTTACTTATGCTTACGTATGCTTACTATATCAAATTAATCTGCCGTAATATAATTCAGCGATTTGCAAGATAATACTTTGGAAAATCCCTCCCTCTAATTATAAAGCCTATTGTTTCATTGGTTGAGAGGAGGTGCAAGTCAAAGACAGATGTCGAATCAGAGGGCCCTTGTTCATCACAAGGTGTGCAGTCTGTTACGTCATCACAGGGAAACTCCGCCCTCTCAAACCACAACAAACGTCCCGCCCATCATTGATCTTTTTATTTAATCTTATGTATGTTATTAATGCCGCGGCAATTGTGCGATCTTTTTTCACACCCAAACTCTATTTTAAAGATGCATCCTACATCAACTTAAAGGTATGGATCTCAGTAATATAAATATTGGGGAGGCCAATACAGTAAATGTGGACAAAATTGGTGAGCTAACCAGATATTGGCGTTGTGAATTAAACGAACAAAAATTATGATGGGAGCGTTCTTTTCTCCACACGATATGTTTTTATAATTCGGTTATGTACTTTTTTATCATAATTTTGTTAGGTTGACAGTATTTTCAATTATTAACCCTCGAAGTGCTACATACCAACATTTGTAACGAATTGAAATGAGCAATAACAATTAAAAGGCTTCTAATTAAGGAACACAATAAGAATATATTTTTTAATGTAGCTATGTAATTCTAAAATATAATGATGTTTTGATCATTTTTTCCTAAATTATGAACCATATAAGTCCTAGATGCAAAACATTGGTATATAATTAAAATGAATACAAATTAGATTTTTTTTTTAATCAACACTACGAAGCTCCAGAAGCGACATTTAGGTTTTTAACACAATACATTGCGTTAACAACTCGAAATATTGAGCATTATAATATGCATTATAATATGCATTATAATATGTAGATTCTGAAATAAGTAGGTCATGTTAGCTTGCGACAAAAATGTCAATTCATGTATCATGTTATATTCACCCCTGCATTGCAAATTGTGAATAAATTATTGCATTAATTATTAGTGTGTAGCCTACTTTAGAGTCTTAATTACTTGCTGTTCGTTGTGTTCTGGTGTCACCGAGAATCGGAAACGCATTAGTGATCTTATATAAAATAGTAGGCCTACGATTCACTAATGCAAACAAGTAAACAAAGATAGAGAAGAATTTTGGAATCAGCAAACTAAAAAACTAGACGAAACTAAAGACTCTAAAGAATTTTGGAAAACTATCAATAGTATTAATGGTAAGAAATCAGGCGGCGCATCCAAGCCAATAATTAAAGAAAATGGTAATTTAACTCAAAACGACTTAGAAAAAGCAACCACGTTCGCTGAATCTTTAGGCAAAATTCATAATACTCACACAGGTGAAATTTTTGATGATGAATTTAAAAATTTAATAGATAAAGCTATAAATGAAAAATCGCAGCTTTTTTCAACTCTAAAAAAAAATAAAGTAGAAGACGGCGACGATAGTATACTACTCAGGGATATCTCGATTCAAGAAATAAAACTACAATTAGATAGGACCAAAGGTAGGTCTGCTCCAGGAGCAGACGGAATTAAATACACTATAATTAAAAAATGTCCAGAAATAGTATTTGAGAATCTAAAAACTATGTACAATCAGTGTCTAAAAATAGGGTATTTTCCAAGTAAATGGAAGGAAGCTCAAGGAATTATGCTCCCAAAGCCTAAAAAAGACAATAAAATTCCAACTAACTATAGACCAATCAGTTTATTAAGTTGCATAGGCAAACTTTTTGAAAAAATAATTGCTCATAGAATGCGCAGTAAATTAGAAGAAGAAAATTTCTTTAATAAATGGCAAATAGGCTATAGAAATAAAAGATGTGCTATGGAACACATTCTCAGACTAGCTGATGATGCGCACATAGCACATAGCCGTCACCATAAAGGAGCTGCAATCTTTATAGATGTAGAAAAAGCTTTTGATTCCGTATGGCACAACGGACTAAGATATAAATTAATGAATACAAATTTACCAGATAAAATAGTAAGATTAATGTCTTCATTTATAACTGACAGGAAAATTTCAGTCAAAATAAATAATGAGACTTCGGACAAAATTTCACTTAATGCCGGCACACCTCAGGGCTCGGTTCTCAGCCCACTTCTATTCCTAATCTATGTAAATGATATTCCAATAGATCCCTTCAGTAATACAGTAGGGGTCTCTCAGTTCGCAGACGACCTGGGATTTTGGACTTTTGCTAAAAGTGAAAAAACAATTAAATATAGGCTAGCCAAAGTTTTATCAGACCTAGAAGCATGGTGCTCCAAGTGGAGAATAAAACTAAGAAAACGCAGCTTATAATGCTTAAAACTAAGAAAAATATAGAACTAGAACTTTTTGGCGAAAAACTCACTGCAGTACAGCAAGCAAAATTGCTAGGAGTAACTTTAGATAAGAAACTTACTTTTAATGCTCATATAGATGAGAACGCTAAGAAAGGAAGGCAACGCCTTGGTCTGCTCAAACTCCTGAGCGGCTCAAAGTGGGGCTGTAAACCCAAAACACTAATGAGACTATATAAAAGTTATATACGTCCAGTATTAGAATACGGCGCTCCAGTAATTTTAGGAGCGTCAGAAGCGTATATCAAGAAACTTCAAATCATTCAAAATAAGGCCATCAGAATAGCCTACAAATTGGATCCACTTTCGCACACTGAAGATATTCATAAAATTGCTAAGATCGATCTGATCAAAGATCGATTCCAAATTTTAACGTATAAATTCATAGATTCGCTCAAAGAGCATTCAGATCTTTTCAAACTTCAAAATGAATTAAGAGCTTCAAGAATTAAAAGAGGGCATAAAACACATTTGGACAAATTAATATCAGAATATGCCGAAATTTATGATGAAAATTGAGACTGCTGTTTGAATGCGGCTAGAGCTGTGTCAATGCCGGTCCGGCGTCAACAGCGTTGGGCCGACATTGACGCAACACTGGCAGCGTTGGCAGCATGGTGAGTGACAGAAACACCGAAGTGCTTTCACAGTGTGGCTACCGCGGTGCCAATGTCGGTCCAGCGCTAACAGCGCTGAGCCGGCATTGGCGCGACGCTAGCGGCGCTGACAAGCACTCGTGAGTGTGATAACAGCGCTGACGCGTTGACGGGCCAACACCTACGGCGTTGGTCAGCCACCGCGTCACGATAACAACAGACGTCACAGTCTGTTGTCACTCACCACATGTCACCGCAGGGGGTGATAATCAACATAATTGTCACCCCCCGCGAGGACTGTCATGGTGAGTGAAAGCAAGGGTTTAAATCCCCTGGTGGCTCTAAAAAGAGAACAAGCGAACTTTCTTAATTTCACAATTAAGATGACACGCTTCTAGGAATTTTCTATTTCTCAAATTATCAACTTTAGACACCTTTTAGACCATTCCACCCAAATTCAATGAAATTCCATAACTCTGACGTTCTTTCTCAGGGTATGCGGGAGTATGGCGATGGCACACAGACAGTCAGGCAAACAACACGAGGTAAATTGATCACATTTGATCCAAAATTCAGAACGCAATTTTAAGTATGTCAAACATACTAAGTGAACTTAAGTGTACACGAGAGGCATAGGTTTAATAAAAGAAATGTCTCAAATGTTCATTTAAAGGATCTGTCAAAACTAACACTTTATCGGCCTTTTTCATCCAGATTTCAAGAGTTAAGACACGAGATATAGGGTAGCTACCGGCTGATTCAACACCTCATTTAGACCACCGCGACCCTCTGTTCGCCGAGGGCGCATCAAAATTAATTAAATTCTAAAATGCTTCTGTTTCCAGGTTCCTTGCCTCCCTTGCCAACCAGACATTTTCTAATGAGTATTATATACTAATGAAATATTTGGATAGGCTAAGAGAAAGCTTTCATACAAGCTTCGAATGCCTTAATCCCACTCTCAGCACCCGAAGGGTTCACTCAGTTCACTAATGCATGTCTGGTAGGCCTGCAGACAGTGTAAGATTAGCGTGTTAGTTGCTGTATTCATTGTATTGGACTGGTGTATGCTATCAGTGACCGGGCGAGATCACCGGGCGAGATCTCCGGCGATGAGCGCCGCACATGCAGCGGTGCTTGTGGGGCTTGTGAGGTTGTGGCATGCTCACATCGGGGACAGGACACGGGCCGAGCATTCTCCACACATAGATGTCGCTCAGGTCAACCCCGCTATAATAATCTCTGAGGTCAGAATGCGGGCCGAGATCACCGGGCGAGATCACCTCGGACGGGCCGAGATCACCGGGCGAGATCACCTCGGAGGGGCCGAGATCACCCGGGCCGAGATCATCGAAGGCCGAGATCACCGCACACCTGGCCCACACCCCTCCTTTCCCCCACTAAATATCTGCAGTCAAGGCATAACCTGCATTATTCAAAATCGCGTAGCTAAAAGCTACATAAAATTGACTAATTACTACAGGGTTGCCGCACAATTTTAAAAAGTCTTATTATATTGGTTTGTTAATGAGTCGACTATAGGTCTTTTTGTTTCAATAAATAAATATTTAACAGAACCCTCGACAACTGGGCATGAACGTAAATCAAAACAACGTAACGTAATTGCTGGACGATACCACGCACTGGTCTATGCCGCGCAAAAGGTGAAATTAGGCCTTTCTTAGTGCTTGAGCCTTGCACACCGCACACTTGTTATTCACTGCGCAATACAAAATATCGCCGTGACACATGTGACACGGCGGTCGCCAATGCTAATGGATATATTAGATACATGTGTTAATTATTATTATAATATATAATAATAATAAGTAATACTTAATACTTTCACGTTTCGTTAAAGGTATTGCGGTTCAATTGAGTCAAGTAATTAACACGAATATAGGCCTACGCAAGTTTCTGTAACGTCAGGGATCGTCATTCGGCCGTGACATTTTACAGCCACAGGCCGCAGTCAACCTGCAAATAATTTACCAGCGCATATCATCTTTGAATGCTTGTATACGGTATGTGTACGACGATATATATATACAATGAACGTTGATGGAAATCAGTCGGCGAAAAATATAGACCTACGTTAATACCGGTATAAAAACGTAACAAATAAATTTCACATCGTGGGCGAAATTTCAAGACTACAAGCCCCTGAATGTCATCTAGACTCCCGTAGTTGGCGCGTCAGTAAAGCATGTGGTATCGTCCCATGTGGCGTATGCGTATATACATACATGTAGGCATGCATGGATGTGCATTTTGCAGACATGCATGTACGGGGTATCTGTATTACACGCTAACACGTAACGTTAGATATCAATCAATCATCATGACATAGGCCTAATATCGGCCGCTAAGAAATCCCCAACGTGTACAATAATGATGTATTGTACAATGTAAGGGTAGACAATTAGTCTAGTCTCTAGGGATAGGTACCTTATCCATATCAGGTTAAATGAATAGACTAGGCCTATGCTATTTATAAATTATATTTGCCATTTAAATTGCATGAGATGATGAGGTCAATTTTTTTGTCAAATTGAAAGCCAGAATATCTTTTCAGAAAATCTCCCAAGCCTTTCGCCACGATATTATTGTGAATTGCAGGATTGTCATCGGGGAGGGGTAGGGGGTTTTCAATTGAACCACCCTTAACCTTCGCTGGAAATATAGCCTACTTTTTGCCATTATAAATTTGATAATGTCTAAGTTATGGACCACAATCGGACTTGGCACAATTGAAGTACCAATACATTCACATGAAATAATATGTGCCCCAAACCACTAGCCTATTTAACAGACACTGTTCACAGACAACTGAGTTGGCCAATTTCGAGGCCTATAATATAGATATATAGTAGTAATCAATGGTAGACTAACGACTTCTAGGCCTAGCCTGGCAATTAAGTAACATTTGGCAATGTCTTGCAGTGCGAGGGAGTGGGAAAGTGTCACTGACCATCTAACACACACAGTATGACTATTACTGTCAGTAATAGCCTGACAGGCGACCACTTCACTCATCAGTTATGTCGCTTAAATTAATCGTGACGATGTAGACTACATAAACTCTACCAACAAATATGTACAGACATATCATACACATATAATTTGGTGGATTTTATCTAAAGAAACCTTACTTTTTCTGAAAAGAAATGTATTTTATTCGCACAGGCCAAAAGACTGATCGTCATTTCTGTACATTATCGCCCACATTGATGGCACCGGTAGGGTGGGTGTTCAGTTAGTTTTCTGTGTTTTATTTTGATAAAATACAATAATTATGTATCACTTACTTTTCTACGAAACTACAAAATATAAATGAACTCAAATCTGGAACATTTTTCGGGTTGTTGGATCAACCAGCGCGCACACAAAACTCTATGTTGCTGTATTGTTTACAGTCATTGCTAGCAACGACTTGACAGGTGCTTCAGAGTAAATGTTACTCCTCGGCGGCCAGGTTGGGCTCCCACCCATTGAGGTAACAGGAAGTACCGCTTGGTGGCCAATCTCAGTATAAACAGTCTCTGATATTAGACTGGTTGACATTGGCGCAACATAGTTTTAATGGTTCAGGAGTCAAACAAGAATCGAGCCATCGGTGGTGCAGTTAAAGTGATAGATCTATAGGCTATCAATTAGATCACGCTTGTTATCTTAAACCCCTTAAAGGGTCCACCCTTCCTAGGTGCTAGCGATTAACAGTCATGTCCCACTGATTTTGGAACACATCCCCAACACAGGCGCACCTGGAGCATCATCTAATTAACACCCTTCAATGCTTATCATTGATTATAATACAATATTAAAACGGAATACTAATACATAAATCAATTTGGTAGATCAACCAGATATATGCAAATATTTTATGCAGTGGGGGATCAAAGGGGGGGGGGGGTTGAACCCCCTCAGAAAAAAATCATCACCTTATTTACTGGTTTCTTTATGATTTGGTGATATACTGAGTGAGATACAGTGCCCAATATGTCCTAGATTGCATGAGAAAACTTTTGGAAATAAAAAATTTCCCCGAGCCCTCGACCCCTTCACAGTAAAATATTTTTTTTGTCAAATTTTAAAACCCCCCCTCACTGGAAAGCTAGATCCGCCCCTGATATGCTGTATGTGCAAAATACTAAATGCGAGGTCAGTGAAACATTGTGCTCAATATAAACGCTAATTTAAAATGATTTTTTGGTACTGAAAAGGTGGATTGGCTGCATTAGCATTTTAATGATCGATGAACAGTGGTGGTAACTTCGTAAAAAAAAACATATTTGAATTATATTTGATCAAATACATCAAATACAGAGATCAAATACAAATACAGGTTTTTTTAAAAAATCAAATACAAATACTAAAGATTCAAATACAAATATGCAAGTACAAATACGTATTTCACCCCATCCCTGACATTAGTATAGAAAATGATAATTGTTTCAGTGTTCTATGGCAGAAGAGCTAGCATTAACACAGGAAAAGTTTCAGCAAAAGGAATGTCATCACCAACAGCTGCAGCGGCAGTTAGAAAGTTCAGTTGAAGAGACCGACCAGGCCAGGAAGGAAAACAATGTATACAAGGAATCTCTCAAGGTTGGTAGTGTTCGAAATGGGGGTTCAGAATAAACCGCAAACTTCTAAATTAAGGCCACACAATTTTATGTACTTGTTTTACGGATTCGCAGCTGAAAATGGCAAAAAAAATTGACAATTTGATAATTGTATTTTTTCTGCTGTTGTGGATTTATTAATTTCAAAGTTTGAAAAAATGAAAACTTATTGTGCCAATGCAATGAACAGTCATTGCTGTCATTGTAAGCAAAACTGACACAACTCAACGTGCAGCCAGGTGCCGACATCAGGTGTGAAAATAGCTGTGACAGATCAAGGCTGACACTGTGCACGCTATGGCTCTCTTAATGTGTCACACACATTACAGTCTAACTCAACGCGAAACACCTGGATTGGTCGATAATACATTGCCAAATAAAAATTAAAAAAAAAAATGTTATGGATGTACTCTCATTGAAATTTTCAATGGCAAACAGGCAGTGTCAACTCCGGTGTCTTTGTTGTTTACCCAGCATTGAAGTTGAAGACAATGCACGCACACAGACGCTATCTTCGCGTGTAGGCACTGTATGCACGTGAATGTGGTCGGCGTTAGATGTCTGGGCAGTGTTTTTCTAATGCTGGGTCACCGACGGCATCGGTTTGGCGTCTAGTGGTGAGGTGTGCAACATCAATATATTACACACCGCAACTTTTTGTGCAGTTTTTCAGCTGGCCGCAGCGGCGTGTCTTTTTTCTTGACTGAAGTGTTCGTGATTGGCCCACACCCTGAAAACGCGTCGCTTTCTGTATTGTCGACCAATCTAAAAAAAAATTAAAACACCTCTTTTTATGAAGACAAATCAGTTTGTTTGTTTTGTTTTTCTGATGGCCCTAATCCTGAATAAAAATTGTGTGTCTTTTTTTCTTGACTGAAGTGTTCGTGATTGGCCCACACCCTGGAAACGCGTCGCTTTCTGTATTGTCGACCAATCTAAAAAAAAATTAAAACACCTCTTTTTATGAAGACAAATCAGTTTGTTTGTTTTGTTTTTCTGATGGCCCTAATCCTGAATAAAAATCGGTAAAACAATTAAATAAATTTGTGTGGCCTTACCGCAGAATATATATACACAAATCTCTCAAATGGATATTTAAAACTCCTTTTTATCCTTGTTGATTATTGAAGCGACATTTTAAGCTTTCAGTAACTGTTAAATCACTAGAACATCACAAACTGTATATATGTGATGAAAATATTATCACAAAATATTAACCCTTAAACAGTGTTAAAGCACTAAATTTAATATAATTTAAATGTTCACAGGCATACAGTATTTGTTTAATTTGAGACCAAACAATTGCAAATCTTGATGTTTAAACACTCTTTTTGTTCCCAAGAACTGATTTAATCAGGAACTAGAGAATTGTGATTTTCCAAGTAACAATTATATTGGGCTAGGTTTTATGAATTTTTGTGGTGGCCATTTTAAATTTTGTTGGTTTATTTTTATTATGACATCTTGATTGAAATTTCGCGTATGAGTTTTTTAGCAGCCATTCTGAACTGTAATTTCAGAAGTCCCCACTGAGCTTTTGCACTGTGTCAAATGGAATTGCATTCAGAGTGCCACTACACACATTGCCTTGTCTCTCTGTTGACTTATGGTTGTATCACTATCCGCGACGCTAGCCCGACATTAAAACAACAATAATTCAACGTTTTGTGTTTGAATAGAATTCCAACTGTTATTTTAATTGTAGCATTTTAAAGGTTTCAACTGTCCATACCAAATACACAATTTTGGATCAATACTGGGTTACTGTCTGCGACACTTGCCCGGAATTTAAACATTGGATGAAGGTAATTTTATTATGAAATCTAGAGACTAAAGGGTGGAGTCAATCTGGACATAGGGGAACCCTTTTAAACCTCCTGTTTTCAATGGAGAATCACCCGAGATGTACATCATTGAATCAACTTTGGACCCTCTTATAGGCCTACCGCCGTGCAAGCCAAAAGCCAGTATCTGCTCACTTTATAAGTAAGCAGAAACTGAGATTTGCCTTTCAAGGGTATAGTGATCCAGAAAATCCTGGATAAATCTGGAAGAACATGCTGGATGACTTAGAAACTGTAAAAGTCATAACAGAATACCTGACTACTCTGGGAATATGGTGTCCGAATTCCATGTTGATTGGATAAAAACTCGTCTTTATCTGTAGATGTCAGATTCTGACGTATAAAGACGGTCCCCACACTGAAAGAATTAAAATTCTGTATAATGGCCGTAGAGGCATAGACTCACAACATAGGTATTCAAATGGAGCAGAAAGAGTTAACTAAGTCATTGATAATGACCTTCAATTGAAAATAACCCTTTGGTCTCCATGGTTTATACAAAAATAATTTTTGTGATTGTCCCTTATTCTGATCTGCAAATCCAAAAGGCAGTAAGCGGATACTGCTTATTGGCTTTGAACTGTGGTATTTATTTACTGTGATGTTGTTGCACCACTATTGAGGTAGATGTGTATTTTTTCAGGATTCACGAGAAAATATCCAAGAATTAACTTGTCAGTTGCAAGTATTGAAAGCTGAGACACATAATCAGAGAGGAAATTCACTTTTTGGAGAAGTGAGTGATATGTTGCTTTTTATCTTGTAGTTAAGTCTTTACCCAAGTCTTGTCTTTGTGCTGTCTATTGTTTTGTTTTGTGATTAATGTACTTAACAATTCAACAACATAAATGATTTACAGTCGCCAAAATCAATCTGATCTTCAAAATTTTGTTCTGAACACTGATGGATTACACTGGTTGAGTTCGAAATAGGCTAATTGACATATCCAAGATGGCCACCATGGAAGGTGGAGATATTCATATTTTCCATTCAAATATGACATCTAGTTCCACATGTATGTGCTTCTAAAATTACATCAAGCTGTCAATTTTGTCCCCAAATATAAAAACTCATTTACGTTTGCTGTCAGGACTGGACTGGAGCTATTGGTTAGTTGCCCTGAAGTATGAAAAATTGACAGCAGTCAAATTGAATAATTTTATCAGTGAATAATTTGATCAGTCAAATGAATATTTTGATTAACTTAGCATTTAGTCATTTACCACAAACTACTTTATTGTAATGTAAACTAGCTTAAAGCTGCTTACAGGCCTAGCAGGCAAAGGGTTAACCCTTGTGCTACTGGAACCTTATATATACGGTTTTAGGCATTTTAGATCAATAAAAATATCACTAAATTTGATGATAAAATATATTTTTTAGTACATGTAGATGCTTAGTTAATTCAGTAATTCAATATTGGAGATATTCAGTAATTCAATATTGGAGATGTCAATTTTTTTGCAGATATAAATATTTTTCATTCATTTGGAGCTGGCAATTGCGTTAGCAATTCCAGGTTCAAACAACTGAAAAACACTCGCAAACAATTCAACAGTACATGTACCAGGATTATTATATCTGCATCATCGGGTCCATTTATAACCATTTTCAGCTCGGTCATCCTACATGACTCCCAGGGTTCCTTGAAAATGGGAAAAATCCTTAAATTTGAAAAAAAAATCCATGCCTGAAATTCCTGAATTTTTGTAAAGACATAAATAAACCAGGTAAAGTCTTTTATTTCGATCAACCTGTGATGTTTTGATGTTGATCTTGAAAAACGTCGTGCAGTGACGACATTTAGTGATTAAATGAAATAAGAAGCTACACCTAAATAACGATGTGGTTTAGGAATGTAGTGTGCCCCTTTTATCAATATAAAGTCAAAAGACAAATATTGATAGCTAATGAAGTCCTACATTTCATATTTTCCACAATACTGTAATTACACTGATATGCATGATCTGAAATTTGATGAAAACAGTAGTCCTAATAAAAACTCCAAAGTTGCAGTATTTCATAGCTTCTAGACTGAACTTATTATTTTTATCCTCGAACCACTTTTTTACATGCACATAAAACATCGTTGAGAAATATTGAGAAATCTTTGAAACGTCCTTGAAAAGTCTTTGAATTTTGTATTTGAAAAAGTGTGGGTACCATGTTTCTAGTTACTCACAATATTTCAGTGGTTTTCATGTTCAATTTCAGCTCGACGATCGGAGAGTGAAGGCTGAGAAAGCAGCTGTTTCTTTAAGGGTGAAATACGATGCTCTTGTTCACCAGCACACTCTCACATGTAGGCATCTTCAGAACCTAAAGGTATGCTAATTATCTTTTGAAGCGATAAGTTACGGAGGATTTAGATTTTAACCCAATTGAAGTTGTGTCTGGCTGTCGCGATCCACAACCTGAAGTGTGTAAAAATTACTTGTATATATGTGACACGCCATGTGAGAAGGTACCTCCCCACGGGTTTCTATTTATGACGTCATTAAAAATGTCATTAAACAAAAAGTTTTGAATATTTTTTTTAAATTCTTTCAGTTATCTAAACAAAACGGACACAACTATCAGACAGACACAGACAGACAGACAGATTATTGACATAAAGAAAAGTCATAACTGACTTATTTCTCACTATCATATCAACTATGAAAATCAATTTTGAAATTTTTCTACTTTACGGCCCTTCTCGCATGGCGGGTCACATATGTATAGTTTGAACCTAGACCTATGTTGTTCTAGAAAATTGAATTCTGATTTCTCCTTCAAATTTTCCTGTTTAAATCATGAAATAGCTATAACCGCTAAAAACAGCTATAGACGTGATTAGCCCTTTACCCTTACAATGCTGAATTCATTTTGTATAAATCATGGAGACCAAAGGATTTCTGTATAAATCACCAAAGGATTTTTTTTCCGATTTGAAATCATCATGGATGTCTTAATTTGCTCTCTCCGCTTCTTTTGAATACCTATGTCATGGGTCTATGGCCATTATAAATATTTCAATTCTTTCAGTGGGGAGACTGTCTTTATACGTCAGAATCTAATGTCTATATACGTCAGAATCTGACGTCTAAAGATGGTTCCACGCTGAAAGGGTTAAAGCGCTAAGCACGACTAAAGGCGTTTTTATTCTGTTTAGCATTTTGATGAGAAGCTCAAGCATTATATTATTTAAAATCTTAAAATGCTCAACAACATTTCTTTGAGCACTTCATGAATATATTAAGACCCATTAAACTTCTAAAAGAATCATAAAAATGAGCCGTGCTTGGGCTCTTCGACATTTTTTAAAATAATTTTAAATTCAGGCCTAACAAGACATGGGTTAAACTTGCCTAACATATTTTATGTTGCTTGGCATGGATGATAATAGTTTTTTTTTTATTATAATTAGTGTGAAATCAGCAACAGTGTGGCCAATATGGATGTTGGAAGCAATGCAGATCGTGAGCGCATTGACCGATTGGAATCTCAATTATCGGCAGCGCTTGGGATGAATTCAAAGCTTAATGGAAAAATTATTCAGACAAATCGACTATTGCAAGATACAAGCCAAAAATTAGTAAGTACATTGAGAAAATGAATATCAGATGTTCAACTTTCCTTCTTTTAAACTCTTTTATTTTTTTTATTTATTTGGGTGCAATTCCATATTAGTAAATTGATATTAAATAATGCATGCCAACATATTTGAGAGATAAACACTTCATTATGATCTACTTTTAGACCGCCTTTTGATTTAAAAAGGTGGGCTATTGCAATTCAAGTTTGGCGCCATCGCCGGCTGTTTTAACATTTACTTCTGAGCATGACAACTTGTTCATGTATTCTGCTCAAATTTGTTCTGCATGTTGCTAGCAACCAGTTCTCGGACAAGTTCATTACTGGATGAAAAAAATGGCTGATTTATTGTGATTTTACATTGTAATTTTACCTTGTGGGCGCGATAACTTCAAAATTTTTCATGTGTCCTTCCAAAATTTATTATGCATGTTACTACTAGTTCCCGGACAAGTTCAATAATGGCTGAAAAAAATCAAAATGGCCGACTTATTTTGATTTTTCGTATTTTACATTATTGCCTTGATAACTTCAAGAGTTTCTCATGTATCCTGCTCAAATTGGTTCAGCATGAACTGCTAATAACCAGTTCTCAGACAAATTCTATAATGGCGGCGGGCTATTGTCGAGTGTGATCTTGTATATACTTTAAATGGAATAATTAAATCTGAATGGTAATTGACTGTTAAAGTGTAATAGACTGTTAAAACAAGTTTAGGCAATTAGATTGTCAGGCTTTTAATTTAATGGTGTGCTCCCAAGATCTATCATATCGAAGCATTGAAGCAGGCTTACATTAAAAAATAAAATTATTTAAAAATGGCATAAAACATACAAGGGAAATTTCATTTCAAGTTCTGGCCTTGAAATGAGTTATTAGAATTAATGATTTTAAATGAATTAATAGTTATCCTGAGGAAATAGTTTAGATGCTGAAATGTTTGATCACTCATATAGAGGTATCTGTTCACAAGTCCTTTGTGACATGAAAATGTGCCAATTTTGTGAAATAGATATGAGAAGTGAATTGTGCTCATTTTATTGAAAGATGTAAAATTATAACATCTCATAATAACAGTATTTTTGCAACTGAAGCTTTTCTGAGACATTTTAGAAAAAAATCAAAGAAATTGTTAATATTTTTCTCTAAATTGGATTGGATTTTATATAATAATTATATCATTCTTTCTAATTCAGCATATGGCAATATCTGATGGTGTCAGTAAAGTCCTAAAAACTTCTGGAGGCGTGTCCTCTCAGGCCCGGCTAATGCAACTATTGAATGGACAGCTGGAAGAGAAAAGGTAAAATAAAATTGTACTGGTGTTCACTTTAGCAAGATAAACAATTAACCCTTAAAGCCTTAACCCTTGAAGTTAAAACCCTTCAAGTACTGAGGATGCATTAAAACATTATTTTCCATCCCTCAAAACAGACTTAATATTCCTACAATTAAAGGTTTTCGAACGAAAATTTCCATGAAGCTGGTGTACCAATACATGGCAATATTCTTTTTTTTTTTAACACATCACATCATCTTCATCCACCATAAGTCGAGAATTGTGACTAGTAGTAGTGGATGTAGATAACAATGGTAAATTCAGGCTTGAAAGGGTTAAAGAATTAACTCTTAGCGCACTGATGTCGAGTACAGTGTTTTTATTAACTAGAATAATGAGCCCTGATGGCTAGTTGTGAAGAGTAAAATATGCCTTCAATCTTGAAGCACTGATATGTTGAGACTTAAATTTCTGAAATCACATACTTTTTAGTCACTTGGAAGTTGTGTTTCGCGGTAGCGAGACACAGCTTCAAGTGCCTGAAAATTCAAATTGAATAACTCAGTGCTCTGGGGGTTAAGGTTTTTTACCACTTTAACTTGCCTCTCGACCCACAACTTAAAGTGGGTAAAAATACCTCCATAGGTGCAATTTAAATCATTGGTAGGGTTTTATTATAAATAAACCTCACAGTATAACACCAATTGCCACAATTTTTTAAGATAAAAATAAATTACAAATGGCTGCCTATCATTGAAGTGTTGTGTTTACGTTCATTCCAAGCACACTTTCTAGTCATCATATTAATTATAGTGGTGGTTATATCTATCACAATTTCCAATTTATATTTTACAATAATACTTTTATTACATTTTGTATTTTACTTAAGTTTTTTAATTATTTGTACAATTACTATTAATAAATTTAACCAATGACTGCCGACCATTGTACATATATGTTTTGCTTCGGCTATAGTGTAAGCAGTACATTTGAAAAAAGTTTGGACAAATTTTAGACAATTACAAATAATAAATTTAACCAATGACTGCCGACCATTGTACATATATGTTTTGCTTCGGCTATAGTGTATGCAGTACATTTGAATAAAATTTGGACAAATTAAGCATCACATGTATGATTAAAAGTCCCGTGAACTGTTTAGATTTTGATTTCGCTATTTGTTTATATTTCAAGTTAGATATCCTGCCTGCACAGCCAGTGCCATCAAAAGAGCACATCACACCTTTTTGGTGTGACTAGCTATGTAGGCAGAGGATAATGTGACAGTGCTCATCTGCACAGTACCAATCAGTTAACCCTTAGACTCCTACAATGCTGAAATATGTTTATTTTTATTTCAAAGGATGCCTCTTTTAACTTCATTTGAATACCTATGTTGTGGGCAATTACAAGTATTTAATTTTTTCAGTGCAGGTATCAACTTTAGATGTCAAAATCTGACGTCTATAGACAGATTCTAAAGACGGTCCCCGCGCTGAAAGGGTTAAAGAAAAGATCAGTTCAATGATAATAGACCAACTTGCCCGAATATGTCACGACTAATGTATCTCCCGATATAATATTCATGCTTTTAATATTGCATTATTCACTGACAATACATGTATATAGGCGTGATCACTATGCACAGTGGTAGCTGTCTGGGACATTGACATCGGGTCATTGTCTGGACACGCCTTGATTTGGCCATTTACCTTGTTGGATCATTCTAGATGGCCAGACTGACCCGAGATCTCCCCATCGTATTGACACATTTGAATATATACGCAGTGATAAATATTTTTTTTCGGGGTGCAAAAACGCACAGCATATATAAATTTATGTTTTGATGTGAACACAATTGTTTTCTTGCGAAATATTCCATGCCATGGTTGTTGTTTTTATGATGTTACTTTAAAATATCTTTCTAGAAAACATTGATTTTGTATATATTTTGAGCATACATTATTATTTAAACTTTTAAAGCACTGAAATACTTTTGTTTAAACCATGGAGACGAAAGGTTTTTTCAATTTGAAATCATCATGAAAATCTTAGTTAATCCTTTCTGCTGCATTTGAATACCTATATTTTGTGTCTACGGCCATTATAAATATTTTAATTCTTTCAATGCGGAGACCGTCTTTATACGTCGGAATCTGACGTATAAAGACGGTCCCTGCACTGAAAGGATTAATGAGAGTATCAAAGCAGTGTTCTCACCATAGAATGCGTTTCCCGCATGGGTTCCAAAATGAAGGTGTGAATACAAAATATGACTAGAAGAACGTTATCTAGAACGCTGCTGTACCTGAAATGTTATGCCAATCAAAACCTACAGCTCTTACTGTATAAACATATACAGTTTGTTTGTAGACAACATGAAATAAACATACGAAAAATGACCACTAGAAAAAAGTACTGATAGGAGAAATTTATAAAATTTATTATTTTCCTCTTACAGTAAAAAAGTAGAAGAATTGGAATGTGATTTGAACGTGGCGCGCCTAACCCTGACAGCGGAGACTGATAAAGTGGTGGCTGCCAACAATAAATTTCATCAGGCTGTAAGAGCTCTTTCTGAATCTACTCGGACAGAAAAATCTTTGGAGATACAGTTGACAGCGCTGCAGTCAAAATATGAGCCAGGTAGTGATAATTTATATTACATACAGAACTTATCTTAAATTTGATTGTCCTCCTGCTGTGAGGGGTAGGGGGAGGATGTTTGAAAATAAAAACATGTAATTACAATACATAACAAGGTTAGGGGAAAAATAAAAATAATATAGATTATATAGATAGCTATATATAATTTATTATTAAGTTATTCGAGGGAGGACTGCAGAGAATAAAATTTCTCAGCCACAGGCTTCAATTCTGCTCTGCAAAGCCAAAAGTTACTTGTAAAGTAAGCAGATACTGCATTTTAGTTTTGCACGGCATAATTATCAATACCCTGGCTGCGAATAAGCAAAAAAGCCCTCAAAACAAAGTCTACCCGGGACCGGTTTCTCTTATCCTAATATGGACTTATGTACAATTTAAATGAATTATTTTTGTAACGCTGTTGAAATATTATTGTCTAAACCATGGAGAACGAGGTTTTTTCTTCAATTTGTGATCATCATATTTGTCTTGGCTCTTTCCGCTTCATTTAAATGTTACCTAAGTTATTGGTCTATGGCGATAAGAAATATTTTAATTCTTTCAGTGCGGTGATCGTCTTTATACATCAGAATCTGACATATGAAGACGGTCCTTGCACTGAAAGGGTTTAACCTTTACAGCGCGGGGAGCGGCTACAGACGTCAGATTCTGACGTCTAAGGTCGATCCCCGCACTGTAAGATTTAAAATATTTTAATGGCCCATAACGTAGGTATTCAAATGAATCGGAAAGAGCTAACTTGAGGCATTTATGATGATTTCAAGTTGGCCTCCAAGATTTTCAAAGAAATATTCAGCACTTTAAGGGTTAAGTGCTAGTCACATCTAGGCCGTTTTTATTTGACCCTCAAACAAGAAATGTTGAAGAAGAAATGAACTGTTAGATTGGAATATGTTTTAAATTGTACAAATGCAAGTTATTTTTACCCACTTGAAATTGTGAGTCGCGATAGGGGGACCCGACTTCAAGTGGGTGAAAATTTAAGTTCTGGTACTATTATTTAGCGCTCCCTTAGTGGAAAGCGGTCCCTGTAGTGTTATATTATAACTGTATATCATACTTCTTTTTCTCATGACAATCGACCATGTGTGCGTTCTGTTTTGATGTTACAGAGGCTGTAAAGGAAAAGAAAATTCGCAAATTCAAGGTTATACGAGAGTCAATAACATCAAACCCATTAGAGGAGTCGACTAAACTGGCAGAAAACAATGATGTACATGATTCACAAAATACTGAAGTGAAGACAACAGAAACGTCCAAAAAGCCTACTGCTCCTACAAATAATAAAGAAAATGCTGAATGTAAAGTTCAGTAACTCTTAGTTTTAGCAATTTTAGCAATTCACCTATTAAGTTTATAATATAATAATATTTATAATATATACATGCATATACAGCCACCGTGCATGTTATACAAATGTTTTTTAATAATAACACACACATAACCTTGCCAACCTGTGTTCTGTTTTCATTTCTCTAGAATTCAGCCGGGCAATGCCATTTTCTTTTTCGAAAAATAAAGATGGAATGTAAACAGCTACTGCCTTTTGCCATTACAGAAATCAGTCAACCGCTATAATTCCTTTAACTCCTACAGCGCGGGGATCGACTTTAGTCGACAGAATCTGACTATGTAGATGTCAGATTCTGATGGCTAAAGTCGATCCCCGTACTGTAAGAGTAAAAATATTGCTAATGCCGTAACCCCATAACATAGGTATTCAAATGAATCGGAAAGAGCTAACTAAGACATATATGATGATTTCGAATTGATTATAACCCTTTGGTCTCCATAATTTATACAAAAATAATTCAGCGTCGTAAGGGTTACCATGTCTAAGCTCCAAGCATGACTATACGTTTTTAGACCTCTGCCAAATATTGGCGAATGCCTATTGTTGGCATGCGGCGCGGCGGTCCGTCTGCTGGCCACTTTTAGTACTATAACTTGTTTCGCGTTACTGTCAGCTTGATTTTTTTCCCGATAAGAAAATTTTCTCATTAATGCCAGTCACTCAACAATTTTCTATGTATCGCTTCCACATGTACCGGTATACTATATCTATTTCACCAATAGCTCGGATGAGTTCGAAAGTGGGCGCACATTGGGCAAAAACTAGGGTCGCTAAGGCAAAAATGGCGGGATATCGTAATTATTTTTCTAATATCTGGAAAAAATGCCTGATAGCTAGAACAGTACTATAAAATAGAATGTGCGGTTTCAAGGGTGATATGCCCCCGAAAAATTTCAACCCATGAAATTCCAAAATTGCCCACTTGCTGCCATTATTGATTTTAATACATGTACCCAGTATGCGTAATAACTGGAGAACCGTGTCAGATGGCTAGACGATTACTATTCAACATGTGCAGTTCCAGGGAGGGATATGCCCTGGAAAATTTCAACTCCACCGCGCACGGTGCCAGATAGCTAGACCATCAGGCCTACTATAAAAACAAAATGTGAGATTTCATGGAAGGATACACCTGAAAAATTTCAACTCATAAAAGTCAAAAGGTCTGATTTACGGCCATTATAGACTTTAGTATGTTTGAAATAAATGGTGATTAGATATAATCAATTTTTTTTAAATTAAAGAGTCCAAAGTTATAAATCTTTTTCAAATGACTTTTGTTTTTCAGGCCTCGGCAAAAATTTTGACAGATGCCTAGTGTCGTCACCAGGCGCATCCGGCCGGCCGTCCGTGCGTCAGTCTGTCCGCCACTTTTAGCTATAACTTGTTTCTCGTAACTGGAATGCACATTAAACTTTACATGGGCCTACAGGGTATTCATGACTAAAGCTTGACTAATTTCACATTTGACCTTTCTCTTACCCCTATGACCTTGACTTTTTTAATCGACAAATTTTCTCGTTAACGCGATTCACTCACCATTTTTTTATGTATCACTTCAAAATTTATCCCATATATCCAGCTCACTAATAGCTGGGATGAGCTCGAAATTGAGCAAGATTTGGACAGAAACTAGGTCATGGCATCTAAAATGGCCGATTATAGGCCTTTCTTTTTTTTTAACATGCGTAATATCTGGAAAACCGAACCAGATAGATAGACCATTACTATAGAACAAAATGTGCAGTTTCAGGTAGGGATATTCCATGAAAAAATTCACCTTGATCAAAATTCAAAATGACCGACCTGCTTTTGACTTAAAGCTGCATAACTGTTCTGCTTATTTCATTCAAAATATTAATCCATTGAGAATGGTGTTTTGATTTTGCTCCCTTAAAGATTTAAGTTTGTTGTTTTTTAATATTGTTACCCCACCAAAACAAACCTGATCACAGCGGAGTAAGACACACCGTCTGTATAATCAGGTTTGGTGTTGTCCAATGTAACATTATATTGGCCCATAACTCTACCACTATTACATACATATTGTACACAAACCGATTCACTACTTAATAATACTTGATGGTGTATCGCATGGTGAACTAACTCCGCTACATTTACCCAGTTTTAGTTCGTTTATAAGTTCTTTAAGACGATATGAATGATTGTTTTGTACTTTTTAGGCTATTTTTATCGAAATAAACAAAACAGTTATGCAGTTTTAAATATGCGTAATAACTGGAAAACCGTGCTAAATAGCTAGACCATTACCATTGAACAAAATATGCGGTTTCAGGTAGGGATATACCGTGAAAAATGTCAACTTGATCAAATTCAAGCTGGCCGACCTGCGGCCACTTTTGACTTTAATATGTTTAATAACTGGAAACCCTTTGGTTTCCATGGATTATGCAAAAATATTTCGGCGATGTAAGCCTTTCTGGGGTAACCCTCAGACTTGACAGATGGCTGTGTTAATCATTAACCCTTTACCCACGAAATTATTTAATTTTTACCCACTCAAAGTTGTGTCTCGCTGACGCGATCCACAACTTCAAGTGAGTGAAAATTATCAATCAGCAATATTTGAAAACAGTTGACCTCCATTTTGTCGAATCTGAATAATTTTCACTCCCTTGAAGTTGTGGAACTTCAAGTGGGTGAAAATTCAAATTGAATAATTTGGCGGTGAAAGGGTTAAACGTTGATATGTAGGCCCTAGCGTGCTAATGAAAAATGTACAAAATTATGAATATAATCGGATCCGGCGACTAAGGGGTTAAACCGGTACCCCTGCCCCGTAAGAGCTTATTATATTACATTATATTTTTCCCATAACGTAGGCCTACGTATGATCAAAATTAATCAGGTGATCAGTACTGTAGACATCCTACAAGCTTTTATCAATGGTTATAGATCTTTCTAGATAGTCCTCCGTCTTCGGCCCAACAATGGGTCAACGGTGGGCCAACATTAAACCAGAATTGGGTCAGCGTCTCGTGTTTGTTGGTATCTGAGACCCCTCTGTTCTGCAATGAATAACAGTGACTGTAATGTAGGCTACTTATTTTTTAATCAGACAGTTAACCCTTATCCTGCTAAGGTAATTTATTAAAATTTGCAATCACTGAGGTTGTGTCTCGCGACCGCGATCCACAACCTCAAGTGGTAGAAGATTACTCATAGTTGTTTAATTTGAGACTATTAACATTTACACAACAGACATTTCGTTCCCAATAACAGTGATTTAATTGGCCAATAAAACCGATTGAAAACGACTATTGTTGTGATCAACAGGCAAAGGGTTAAAGCTGTTTGACTGCATTGCATCCAGGTTTATATTGAGAAAGGGTATTTCCCATGTATCACTAACGTATAGCCAGACTACCCACCGCATGCAAATGGCCTGGCTTGGCGATCGAGGCCTCCGAGGAGCGGGTCCAATAAAGTAATGAACAGCAAAATTAATACAATAAAAGTGCTGGAATATTTTTGTTTAAACGACATTGTTTTATCAGGCCCTATAGGCCTAGCACTTGTGATCCAAAGGGCTAATAGAGCCTGATACAACAATGGTAGGCTATCTTATTAGTTGTTTAAGTTTTACATGAATCGAAAGTAGGCCATGTGAAAAATAATGGAAAGGTAGAAAAAATAGGCCTACATTTATTGTAACCTAGTCGGATATTTTATTTCCACTTGGAATGTAGGGTCTAGATCAATCGAAGGGGGATATCCCTCCTTTTTTTAGACGAGGCGACTGTTATTGTCATTTTGGAGAATTTCGTCTCCGTCTAATATTACGCCTGTTTGGTGGACCCTTGCCTGTGGAGCCTCCTGTCAAAAACCACCCGGTGAACCACCATGTGGGTGTTGCAGAACGTCAGACGTGCGCAATCGATGGGGATGTTTGTTCCAATTCACACAGGAGTTAGTGGTTCACCATTGATTAAAACGTGAAGTATTATCGACACATTTATCACCTTGCTTGCTTTGTGTGGAAGTTGGAATATGAAAAAATTCTAGTGACAGCTGGTTAGATTGAATATTCATATGTTCACCGTGAGTGTGAGTGAGGCAGTAACCTAATTTTTCGTGGAAATTATTTAGATAATGGGCCAAATACGTAAGATAGGCCTACTCCATGGGTAGCTTGTACTTCCTTATGGCGGCCACTCCCGAGTGGCCGCCATAAGGAAGTTCAAACTATCTATCAGTGAAATTCATATTCAATATTATTTTGACGGAAATATACTGCTGTGCATGCCATGGGTAGATTTGGCTCGTCGAGGTTATCTGGTTACTCCAGCCAGTGACATCAGCGTCACGAGTGTGGACCCTTCAGCCGACGTCACGTGTGGCCTGATTTGGGAATTTGGGCAGAACTAGTTCCGTTAGTCGAACTTCTAAGATCCAGCAGACAGACTAGACAGAAACCTCAAAATACACACTGCTAATTTGTCGATGCATTTCTCTGAGGAAGAGCTCATTTTGCACAGCCGCACACCTGTTTTAGAAACATTGTCCCCGCCGTCGACTGTCAATCATTCGATATTTATGGATCAGAGCCTCTCTGCAAGGTAAGCATTCCAACAATCACGATTAATGCTGGTTGAATGTTGGACCAGCGTCACAGACGTTGGTCCAACATTCAACCAGCATTGGCTCGAAAATCGTATAAGATAGACATAATCGTATCTTAACATCTTCACTGATCCCTAAAAGCTATGATCTTTGATCTTAAGTTATTAAGTTGGTTTTATTGAACTTTTTAAAAACAATTTTATTAATAAGTAGGGCCTAACTGAAAACTAGATTTTACAAAGCTAACGAGACCCTGCTCAGCGAGACGTGCCCAATGATTGATTAATGTTGATCCACCATCTCAGACGCTGTTGACAGCTGCTGCCGTTGTACGGTTATTAACCCTTTCAGTGCAAAGCGCGTTTCTGAAAAGACTTCAACTGCATTTTCACAGTAAATATATTAACCTGTGTATGTTGGCCTATTTTTGGCTACTAAACTGAGATTTATCAAACGCGGATCAAATAATAAGTCTTATGTTGGTCTATTAGCTAGTTTATAAAAAGGGTATAGGCCTATTATAAATCATTCATGTCAAGCTTCCAATTACGTCACCGATTCCAGATTGAAATGAATGATTGAATACACAGAAAATCCATGTATAAAAATGCATGTATGGATTCAAATTAACCACCATTATTGTAAATTAAAGCTGCAGGTCTAGTTTAAAAATTAGTGGTACTTTTCTCATTCATGACTTGGAAGCTTATGTAGCTGTCAATTGCGGCAGCATTGAATACGAGATGAATAATATCACTCACTTTTAGTCACAAGTGGGTAAAAAGGCTTACATAATAATTATGCATGATAATTATATGCGCAAATTATTTTTTCCAATGACAAATAAAAACATTAAATGGCAGGACCCATATTGTATATATAAAAGCAATGGGTAGACGTCGCCTGGTTAGGATAAAATTGTATATTAGTCATCGTTAAAAATAGACCTTGCTGTCTGGTGACACCCACGTATATAGTCTGTACTGTAGACCTTGGTATCCACCCCGGGTAGGCTACCCACCGTGGGTACTTCAGATCTTATCAAACACGAGATATTCACCCAAATCAGTTAATTGTTGGGCTAGGGTCGCAGACGGTAGCCCAGCATTGAACCAACATTTAATCAATTATCGTGAAACGGTTTTGCTTAAATTCCATTTTTTGCACTGTGATACATGTCCACAGCACACACGACGCATTCACCCATTGCTATTGCAATGTTATCCCACCATCTTGACGCTGGCCCAACATTGAAACAGCATAGGGTGAATGCGCCTTGTTCGCTGTGGTGTATACTCCATCTCCAGACACGTTGGCTTAACGTTGAACGTCTGTGTCGTGTTGGCTGGGAGACACTTATGTCGTTTGTAGTGTGGTTGTAGCCTAGGCCTAGTATCCTTGCTGTATGCTACTCCAGCACAAAAGGAAACTTCAGTAACTGATATGTTGAAAAAATAGGTAGTTACTGCTTTTTGCATTGCACTATGTGCATATATAAATTATAGTGTATTGACTAACACTGCTATATGCATGGCATAGGTCAGGGGGGCATCATTCAATTTCCGGGGGGGGGGGCTGGAGGTTTTTTTAAATAAATAATTTCGGGCGGAAAAATAAAATAAAAATAATAAAAAAAAATTACTTCAAGAACTGTCCTAATTAAACATGTTATGAAATTTGAAATTCAAAAATAATTTGCCCGCCCGACAAAAACTCCAGCCCCCCCCCCCCCCCTGGATATT
Organism: Flabesymbios commensalis; assembly: GCA_964017125.1. NCBI lineage: Eukaryota > Metazoa > Annelida > Polychaeta > Terebellida > Flabelligeridae > Flabesymbios > Flabesymbios commensalis. Next base: position 80,043,227 of record OZ024905.1, read on the forward strand.
GAATGGTGCCCCCCTCACTAGCTTTTTATATTACTGAAGGTCTACACGGGACATAGGGCCTAATTATGCGGTATATATAATTGTTACTCAATGTGCTACTCAGTGGCTGATCCGGGATCTGGGAATAGACATACGGGGGGAAGGGGGGTTGGCACGCCGATTTTTTACAAGAATTGATACGCACTCTATCTTGTCTATAGAAATTTGAGAGAAATTCCTAGGGCATAATTAGGCCAAAATATGGTCGTTATTTTTGTTTTTGGGACCCTGAACAGGTGGGGGGACGCCGGCTGCGCCCCCTTGCTACTAGGCTAAGCGTGGGACAATAACCAAAATTTCCATTGTTATTTTCCTTCATTTGATTTTAGCATAACCATATTGCTGATCATGAGTAATTTCCATTTACAAAGGATGGAACCATTACTATACCATGTATCATGTGTAGGCCTATATATACGTTAATAAATATCGACCTGTTCTTTTGATCGGTGCTTTTGTTGATAATGTTTATTTGAGATATCCATCATTTTTTGTTTGAGGAAAAAACACCTTAAAACATGTTTAGGGATGTTGCAAAGTTAAAAAAATTCCAAACATCCGAATAACATTTGGAAGTGGGTTGGTGGGTCAAAGCCATTTTGGATAGAAAATAGAAAATTAGAAAACCATAAAAAAACATTTTTTTTAACTTTGCAACATCCCTTAGTGTGGCCACCACTGATTATTTATTATTGCACAGTCGCACACACATGTCGTTGAAACCACAATACAATATTTTGTATGTACCATTTAGTAGGCGTACCGGATATCTATACTGGGAAATTCCAGTTGAGCTGTGCGATCAGCAACGCGTAGGCCTACGTTGCCTACTGAAGGGCGGTGCTCTATAGAAGTGGTTAGCACCGCTGCCTTTCACGCCAGAGTTCGGGGTTCGGTTCCCGGTCTCGGCGGTTTGAAAGAAACTTGAAAGAAACAAAAATGTTTCTTCCCATCCATGTGTGAAAGTCAGTATTGTGGGGAGCCTCCGTGACCGAGAGGTAGCGTGCTCGGCCTCAGACCGCCAGGGATCGAATTTCGAATCCTGTGTCTGGAGGACAGTGTCATCTCAATCATCTCACCATCCTCAGGAGGTTCTCCTGGCCCAGTTTAGCCTATATGTGCACAAAGGTGGCCTAAAGCCCGATTCATTTCATTTTTACAACCATGTCAAAAATAAGAAATACGTGAATTTCGTCTCTATATCTAGCCTGACTGGTGAATGCGCAGCACAAAAATTAAAAAAAAATGCAGTTCTAGTCTATGGACATGTTTACATAATATGGTCATATTAAGAAGCCAAAATAAAATCATCGATTTTTTTATGATTTTAGCCTGGTACTGTCTCTTTAAATATTATCATTATCTTTTTTCATTTGCCACTCACTTCAAGTCACCTTCATCCACTACAAGTCGAGAATTGCGACTTGTAGTGGATGAAGATGACAATGGTAAATTCAGGATTGAACGAGTTAATGGACTGAAAGGAAATATCTAACAGTGATGCCGAGAACAGTCACATCTCAGCCAACACGATACATCAACCCAATGTTGGTCCACCGTCTACGACGTTGGCCCAACATTGGATCAACATTGATTTGATGTATCGTGTTTGCTGGGATGCAGTTTTTTAGACTTATTTCAAAATGTACTTAACCTGTTCTTTTACAGAAGTTCCACGTGTTGTGGTCCAGGTGAGCGGTTTCCTACAGAGTACCATGCATTCATAAAAATGGACGGGAAAGTTAATCGAAGCAGCGGACCTATCATGGAACAAGATCACACAGACAATTTTTTGCACGAAAACTTTGTTGATGATTGGATTGCTGATTGCGATAGAGGAATGATTGAGGTGGAATTGCACTCACCAAAAGGGAAGATGAATTCCCGGGACTGTGTGCGTGACACATCATGCGCAGGAGATTCCCATCGTCTAGGTATGATGACACTTTCAAATCAATGTTAACCCTTGTGCTAAGACCGTGTATAAATATATTTCAAGCATATTTCAAACTAAATGAACTACCTCTAAAATTTGTAACTTGTCTTGTGGTGCTCAGTCAATAAAATAATTCAATTTGGGAGATGTCTATTTTTCATATATTTCATTCTTTTGGAGCTGGAAATTACGTTAGCAACTCCAACCTTAAATGAATGAAAGATACTCACAAACAATTCAGCAGCCCAAGGGTTAGCCCTTAAACATGTTCAATATCTCACATACAACCGTTTTTATTCTGTATTTTGGCATAACATAGTATAATCATAATATAAAAAAACTTGAGTTGAACATTTTATATTAAATATAACATACATGTATGTTAATTTCCATCGCTTATATATACCATGTATACCCTGCTGATCTATTATATTTAAAAATGTTCAAAAATAAGTTACGTTGTAATAATATTAGTCCCGTTTGTCGACAGAGGCTGACGACGGCGCTCACGCTCATCATTCACAACTGGGGGTTCAGATGAGAGGTGCATTAGATGGCAAGTTGACGGATCATGTGAGTGTCAAAAATACATCCATATACATCCCAGTGAACACAAAACATTTGTATAGCATTAATACAATGTGGGACCAACGTCGGAGACGTTGGGCCGACGTTGTATAAATGTTGTACGAATATTTTTTGTTGACTGGGATGTATATAATATAATGTAGTGTTACACAAACAACAGTACTCGCTTACTTGAAAAGTACGCAGTTACTGCTTTTTGACTTTGCAGTAAGATAGCCTTCTAAATATAATAAAATTCGAAATATTTAAAAATACATTATAATTTATATCTATCGACGTGAAATATCATAGTTTAATTTTTTTTATTTTTTTTTATTATGATTGCTATTTTTAATATGTAATGTATCTTGCAGAACTGATTTGTAATTATTATTATAGGGTCTATATCTTTGTGTGTAGCATATATTTGATACTTAAATCTGCTGCTCCTACTCGTTTGCTAGTTTACAATTATATTACTTAATTAATTGTAGTTTCAACTCAATTTTTATGTTTCTTTCAAAAAGGAAAAGGTGGCATATGGTGACCTTCAAGAGCATGAGAGTTACTCCCCTGGCTGTCCAGTCATTGAGAAAGAAGTAGAGCATGTAGAATGGGAGGACACCGGCTATGAACTGGGAAAAGGGAGCTTTGGAAGATGCTTTGTGGCGAGGGACAAGGGCACGGGGTCTCTCATGGCTGCGAAAGAGGTTTGTGTGGATCCGCGTTAACAAAGAAAAAACAGCAGCCCAGCACTTCGACGCTGGTCCAACAGTGTACAAATGTTATACAAATGTTTTGTGTTTACTGGAAGAGGGGGTCCATAATTACCTCACATGATTACCTCAATTAGGCAGTTTGTTTCACTCGTACTCGTATGAATCTCAGGCGAGGTCATCTGAAAGCCACAGAGTGCGAGCGACTCCGGACTGGCCAGACGCTTGACTTAGTCACAGCAGCCTCAGCCACGCTGACATAGTGAAAATGAAAATTATAAATATAGGTTCCCAACAATAATTCAATATAATAATATAATGCATAGCAAACACTATAACTATTCACAAAAGCTCCAATGAGGAATTAATTTTGAATGTATTAGAAAAAATATTGTTAAAATGTTAACATGGTCATAATCAGTGAGGATGGTATTAAAATGTCAATGTGTCAGTATCTCACTATGATCATTACATGCTGATTGTCAGAAAATTAAACGTTCAAATAAATATATGATTAACCCTCACAACACCGATGTCGACTACAGTAGACATTCTCTGCTTAAACACCCGCGTATAATAATACTGTTTATTAACCAAAGGCATATACATCGCCTGTCGGGCACATTTCAAAATACAAATAAAACAATACAGTAAAACAGTGGATTGTAATGGTTCAGTTATTAATATAAGCAATCTTGTTTCTCTTTTTGAAAGCATAATATACATAAGCTGCCAGTTTTCTTAATACAATTTTGTTTTCTATTGTTAACAATTTTGTAAATTTATACATACTAGGATATTGATAATAATATTTTTTTATATATTTTAATTTTAGTGCTGTGTATGCAGGACAACATAATACAAAACATAATACAAAACAAAACATAATACAAAACGTCTTCCAGTTCATCCCGGTCACAAATAAAACACAGACGCTATCAAACGGTGTTGACCTAGGTTTACACCAACTACCAGTTTCTACATGAAGTTTATGATTACGAGTTCTTAATTGACTTAACGCTAATCTATGTTGAATATTTGAAATAACTGTTAAGTATACGGAAGGTCTAAAATAAACCTTTACATTTCTGTACAACAAAGCTTTGTTTGAGTTTTCCAAATTTAAAAAACAGTCGTGAAGATACAAATCAATGGCCCTCTGTTCAAATAACACTAAAAATATATTTACATCACCAACTCCTTGGTTATACCAAGCTTCGCCGAAACTATATGAACAAACCAGATTCCTGACTTTACTTACCCAATTTACTATTGTATGATAACTCGTTGTTGAAAATAAAATATGCTGTCAATCTTGAAACACTGATATGCTGGGACATAAATTTCACAAATTGTCAGTCACTTGAAGTTGTGGATCGCGGTAGCGAGTCACAACTTCAAGTGGCTGAAAATGTGAATTTCTTAGCTCAGTGCTCTCAGGGCTAAGCAGGTCTGTTTTTGTTATCATGGTTATGAAACTGCATTGTCCTGTTTCTCTTGGTTTACAGCAGGTGATCTCTGAAAAACTCACTCTGGCCGAAATTGAAGCCGAGCGAGACATATTGGAGAAATGTGACCACCCCAACATTCTGCCCTTCATCATGGACGACCAAAGGGGGAAGAATCATTATATATTCACAGAATTGATGGAAGGTTAGCATGGTTAGGCACACTATTTAGTCATGTTAGTTTAAATAGCACTAACTACTTACATGATTGTATGTCTACTTTAAATTAATGTCTACTTCAATAAAATGTTTACCTTACTGCTTTTTGTCTTTATAAGTAGGCTATGCGTTATCGTTTCATGTCGGGCTTCCTTTCGAGCCTGAATTTATCATTGTCATCTCATCCACTACAAGCCGTGAATTGCTGCCGCAATTCTCGACTTGTAGTGGATGAAGATGATTTGAAGTCGGTGAAAAATTAAAGAAAATTGCCATGTATTGGTAAATCAGTTTCAAGGAAATTTTCAGCATAAAACCCCTAGTTGTAGCTGGTTGTAGGAAAATTAGGTCTGTATACAGTGATGTAAAATGATGCTTTAATGCATCGTGAGGGTTGAAAGGGTTAATACTGTCCCAGAAAGCTACGTATAGCCACATTTATTTTTTCACCCTTTTGTCATGTGTGTAGTACATCAATGTTATTGCCGGCCTAACATTAATTAACCCTGCAGCCGCCAAATTATTTAATTGGAATTTTTCAACATACTTGAATTTGAGTCTCGCTGGCGCGATCCAGAACTTCAAGTTTGTGAAAATTATTCAGATTTGACAAAGTAGAGGTCAACGATTTTGAATGTCTCGTCTTATCCTTAGCGTTTCCAGAAGGTCGTTTTTATTGTGGCAATACGAAATAAAAGAAACATGGTAAACTGGTAAAGGATTAACTTCAACACAAAGATATTGTATACATGTATACATGATATATAGACAAGTAGTTTTATATTTTGTATAAACTATTAGACAAGTAGTTTTACGTTTGTATAAACTATTCAACATGGTTTAAAATGGGGTGTGTGTGTAGGCCTATGCATGTTTATGAAAATTATTACCTGAATGATAAACAGTACAAATAGAGTATACTCAGCAAACACGAGGCGCTGACCCAACGTTCTTCTAATGACGGCCCGCCGTCTTCGACGTCTGCCCAACATTAAAACAACATTGGCTCTACTCTTCGTGTTTTCCGGATAAGCTCCTCGCGTTAAATGTTCTTATTGTACTTAACCATCGTCGTCTTGAATGCAAGGCGTCGTATTTAACCTAACATTGAGTGGCACATACGAACCTTTAGCGTATTGTTTGTATTATTACCTGTTTGCCTTCTATTAGGTGACAACCTCGTCAGCGTGGACAAATGATGTATGTTATTTTTTTTCTCTGCAGGTGGCTCACTTGAGAAAGTAATTCAGCAAGACGGATGGAGTTGTCCTAACGATTTGATTTTCCAGTACACGCGGTGTATTCTTAATGGGCTGGATTATATACATGATCGAAACATGCTCCACAGAGACATCAAACGTAAGCTAGTTCAATTGCACTAGTGTACATTATTATTATTTTGTAATTGGTCTTGTCACAAATGATGTTATAATTGAATTGATTTATGCTACAGTCCCACGAGGGTCACCATGCGCCAGTAGTTCGGCAAATGATCAGGGACGTATGAGTAATCGCCCTGCTTCGCAAAGACATTGGGACATCGACAACAATATTTCAATGCATGCATTGACATTTTTTCCCGATGTTTTGTCGCCAAGAACAATAGGCGATATAATAGCGCCGAGCAGCGCACAGCAGTCGGCGAACATTCGGTGAGGTACGCCAAAGTTCAAAATGTCCCAGACAATTCGGCGAAACATCGGCGATGTTCTCATCATGCTCGTGTAAGCATCTGCTATGTACATTAGATGTGATGATATCGCGTATGATTTGGGTGATCCATCGCTGATGTTCCCGAACTGCTGTGCGAAGCATCAGCGATGCTATGGCGATGTTTTCACCTGTGTGCTCTATCTTTCGCGCGCCGAGGGATCACCGACCATCGCTGATTCTAAAAGTACATCGTTGACTCTTAGCCGATGTAGCGCCGATTAGTACTCGAATCTTGTCCGATGCATCTCAGAATATTCGGCGAGTTGTCGGTGATACTTCCACAAAGGTTCGTCAATACATCGCCACCAGAACACGTCTTTTTTATCGTCAGTACAGCGCCTGTCATTTCGGGCTTCGTGGGACCGTAGCATAACTGCTAGATGCATTTTAATAAAGCAGCTGAGTCGTCGTGTTTCACTCAACCATAATATTTACATTGCGGCGTGCCCCACTCTCATGGACGTTGGCCATGCTGCGCATGCAGGCCATTGCATTGTGCGCCCACAATCCTCTCAGCGAATCGTGACGACCCACTTACTTTTACGTTGAAATGTTCGAATTGGTAATTTCATCATTTAATTCATTCTAAAGACATGATAGATATCAAATGTTTCTTTACAATTACCTTACATTGTCTTAACGTTACTTATCATCATGATCACTAGTTAGTAAGTTCTGATGTAATTCTGTTTTCGAACTTGGTGATTTTTTTGTTACTGAGTCTGATCAACATGCAGTAAATATGCGGTAATTTCATTTACAAACATTCTGCATCAATTTAATTTGAACATTAATATTTCCCGTTTTCTCTGGCAGCTGCGAACATCTTGTTGGATGGGTGGTACGACCAAGCGGTCCTGGCCGATTTTGGTTTGGCGAGAAGTCCCGAAGAGGGGATGGATTACACAGCGGCGCGTACACTACAGGGCACCTGTATCTACATGGCTCCAGAGGTAACTAGAAAATATAAATCAGGGCCCGTATTCTGGTATAGGTTACGATATATCGTAGGCTTCGGATTGGTCGAGATGGTCATCTCGACCAATCCGAAGCCTACGATATATCGTAACGTATACCAGAATACGGGCTCTGGCGTCAATTTTTGTGTAGTCAAACTCTTTGGTTATTCGAATATTCCACCTTTCCTATATTTCAACTAGTGCCAGTTTAGACTTATTATTTTATGTGGCACCCAAATTTAAATTATTTGTGAAATTATTTATCATAATATTATCAGGAGTATACATGATGTTGCGATTTATCGTAGGCTTCGAATTGGTCGAGAAGGTCATATCGACCAATCCGAAGCCTACTATATATCGCAATTGTACGGGAACGTGGGCGCTGGTGTATAAAACTGAATATTTACAATTTTTAGAAACCTTATATTTAAACCGCATTTTAATCCAGTTTATCAGCCGATGAAAATCATTGTTATTGGGAACGAGATAACTGTTTAAACATCAAGATTTGCAAACGGTTGGTCCCAAATTAAACAAACATGAGTAATTTTTACCCAACTGCAATTTTTTATTATTTTTTTTTGCTGCGCATTTGCCAGTTGGACTAGATGTAGAGACGAAATTCCAGATTTCTAATTTTTGACAACCATGTCAAAAATAGGAAATAGGGGAAGGTTTGCATCATATGTTCAGAAAAATTTAAAAACTTTTGCAGTTCTATTCTATGGACATGTTTGCATCATATGGTCATATTAAGAAGCCAAAATAAAATCACCGATTTTTTTATGATTTTAGCCTGGGCCAGTCAGTCCCTTTAAAGTTGCGGATCGCGGTACCAAAACACAACTGTGTGTGTGTGAAAATTTAAATTATTGAACTTGGCGCTTTAAGGGTTGACAGCTCAATTTTGTCCAGTGGAACATGCTTGACATAGGGGTTCGTTTTTAGCATAAATTTAATATTAACCCTTTGCCTGACAATAGTCGTTTTTTAATCAGTTTCCTTAGCCGATTGAATCACCGTTATTAGGAATGAAATGACTTTTTAAACATCAAGATTTAAAAAAATGTTTGGTTTTTAATTAAATAAATATGAGTAATTTTCAACGACTTGAGGTGGTGGATCGCGGTAGCGAGACACAACCTCAAGTGGTTGAAAATTTAAATAAATTTACTCAGTAGGATAAGGGTTAAGAAAACAGATTGATGTTTGTTTTACATACCAGAAGTTGTTTTATTTCAGACGGCGAAGAATCACCAGCACAGAAAGGCGTCAGACATCTGGAGTCTGGGCTGTGTCATCTTTGAGATGGCCACCAAGCAGCGGTTGTGGAACATTAGTGGAGATTTGGCATGTATATATAAGGTAGGAATATTCAACTAGTATGTACATCTGTTGTAGTATCGCCATTTGACGGACGATTCAGAAGGTTAAAAATGTCACCCACTTGAAGTTGTGTCTCGCTACCATGGCTACCGCGACCCACAACTTCAACCCATTAATCGCCGGTCTCGACTATATTCCGTTTTTCATTTTTTAAATATTTTATTAGCACATTGAGTTTCACCTTACAAACACGTTAAACATATTAAAGAGAACACGTGACCTCAAATAGTTTACCTCCATTTTGTCGAGTCTTAATAATATTCAGCCACTTGAAGTTGTGGATCGCGTTAGCGGGACACAACATCAAGTGGCCGAAAATTCCAATGAACATGATAAAATAACTCATCGATTACCATGGCAAGGGGTTGAGTGGAAGAAAAAAGTCATACTTTTTATTTAAGACAACTAGTGACAATTTTCACTGGCAACATTTTATAGTTTAATATACATGTTTAATATGGTCAATTAAAATGGTATCACAATGATTACGGGCCAATTCAACTGTGCCACATCGTGTGGTGATCTGCGAATTACTGCGAAATATCGAAAAGAATTCCCTTAGTTTTCAAAATATTTAAAAGTAGAGAGTACTCTGAAAAATCTATTCTGAAGAAGTCAATTTCATAAAAGGTGTAAGTACTAACTTTATTTGTGTGTTCCCACTTGGTGGATAAATATCATGATTCTCCCTCTTAGTATTGGGGCATTGTTTCGATGTTGTGTCCTTGGGGAAGGCAATTAACTCTCAAATGCTTCACTTGACTCAGGTACCTGGTAGGACAGAGATCGCAATGTGTATGATAAGTTCAATGCGCCGAAATGGCTGCAGGACTGTATGCTCTCCATGGAGTTGAGATGGCACAGGAATGAACAGGTCCAGTAACCAGGGGGTAAAAATGTAACAGTCGGTCGAAATACTTCATCAATATCAGACTATAAAGCTGCACCTTTACCTTTTTCACTTCCACAGATTGGCAGTCTTAAGACGGGTGAGCTACCTGGTCGACTTGCGTCTGGAGACCATCCGCCGATCTCAGCCGACATGTACTCCATTATCAAGCGTTGTCTGCGTGTGGATCCTGAGGATCGACCTGATGCCAAGACTCTACTGGATATGATCCCGTGTTATCCAGTGGAACCACAGGTAACTATAACGTATAGGCGTCAGATTCTGACGTCTAAAGTCGATCCCCGCAGTGAAATAATTAGATTATTTATAATGGCCATAGACCATGTGGACCCATAGCATATAGGTATTCCAATGTAGCAGAAAGAGCTAACTAAGACATTGTGATGATTTCAAATTAAAAAAAAACCTTTGGTCTCCATGGTTTATACAAAAATATGGCAGCTGTTTAAGGGTTAGGTGCTAGAACAGCGTCTCCATGACGCCCGCCGACATATAAGCGCGATAGTGTCACTGATTCAATGTTCTAAAACTTAACCCATGTATTCGCCCTGCAAACTGGTGGACGAGTTTTAAAAATATCACGGATCATTTCAAAACTTGCCGCCCTCGGCCATTTTTCTTACCTTTGATTCTTAGTTTAAATAATAGTTTTTCATGTATTTTTATGTCACTTGCTTTAAGTTGCGTGTCGCGAAAGTTAAAATCAGTCATGTACGTGTAAACACATGAAACATGGAGCTTGATATCCACTTATTTTGTGAAACTCAATGACCTTGACCTCCTTTGTTTTCACCGAGCTGGCTAATACAATAAATATGGGGGAGGAGTTTCACAGAATAAAGTATGGGGGAGGGGTCTCATATAATCTTGTTTTCACCAAATGACGTCACTGAGTTTCACAAAATGAAGTATGAGGGAGGGGGTCTTATATAACCTTGTTTTCACCGAGTGACGTCACTGCGTTTCACAGAATTCTTCAACGTGTTGCGATGCCTATATTTATGCGCCTGAAATAATTGCTGAAGCACGTGGTTTGGCTTTATTGTGCTTCTGAGATCAAATTATCTGGAGAACAAATCTCCAATATCAACGATCATAAGTATCAACCCTTATCCCGTTAAGTTGATTTATTTACATTTTCACCCACTTGAACTTGTGTCTCACTAACGCGATCCACAACTTCAAGTGGCTGGAAATTAGTCATATTTGTTTAACATGTTTATCAGAGATCTTGATGTTCAAACACTCATTTTGTTCCCAATATTGGTAATTTGATCGGCTAATAAAACAGATTAAAAACGGTTCTAGTCGTGATTAGCGATGAAAGGGTTAACCGGTGCCGTCCATATTCGTTTTTCACATTTTTATCAGCCCATTACAAATCAGCTTTAAAACATGTTAAAGATAAAAAGTGACATTAATCAGCAAGATTTGAAATTTGTCGACCTCCATTTTGTCAAATCTGAATAATTTTCACTCACTTGAAGTTGTGGATCGCGTCAGCGAGACACAACTTCAAGTGGATGAAAATTCCAATTGAATAATTTGGCGGTGAAAGGGTTAATTAATAGATAGTACAATGTACGCTGACACTTATTGTATTATTATTTCAGGATAATATTGATGTGATGGACGCAGTCAGCATGAGACCACAGGGAGAAGTACATTCCCTTGGTGATGTTGCTCCCTGCCCACCTGTCTGTGATGCAGTCACCTGTTTATCTGGTGTTGTTCCTGGCGAAGACGGCCCCAACTTGCAGAACTTTGATGTGGATTATGTATCGGACTATCCAGAGGACGATTATGTGTGTTAATATCAACTGACTGAGCACGCCATAGCATTAAGTCAGCTTGAGGCTAGGCGTTATCTTGTTATAAATCATGTACATTATCTTGTTTAAATGAAGCTTATTCGTGTTTGCAATACATTGTTGTGAACTCTCGTTTAATCGGGTCTACATCTCTCATTCGTGTACACAAACCATTGATACCGAGTTCGTTCAATGTAAATTATAACCAGGGAACAACGGATGGTAACCATTCAAACCACCCTCGTAATGCATCTTTTTCCATCTGCAATAAAGTCAGCTTGAGGCTTGGTGTTATAAATCATGTACATTGTCATATGTTCAAATGAAGCTTATCGTGTAGCAATAAATTGTTGTGAACTCTCTACACTAGTTGTGTACATTTAATGTAATAACCCAATTAATATTATTAAATTGTTGGAAAATTGTATTCGACTCGGGAGCATTTTAAACTATGGTAATACAAAATTATATTGAAATCACCGTGGATGGGGGCAGCCCATTAATACAGAGTATGTCCAATGTAACATTTAACCAGAGAGCACACGAATAACCATTCAAACAACCCTCGTGATGCATCTTTTGCAGCCCTAAAAACCGACTTGGCTTAGAACGCGAAATTTATTTACTCCATCACATATTGCACGTCATTCTTATCCACTACGAGTCGGTAATATGTCAAAAGTATCCTAATCCTAGAAAAGTCACATAATGTAATTTCCCTTGGTGGATTGACAAGAGAAAATGGAAGCTCTCCTTACGTCTGAGCAGACCGGCCGAGAATGGAACCCTAAACAACTACCAATAACAACAAATAAATAACGATGTCAATCTGTATTTATTCTTTCTATTACTCTCGCCACAATATATTATGGCATAGATGTAGAACAGATATATGTGAGTAGGCCTCTATAGTAAGCATATTTAATTTTACTCTTTAAGATTGTAAAACAGCATATCAATATTAAAATATTATATATAAAAACCGCTGTTTTATACTGGAAAATAAACTTCATTCTATTACACTAAATTTAAAATTGAGACATTTGAGTGAAATGAAATTTGTTCTATGTCAAGTAATCGATTTTAAAAGAAATAGATTCCCCAAAATTAGACACTATATTTTTTTCACAAGACGTACACAGTTTTGCAATAAAAGTATTTTTTTAATCTTATTACAGCAATGTATATTTCACCACATCATACAATATTAAAATACAATTTATAGAATACAGCTTGGCTCAATTTCAATCCACTCTTGAGTAAACTAGGCATGTGAAATTAATGTTTATCCCTTCTCAGCAAACACAGGATGTTGAACCGATGTTGCTCTAATGTTGGTTCACCGTCTGAGACGCTTCCCCAACAAAAAAACAACATCGGACAACGTCCTGTGTTGTGTTTTAAATAGACAACTCCGCCCTTTAGTCCCCAAAGCCGAACTAAACTTGGATTATAAAACGAAACAGACTGGATACCAGTGGGATTCGTTATACTAGGACACATTGAGTATACTTCCGCGCGAATACAAACAGCAGTAACTGTTTACTTTTTAAGTAAGCAGTTACTGCTGTATGCCTTAGTCAGTAGTATGTAGGACTACACGAAAGCGTCAAATGCGTGAATTCTTGTATTCTGCCGTGCAAAGCCAAAAGGTGGATACTGTCTTTGCAGAGCAGTATTGTTTGTTCACCTCCCATAAGTCACGTTAAAATAATTTACGTCCCATACGAAACGTTAAATTTATTACTACAAACTGTACGGATAAACACTCCTCTGATATGTACACCCACGTTCACGAGTAAAAGGTAATAAATTCTGTACAGCATATATACAGTAAAATGTATACATCATTCATATCAAGCTTGGCTGTGTCATTTCTATACAATCCTTATTAAATACAATATAAAGGTTGCTGAAGAAGATGAAAGCTGCAAAATCGGCCAATATTTACATCTATAATACACTTATCAGAGGGTCGTATATGCTACTTTATGAAGTGGCAGATACCACCCTTTCATGCCAGGGTGAAGATATTTATTCATGTAAGCAAACTATACAGTTTTATACACCGATATAAATTGGACGTATTCTACAGTGAATAAATGTATATATATAATTATTTATCATAATCCAGTACACATCGTTCAGCTGAGGACAATACTTTGCGCATTTTTGCGGTACACCATATCACATTACTATAGTACCAAGCAAGCTCCTAATGATTGGAAGGGTATCGCAATTTAACCTCCATAACGAATAAGCTGCGATCTTCCCGATTTAAATTACAGGAAATATAAATACGCGATCAAATGGGCTCGGTTGCGTATCTTTAAATTTGGCCAGCCATAACAATATGTTCAGGCATTCACGTTGATGAACACACACCTGACATTGCTACTTTAATTAAAAGTAGACTGATGACCGAGCCACATCGGCTAATATCGCCTATCTTCATCAATTTATGTTTTGTGTAAAATTCTGAGATTAGCCGCATCTAAATATAAGAAATCGGGCACCTTTTATCGTCAGTGATTCCAGTACAACGAAGACGTACGTTCCTCCGACAAGACTTGAACACGACCGAGGCCTAACTGGCGGCTCGTGGTCAATTCTTGCCGAGTGACGACAGGACAGAAAGTAGCGGCTATTCAGGCATATCTAGAGGGTGAATATGAAGTGATCGATCACCATTTACTAAAGAGACAGCCACAATATGGCGACAAACCAACGCACTTGCATTGCATGGCTTATAAGAGTGTACAAATGCCACTCTGTCATTATGGTGTACATTCCTCGACACAGACATACATCTAAAATTATATACACGTTTATGCTACATTTGCAGCAGTCAAACAAATGAAGCTGGGCGCTATAACTTTATACGAATGTCAAGCAGAAGGACAAATGCTATGGATCTCTGCAAAGTCAAAAGGCAGTATCTGCTAACTTGAAAAGTAAGCAGATACTGCCGTATGACTTTGCACGACAGTGTGGACCTCTGTTCATGTTTGCAAAAATTAAAAAAATATATAATTTTCCACAGAAATCAGGTATAGTTATGTCCACATAGAGTGATTATTATCATTTAATAACATAAATTGTCAAGATAAGTTGTTAGCAAAAACAAACAGCACTAAATGTTTACTTGAAAAATAAGCAGTTGCTGCTGTTTGCCTTTGCATGGTTGTAGGTCTATTATTGTAAAAAATTGTGGTCATCATGACGTAGTTTATGTATAAAATATCATTCCAAACAGTGCATATTGTACAGTAATCAAATCAGTGTCTCTTAAAATGTAATTTACAAAACTGTATATTTAAAAAATTATGTACAATTTTTACATAGAACGAGTTCAATGTACAGCTTAGACAACAGAACTTTTAGCAATATTTACCAACAATTTGATATTCATGATTATTCAGTGTATAAATATACCTTATTCCACAAGGCTAAGAATTGAATATACACGGGTGAGCTATTGTCTGATTTTACCCTTCAATTTGATATTTAATTGCGATGACGTCATGATTTTTACCACCCTAATATTTATCTACTATAGCAGCTACAGATCATCCGCATAAAAACAACAGCTATGATATTGGTGGCTGACAATGAGTATTTATATCGCATTCCACAATCTCCATGGCTTCAAATAGTGATAAAACTGTAGGCATTCGACAGTTGGGAGATTTCATGTTTTCAATAGGGGTATCCATGAGATCAACCTTAACTCCGAAATAAATAATTACAAGTGTTTTCTTATATAACCATAACTTAACCCTTGTTCTGCTATAGTCGTTTTTAATCTATTTAATTAGCTGATTAAATCACTTTTATTATAAATGAAATGTATGTTTAAACAGCGAAATTGGAAAATGTTTGGTTTTAAATTAAACAAATTTGAACAGTAGAAGTTGTAGAGAGACAACTTTAAGTGGCTCACATTTAAATTAGATCACTTAGCGATTAAAGGGTTAACCCTTGTACTGCTCAGCTTAATTGTTGTGCCATTTTTTCGTCATTTAAAGCTCTAATTGCAAACGCATTTTTTAGTTTCAAAGAAACTAATTTTAAATATGAAAAATACCGTGCAAGCACTCAAACACCCCTCGGCTGATGCAGTGACTCTATATATGCCAGGTTTCAAGGCAATTAATTGAAAATAAGAAAGATTTATTAAAATTAATAAAATCAAAATGGCCGCCGCAGCCTCATTTTCAGTCTCACATGAAAATGGACAATGCTAATAGACTCACACACCCCGAAAACCTATATATATATACAAGGTTTCGAGAGAATTCTGAAAAAAACGTTGAAAAATAATTAGTCGCCAGGTGGCGGCTATTTTGATTATCGGTGGAAAGCTGAAATTCTAATCAGGTCATCTCCATACTCATAGGTAACTTCACATAAAAAAATGGAGATATCCAATTATTTTTTTTTAAAGTTATCGCGTTAACAAGGAATTATTAAATTAAAAACTCAATTGGCCGCCATAGCTTCGTTTTCAGTCGCACACGAAAACGGACAATGCCAATAGACTCACAGACCCCGAAAACCTATATATACCAAGTTTCAAGGTTAGTCTGAAAAAAAATATATAAAAAATTTTAATTGCCAGGTGGCGGCCATTTTGATTATCGGTTATAAGCTGAAAATCTAATCAGGTCATCTCCATACTCATGGGCAACATCAAATAAAAAATGGAGAGATCCAATAATTATTTGTCAAGTTATCGCGTTAACAAGGAATTTTGTGATTAAAAAAATAAAGATGGCCGTCATAGCCTCGTTTTCGGTTACATGCGAAAACGGACAATGCCAACAGACTCGCAGACCCTGAAAACCTATATACACCAGGTTTCAAGGGTATTATGAGAAAAAAAAAATATGTCAAAAAAAACATTTAGTCGCCAGGTGACGGCCATTTTGATTATCGGTGGAAAGCTGAAAATCTAATCAGGTGATCTCCATACTCATGGGTAACTTCACGTAAAAAATTGGAGAGATCCAATAATTATTATTCAAGTTATCGAGTTAACAAGAGTTTTTTTAAATCTTTGACCTATGACCTATGACCTTGACCTATGACCTTGACCTTGGTTAAAAAAAAGTGCCGGGAGGGGTTGAATGTTTGCATGAATTATGAATTTAATCTGTTGCACCATGTTGGTGTAGTAGCCAAAACAGTGCGTGCGGTGGCGGAGACGGCGGCGCACGAAGGGGACGACAATACCCCTTCGAGCACAACAGGCCGAGGGGTAAAAATAGACCTGTCCTCTTGAGTGAAGCATATCCCACAAAATTGTTATCAGTTTCAACGACATGGTTTAAAACTTGCATAGATCTTATACTGACGTGCGGAGTGAAAAGGCTGTATCTGTTTACTTCACGAGTAATCAGATAGTGCCTTCTGGCTTTGCTGAGCAATACTGGTCTGGCAGGACAAGGCATAAGTGTCGTATTCCTAATCATGCTGATATGAAAACTGTCATTTGGGTGATTAAGACTTACGTAGCGTTCTGTTCAGCTTGTAATAAAATACAGCAACAAAAAGGAATATTATATTACCATGGGCAATACAGTTACTGCACACCCATACATTTCAACATATTAGAGTATTTAAGATCACGTAGAAACCAGTCTTAGTAATGTTTAACAGTTCAGTCAGGTAGGAATAATTTCCAGGAGCTTAGGCGAGGTGAATCAGCCGGATAAATAAAGATATTTACAAAAGTAATAATCTGCTGAAAAAAGTTATATCCACGAAATTGATGTGTGTCGGTATTCAGTGTACACATTCGAATTGCGACAGTCTGAGTCTATCTTGGTTGGCGTTGAAGGAATATTACACTATTATTTTACTTCTTCTACGTGGTGGACCAGCCTACATGATGTACATGGTGATATAAACATATAAGCTTTAGTCACTGAAATGCGCCGCTCGGGGTGCATTTTTCAACATAGCAACAAAATAAGCAACTTCATAATCAAGTTTTCACATGTTGGCCTGTATAGATAGCGCCTTATCTCGCGTGAATAAAAACAATCAGCAGTTTTATGTCACATCGTCACTTGGGTATTAAAGGGTCGCGTCTGCCACTTTGTAAAGTGTCAGCTACCACACTTTAATAACAATAAGACAACAAGTAAATAACGTGGCGGTAATTACACACGGAGACTCAATGTAGTTATAGGCAACTCTTTCCATTTGAAAATATGTAAGAATTAAAATAATAATAAATACTCCATGTTAATATTAGGTCAGGTCATATTACATGCTATAAGTGACACCTAAATAAAACATAATTTGAATGTACCTTGGTATACAAGTATAATATATAACATTGGTGTAAAAATCCACATGCAGACGAGAAAAGTGAGCTGTATTGTCTCCAAAAGTGAGTATTGCGGGAGGATCGAGTGAGGTGTTGTCAGGGTCAAAATGAGTAAAAGTATGTAAAACACTCTGTATAATACAATGTAAAAGAGCTGTAGAAACACAGATCAGATCAGACTTCCAAAGATCTAGAGTAACACTGCCGTGCAAAGACAAACAGCGGTAGCTGCTTACTTGAAAAGTAAGCAGTTACTGCTGTTTGTCTTTGCAGATCAGATCAGACTTCCATCGCGAATCACACTACAATACAAAGGCAAACAACAGTAACTGCTTACTTAAAAAGTAAGCAGTTACTGTTGTTTGTCTATGCACGGCAGTGACGGTGGCGTGGCATCTCATTGTGGTAGTGCTGTACACGGGCGTGTCACTAATAAAGTGGTGTGTAATAATATGTACAGAATAGTTACATGGGATGGTGATTATATAGTAACACATGTCGGAGAAAATCTCAGAGAGTGTTTCTTTAACACGTTCAACATCTTCCCAGAGCAATGCTTAATGCACGATCTCAGATGGCGCGCTTCAGAAACCTTCACAGGCCTGAACAATCTGCCTATACCCATTGTGAAAGTACAAAACAGCACTGTTAAAATTACATCAGGTGGTTTTCACTCCCAAGTGATATACTCTAATCCCGTACAAATTGGCATTAAAATAGTATAAAGCATTTAATTTAAATGGATCAGCTAATATGTTGTTACAAAATTGGAATAATTTAAAAAGAGAACAATTCTGCTATAAAGCCAAAAAAAGGCAGTGTCTGCTTTCTGTCTTTTGGCTTTGCACAGCAGAATACTTGGGGGAGGGTTTGATCGTTTGTTGATAGTTTATTCACCGATACTTAGGCTTTTAATTATTCAACTCTACTCAAAATGATGAATGTGCAGTTAAGTCCCTCCTCCCCTAGTTAAACATCAAGCGAATCGTTCGAAACGTAGCCAACAGTTGACGTATGCTCCTCAATTTTTAAGTCAAATATTGTAAAAAAACTGCTGAGTTAGCGGATTAATTTCGTTTGATAAAAGTGTCGAAAAAATCAAACCTAAGCTAACTATTAATAGCAGTCTCTCAAGATATGGCTTTGGGTTCATTTTAAAATATTCATTTCCAGTGTATCTGGATATGATGTTTTGAACTTTCACATGGGCGTAGAACAAGTGGAATGAAATATTCAGGCATGTCAGAACCCAATGTTGTCATAACGTTGGCCCACCGTATGCGACGCTGGCCCAACATTATAACAACATTGTGTGAGTGTTTCCCAGATTATATCACCATGGCATTTTTACACGGCATGACTCTCCCAATGCTGTAACTACAGCATTGGGCCATCGTCTGCCAAATGTTAAAGTGTATTGTTTTCTCCGGCATTTCTACACGGCGGTGCCGCCCTCCGTGGCCGGCGCCTCCGTCAACTCGTGCTGCGAGCCTTTTGGCGAGGGGCTATAGACGAGGTTGGTGTAGCCTGGCGGGGGGTGCTCCTCCGCCCGCGGGGGCCTCTCGTCGTAGCTCTCGTCAAAGCTAATGTTCGGGTTGACGCTCGGGTAGCTGCCGTTGATGTGCTTCACCCCCAGATCCCCGTAGCCTGGGCTGTCCCTGCCGGCGCTGGGAGGGGCTCCGGGGCCGGTGTAGGCCGGATAGCCGGGCTGCACCCCATCCTTGGGACTCCTGTAAGAGGGGTCTGGTAGGGCGTGCACCTCGTTTCCAACAGGGTTGGGTCCTTTTTCCACTCCCACAGGCGGGTACGCTGTATCTCTCTCAGCTTTGTTTTTCCCTGCAAAAACAAAAAAAAGGATTAATCACATGAGAAAATTAGGTAATATGTAGTCATTGAAATTAAAGTAGATTTTTAACATTTAGTTATGTAGGGCCTAGACATTGAAATTCAATTTTAATTGACGTCATAAATTATTAGACCGAAGCCTCCGAGATGTACCTTCTCATGGCGAGTAACATGTTTAGCAATTCATAAATTGTTTTAATCAAATTGTTCCTTATTCTATACCCGCTATATCAAGTGAATCCAGTTTATTATTGTTTCACAAACAGCATCGGAGCGAAACCAGAATTTAGATAAGGAGGAGGGGGTTCAATAGAAACATTTAAAACTTAGGTGTCAAGCAATGATGGGCATTATTGTACCATTTGAGTCCTACTGGAGATTAAAAGGACTCAGTATGATGACATCGTTTTTCATTTTTAATTTCGTAATGAAATAGTGTATCCCACAGAGCATTATTTCACTTTGTCAAGAATTGTAGACTTTTAAAAACATTTCACAACAATATTTATAAAAATCCGGACAAAACCCAAACATACAATGAGTTCTCCTAAAAGATGGTTGAATGCTAGCACAGCATTGTGCCACAAGTTTATGCTGTCGGCCCAGCGTTGAGCAGACCATCGGTGCTGTTGGAGAACCCCCCCCCCCCAACCGATGATTGCGTTCCTAGACCATTTAAGGGCGGCAGCTAATGATGTAACCAGGTGATTACTTTGATCATGCCGTCTGAGTTGGGGGCATCTTGTTTACATGACAATATAAGTATTGGAAATAAAACTAGTTTAGTCGTTTTCAGTGCTTTAAAATGTTTTTATGTTCTTGTATTTTATTCAGGATCAGTAGGCTAAATAGCTTCATATGAAGTAAATTTTCAAAATTGATCAAATTGAAAAGTCTCATCCGAAGGAGTTCAATAAATGACCTTAGTAGGGATAAAATGTACAAAGTCGGGCCTGAAATTAAGACACACTTCTAAACCCACGTTATGGATATAATATTAAATCAGGCAGAAATCCAACAAACACGAGACATTGACCCAAAGTTGGTCTACTGTTGGGCCAGCGTCAACGACCCTGGTCCAACATTCGATATAGGCCTACTTACGCAAACGACAACAGATGATGATGATGATCACGATGATTACGATCAATATCAGTGGAACAAGCACACCCACTATAATCTTCGTTTCTGAAAAAAAAGATGTGTTTAGAAACTAATTGTCAAGCAGATTTGAAAAACAAACTCCCTAGTCATTTTTCTAATTTGCACGTGGGCCTCTGTTTTGAGTACGCCTATTACGTTGATAATTGTTTTTAAGATAAATTGATGATAATTACGAATCGTTAGCATCATCATAATGTTGACTTATCATGCTTATTTAGCAACCAATTAATTCACCAATTTATCTTGTAGTTTCATCCGTCTTTTCATTATCATGTTTATGAGGATAAAATATTCAATCGATGAAACAGATAAAACCCACGACAATATACCGTTCCACAGCCTGTCAGGGCACGGAAGATATTCTCGACATTTGCTGTCGCTGTTCGCTGATCACTACATGGCTATTTAAGATACGTTCTCATTTTTATAAGCTTTTTTTACAAGCCTGAGTGATTGAATTTAAACCACAATCTCACACTAATCCAAAATAATTTCTAACGGATGTTTCACAGTGTTTTAGGAGATGTATCATAGTGAACCCTTGGACCACTGATGTCAACCACTCTCTGTTTTTACCAGCACGTGTATAACTAGTTGTTAAAAGTAAAATATGTTTTCAATCTTGAAACACTGATATATGTTGGGACTTAAATTTCGCAAATACACAATTTTTCACCCACACGAAATTGTGGCTGAAAATTTAAATTGAATAGGTCAGTGCTCTCGGGTTTAAGTAATAATATCACTGGGTATACATTGTATATTATCACTGGTTATACATTATATATGGCAGAAAGAGTTGTAAATTCATTTATATCTATGCGTCTTGGATTTAATAGTGGTCAACACAGCATTGGACCTACTCGCATTTTATATTATTCAGTTATTATGAGCTTTGGTTTGTCAACCAAGTGAAAACATGAATCTCAGAAACACAGGATACTAAACATTTACAACGCTGAAATATAATTGTATAAACCATGAAGATCAACACTGATCAAAGGGTTTTTCAATTTGAAATCATCATAATGTCTTAGTTAGCTCTTTTCGCTTCATTTTAATACCTATGTTATTGGCCTACGGCCATTATAGATATTTTGATTCTTTCGATCGACTTTAGATGTCAGAATTTGACGTCTAAACGTCGGATTCTAACATCTAAAGACTGTCCCGGCGCCGAAACGGTTAAATTAGTAAGGGATTCTTAGCGCTCCCTAATCATGCATAATAGGACAGAAACAAATATGCAAAAATTGCTGGAATTCATCTAATAGTATACCTCTAATCACACGCCTACACCAAGTACAAAGCTAACACCAGAGAGTTAATAAAGTTTAACCAGATTAAAACATTCTCACCTCTCTCAGTACAAACATGACAAGTTAAGAAATATAATAGGTCTTTGTTGTAGGTCTGATACTATGCATATATATACAGTGCAGTAGGTGACCCCACCCCTGTCAATATTAACATCACATTCGCACTGGATTAACAGTACATATTATTCGTTACTTGACCCTTTCCCCGTGTGCTGGCCGGACCGTTTCAAACTAAGTTTCAAGCCAAGTAAATCAACAGTGACAAAATCATTCGGTGTAGTTGCGCAGTTAATCAAATATTCAATTGGATTTGAGAGATGTCATTTTTATAACAAGATGCCTATAACAAGTCCTATAGCATCCATGACCATAAATTATGTTTTGAATTTTTGCAGCCACGAATAATTAAAAGTCAACTTTTAGCAGCCATTTTAAATTTCAATGAACTTTGAAAAAATCACCCGCACATTTCCAAATCGTGGGGAATGTGATAGTAAACTTTGATTAATTTCTGACTTTTAAATTTTGGCGCCCACAAAACTATCAAGTTGATCTAGAGCGGTCATTTTGAATTTTATGCACGTAAATCCATCTTGATAGAAAAGTGATGTGAATTTTTTCAAAAAATGTGACCACTGGTTTTATAGTTGTCTGGAGTCTATTTTGAATTTTGTTACCATCTTTAAAAATTCACTTGCACATTCCCATGTTGCTAGGGAATGTTTTTAATTAATTGAAAAAAAATTAACCACGACAGCTTTTGTGGTCGGCGGTGGATTAAATCATTTTTCTTCCGTCATTTGAAGCTGGTAATTGCAGTTACCAAAAATGCTGTAAAAGTGAGAACGTACTTTAAGGATCACGTATTGTATTTCTAAGTTATAAACCCCGATATCCTACATGTACGGTTTGTACTGATACTCCTCCGACCTCTAAATTACAAAACAGCATACACCATCTGCTTAGAAAAATGAATTTATGTTGGGCCAGCGTCGAAGACGTTAGACCAACATGAATCCAACACTGCGTAAACGTCCATTCTTCTCTGGGAACAGAATGGAATTATTTGAAAGTATTTCTGAAATCGTGGGTAGACGTTATGGAGAATTCAAACAATGTCTATCAGTCTAATCCCAAACTTGATCCAATGTCGAGCCAGCGTTGTCGACGGTGGCTCAACATAAAATTAGCATTGGTTTACTACTTTTCCTGGGATGGATCACCAAAGCCAGTCACTCGATACTTGAAAATTAGAAAGTGCTACTCGATACTTGAAAATTAGAAAGTGCTACAGTGTGTGTGTGTGTGGTTGGGGGGGGGTGGGGGGGGGGATAGGTTGAGGTAGGAAAATAAAGTATATCTACGAAACAACTACGATTGTTTGATAGACTCAAACCATGTTGAAGTAGTCTACTTACTGTCATCACCACCTATGACAAGAATATGGTTCAATAAAAGGTGTGAATAAATGTGTATATGAATTAGGGAGATAAAGAAAACGTATGCTTTTCCAACACTATCAGAATAAATGCCTATTTAAAGTATGCAATACATACCGGTATAACATAAATTAACCTTAATGTTACACTGATGAATGTAAATATTGATTAACTTTTCAGTTAAACTAATGATATTCACCAGCCGTTTATATCGTTTTGAAATGAAATTACATTGGGTTAGCTGTCATTCCTGCAAAAACAAATGTAATTTTCCTAACATTATTATGAGATAATAGTAGAGGACGAGTGAAAGAATGATCTCTTTAAATAGCTAAACTACGAAAATCAAAGTTGTGAAGAAATGAGATAAAAATACTTTATAGCTTAGAAATAAAGCTCTTTAACACGATGCATCCATATGAATCGTATCATTTAGACCAAGAAAACCAAGGCTAAGTCATTTTTTTCATTTTTTTCAGCTATTTGAGTTGGGGGTACCATGGGACAAAAATGGTTGATTAGCCTTGATTTTGTCCTTAACAAAATGGCCGCTTATGTCATAAAAATTGGTTATTTTCATGATATGTTGTGGTAGACACATGGCACACTGTTTTTTGTCCTATGGTACCCCAAACTCAAATAGCTGAAAAATTGACTTAGCCTTGGTTTTGTTCTCATCCCTTCTATTTATAATCAGCTATGTCTATTTTAGTTATTTATAATCTGCGTGTTAAATTGTATACTCACTTGAACCTCCATCATCTGTTAAGAAAAAAGAAAAATTGAACATAAATTATGGGAGAGAAAGTTCAACACTTCAAATATATATATATATATATTTATTTCCATGTATCAGCTGACCATTAGTTTCCTATAATACTCACTCAGTAAATGTCAAATAATACACACCTAACCAGCAAACAAGAGGCATGGAACCAAGTAGGTATAACGTTGTCCCACCGTCTGCGACGCTGGGCCAACGATAAACCAACACTGGTTCAATGTCTCCTGTATGCTGGGATTGATCAGTGTTGATCTGGAAGTCTATAATTAGCACAACAATATTTTTTCCAAAATGTCCATGAAAATACACACAAAATTATTAAAAAGGTGAACCCACAAAGCAATGAGTTTTATCATTATGTTTGTTCAATACATATTTTCAACCCAAGGAACAGAAGTAATATTATATCATGTTTCAATTGTAACATTAGTGTAAACATTCTTTTACATGATAGATATTTATTTGCACAGCAATTGAACAATATTTATAGCATAGTCCATACGCGACATGAAGTCCTAATGGGCGAATTGTATAATCATGAGAATAATCAGCTCTATTCGATTGATCCGAAATTGATAAAGTATGTCATGGAAGATAATGTATTTTGAAAAGATCCATTTTCCATAAAAATGATAAAAATAAAACCATTTTTCAATCACTGATTCCTTATCATGACTATAAACTCCATCTTAAACTGACTGAAATAATAGCGAGAAACACTTGACAAAGATTAATTCGTATGGAGATGGATATGATCACTTACCTTCTGAAGCATCTGGATCTGTACCTGGATCAGTGCCTGCCGCTGAAAAGATTAAATAACGAAAATAACTCGTAGCACACTACATCAGCAATATCAACCCTTTGGCTGCTGATCACGACTATTGTCGCTTTACTTCTGTTTTATTTTTCGCCCAATCACTGTTATTGGGAAATGAAATGTGTGTACAAACATCAAGATTTTCTAATATTTGTGCCCAAATTATGAAAAAAATTGAGAAATTTTCAGCCACTTGAAGTTGTTGGTCGCTGTAGCGAGACACAACTTCAGGTGGCTGAAAAAATAAATAAATAACCTCAGCAGGAAAAGGGTTAATAAGAGCTCATTAATAGTAATCAGTTCAAAATTTCAGTGACTTGAAGCTGTGTCTCGCTGCATGCACCACACAACTACAAGTCGTTGAACATTTAAACTTACTGTGATTTTTGCGTAATTTAATATGTTTAAGTCACAACATCTGACAGTATCACAAATTAAACATGTTAAACGCATATCTCGCATCCCACCTTTAACCCCTTTCCTCGCCAAGTTTACTTATTTAAATTTCATCCACTTCAAGTTGTGTCTAGCCACCGCGACCCACAAATTAAACATGTTAAAGTGGGGTAAAATGACTCACATTTGTTTACTTTAACATGTTCAAGGCCAAATATTTGCAAATCTTTCATTCCCAATAACAGATTCGAAATTGACAATAGTTATGATAGTTGTATCATTACAGTGGAATGCTAAATGAAAAAAATAATATAACATAACAAACGAATTGAGCGGTAATATAATAATCGTACTTGTTAATTTATAATAATAATAATATCACATGACTCACGTTTCACGTCAAAAGATATTCTTGCAACTTTTTTATTGTCGACCCCACTGCCGAACTGTTGAGCTTCACAAATCCAATTATTGGCCCCCATCATGTTGTTATCTAGAGTTAACACAGCGCTTAGGATTTGAGCCATTGTACTACTTTCTCTTCTCCAGTTAAATGTAGGATTTGGATTTCCCTGCGCTGTACAATTCAACTTCTGACCTACAGTGTATGTCTTCGTGTAGCCTTCAAGTGGTTCAGGTGTCACAATCGTTATTTCTGTCAGTGGAACTGCGGGGGACAAAAAGTATAAATCATTTCTCAAAACTAACATATTAGTAATTTCATAATTATACGTTCTCTCGAGCAAAGGCACAAGACTCCTTTTTAATTTTGCAAGGCAGCAATATTAGTTATACATGTGAGGATTTCACAGTTTTGACAGTTTTATTCACTGTGAGCTCAGAATAACAACCGCAATTCCCACCTCAGAAAGCATGGATATAGCCTGATTTTATCATGTTTATACAAGCTTACAGGGATGACATTTTTTTATATAGACTAACAAAGGTTTTTTTTAATTTGAAATCATCATAAATGTCTTAGTTAGCTCTTTCTGATTTATTTTTTATACCCATGCTATGAGTCTACGGCCATCATAAATGTTTTTCTCTTCACAGTGCGGAGCTCCACACTTTAGACGTCTAAAGTCGATCCCCGCGCTGTAAGGGTCAAGTGCTATCCCAGCAAGCACAAAACATTTGTCGAAGACGTTGGGCAGACGTTGTTGCATTAGGCTTATATATTTTCTCTTGAATTGATATCATTACATAGGATTGTTCTATGTGACCTTTGCGGACACATTAAAATAGAGAGTGGTGCATATTTCCAACGAAAAAGGGCAGAGTTAACATTGTTAAGTAATTATATTATCATGATTATTTCCAAAACGTTTTAAAATTGTGGTGTATATATTAAGCGAACAAATGAACGAGCGAACAAATGAACGAGCGAGCGAGCGTATGAAATAACGAACATATAAAAAATTTAACTTACACCTCACACCTATTGTTTCTTTGTTTTCGTCATAGATTGATTCTCGGGACGCGAAATAAAACTTACAAGTTACTGTTTTATCGTCATCGTCTTCGTCTGGTTTGTAAGAGGCATACTGAAAGTGAAGAAAACTGTTTCAAAATAAAGTGTATACATGATTTAGATGACATAGTAGGCCTACTATTTGGTTGAGAAGCGTAGCTATTTATCTGTTTATAGCGAATTATAGTATTATTATGTTATACTTGGGCCCTGGGTCCATATTCTCGTACAAGTTACGATATATCGTAGGCTTCTGATTGGTCGAGATGGCCATCTCGACCAATCAGAAGCCTACGATATATCGTAACTTGTACGAGAATACGGGCCCTGATACGTAACTTCGTACGAGTGCACGGGGTAGAAACATTTTGTTTCTCTGAAACTTAAAAATGGTAAATACCTGAATACCCACGACAGAGAACAAACCGGCGAACATAATCATGATAATAGGCAATATTGTAATTACACTACATCTTTATGGTCAAAAGAGCATCAGGGCAAAGTACAAGATGTTAACCGTTCAAATCAGCTTTAACCATGTTTAATATGCCTAAAAAACAATTTTTGTCAAAGACCGGTATTACCCAGCAAACACATGCTGGGCTAATGTTGACCCAGCGTCATAAACCCCAGTCACACGAGCACTTAAATGCTGATTAAATCCGGGATAAATAATATATCCCGGGTTTACCATGTTTACCAAGGGATCGTTCACATGGTCAGCGGGCAGATACGGATTAAATGAGATAACACGGGATATTTTCGGATATTTTTGCCCCTACCGAGGAGGTGGGGGCAAATATCAAATATTTTTTATATATACAGTGATAAATAACAGAAACAAGATATCTGGACCACTTAATAGCACATTTTGTTAGAAAAAAAGTGTTCCAAATGTAGGCCTATACGTGTATGCATCTGGAACCCTTCTCTATAAACTTGACATAAAGCAAACAACCTTCAAGATCCTTTTATATTGTAAATATAGACTAGTGGTAGAGTAGACGGGAGAAGCTATATAGCAGATTGATGAGGACTTAAATCATGATTATCATTCTTATGTGAACATCTGTGCATTTGTCTTCTAGGACAATTTACTGCCTCTAGTGTACCTCAATCTGTATTCGAAAAATAGTGCATCAGAGCACGTCATATTCTCTTTGATGATTGCCCTATATATTCAGAAGGTTTCTTATTCAGAAGGTCCTATGTTCAGAAGGTCCTATGTCTAAAAAATATTTGTTCAGAAGGTCCTATGTTCAGATGGCCCTATATTAAGAGGGTCCTATATTTAGAAGGTCCTGGGATACAAGCGAGTAAGTTATACAGTTCCGACGTTCTCGGAACTTCAAATTTCAAAGTTCCCGGAACTTGGAAACCCGAACCCGAGTTCCGTCATCATTTGTTGCGTTTTGTGCTGTGTCATTTTTGTAATTGACTGATGTTTGATTTTTTTTCTAATGATATCTGGTCACACTTCTGCAATGAAATTGCAGACTTAAAATTGCAATTTATTGTGCTGCGTCTTGTGTTACATATTGCGCTGCGTCATGCGCTGTGAATCGCGCCTCGTTCCTTCTTGCTTATCCCCAAAACGTGTGTGACCAGAACAAGAACTAATACGTGTCTGTACCGGGAATAAACCGATACAAAATCTGTTTGTGTGACCAGGAAATGTGGACTAACCCGAGTCATATTTTTGTGATAAAAAATCCGAGTCTATCCCGAATTCAACCCGAATTAAAGTGTGCCAGTGTGACGGAGGTAATAGACGGTGGGCCAACATTAGCATTGTGTCAACGTGTCGTGTGTGCTGGGAAGTGATTGTATGTGTGTATGTTATGTAAGAATTAGAAAACTACACAAAGTGATAGATACCCAGCAAACACGGGGCACTCACCCAATGCTGTTTCAATGTTGGGCCAGCGTCGAAGACGGTGGGCCAACATTGAAACAGCATTGGGTGAGTGCCCTGTGTTTGTTGGGTAGCACTACCATTGCATAAGTTGATTTCTTCTCAGGTCCCTTATCTTCTGTCATTCCTTCTTGTGGCCGTAAGTTGACACCTGTCATCAGGATTTCCATTGCTGGCTCATCATCAATGTCCAGATCAGTCAAGAAAGATGACGAATAATGTGCTTTACATGAGATATTAGTCGACACAGAATTGACACCCGTGTCCTTGGCATTGAGAGGCAGGGTCAGGTCTGTTTCCCCTGTATGGAGCAAACACACATTAAACATTAATTGCCTGGTACTCTGTAAATGCTGAAGCCAACATTTTAATCATTTCATTAACTAATACCCAAAAAATTAAGTAGTATTGATTGTAAGGTTAGTCACAATGGGGGATCAGCAGTCATTGATGATTGACAGCAATATCACAATATTCATTAATAACTGACATGCATTCGGATGTCATCAATTGTTACCAAGGTTACATAAAAATGACCATAAATAAAGCAAATATACTGACATAGGTCATCAGAGATGGGAATATCCCTCAGCACTAAGTTATCTTGTTTGAATTTTCAGCCACTAAAGTTGTCTCGCTGCCGCGCCCCACAACTTAAAGTGGGTGAAAATTAATCATATTTGTTTAGTTTGAGAACCAACATTTTTGCAAGTCTTGATGTTTAAACCCACCACCTAGCTATTGTTAAACATGGTAAAACACATACTGCTGTGTTGCAAAAAATCATAGCATACTTTGATAGGCAGGAATAAGTAGTTCCAGAAAAAATATGCAGCAGTTTGCATCCGTGCATGTACCAATACAAAAACTGCTACACCAACATATATTGTGTAGTATTTGCCCCCCAATTGTGTTGCAAACTGCCCCGCTACAGCAGAAAAAGTAACCCCTTGATGCGTAGGCCCATACTAGCAGACACAAAACGTTGACCCTATGTTGTTTTAATGTTGGGCCAGAGACGGAGACAGTGAACCAACATTAGAACAACATTGGTTCAACGTGTCTAGTCTGCTGGGATGATTATAGATCACGTTCAATTGTGTAGTTTATAAGATACATTGCTATGTTGCAATTTCAGAACATAATATCTACTACATGGAACAAAAATATCTGAAATGTAGTATTAGATCTATGTTAACAAATTTAAAGTACTGTATTACGATAAGCGAAATATATTGAACACCTACCCAACACAATAAGCTCTGTACCACTGGGGTTGCCATCTCCACCTATTAGATAACAGTTATATCTCCCACCATCTGTGAAATCCACATTCTTAACTATCAACTTGGTCCCATCCAAACCATATTTGTTTTCGTCATATGTAAAACTGGGAGAAATTATAGCTGCGCCTGGTTTTGCCCACTGATGTAGACCCCCTGTGTCCGGAGCCGTGCATGTAACTATAGCATCTTCTCCTTTCTTCACAACAACACTTGAAATAACACCATCTACAAGCACAACATAAATATAGCAATGTTCAACAAGTTTTTTATTGTATTACTGTTTTCTGCAAGATCGAGTTTAAATTAGGTCATCACGAAAGTCAAGTCAAGTTTATAATTATCAAAATTACTGCTACATGATATGTGTGATATGTATTATCATGATTATATAGACCTGCAACAATGAAAGAATGACAGGTTTAATTAGTCACAACCCCCATCCCCCTCAACAAAAAAAACACAAATTGCATCCCAAAACTTTTTTAAACTTGAAGAGACGATTCAAATATAATAGAAAATAAAGAAAAGTATCTTAGAAAAGAATATTAGAAAAAAATTAGATGTAGAGAGCGGGAAGGCGAAGACTGGTATTAAGCAGGACTAAGGACAGTGGGCCGTGTGTGGCTGACACAGTTAGTATGTAATGCTTAGGGGTAATGGGTAAATGCTAATGTTTAATGCTCAGGGCTCAATCATTACAGTGGGCCGTGTGTGGCTGACACAGTTAGCATGTAATGCTTAGGGGTAATGGGTAAATGCTAATGTTTAATGCTCAGGGCTCAATCATTACAGTGGGCCGTGTGTGGCTGACACAGTTAGCATGTAATGCTTAGGGGTAATGGGTAAATGCTAATGTTTAATGCTCAGGGCTCAATCATTACAGTGGGCCGTGTGTGGCTGACACAGTTAGCATGTAATGCTTAGGGGTGATGGATAAATGCTAATGTTTAATGCTCAGGGTTCAATCATTACAGTGGGCCGTGTGTGGCTGACACAGTTAGTATGTAATGCTTAGGGGTAATGGGTAAATGCTAATGTTTAATGCTCAGGGCTCAATCATTACAGTGGGCCGTGTGTGGCTGACACAGTTAGCATGTAATGCTTAGGGGTAATGGGTAAATGCTAATGTTTAATGCTCAGGGTTCAATCATTACAGTGGGCCGTGTGTGGCTGACACAGTTAGCATGTAATGCTTAGGGGTGATGGATAAATGCTTAGGTTTAATGCTCAGGGCTCAATCATTACAGTGGGCCGTGTGTGGCTGACACAGTTAGCATGTAATGCTTAGGGGTAATGCGTAAATGCTAATGTTTAATGCTCAGGGTTCAATCATTACAGTGGGCCGTGTGTGGCTGACACAGTTAGCATGTAATGCTTAGGGGTGATGGATAAATGCTTAGGTTTAATGCTCAGGGCTCGATCATTACAGTGGGCCGTGTGTGGCTGACACAGTTAGCATGTAATGCTGAGGAGTAATGAATAAATGCTTAGTTTTAATGCTCAGGGCTCAATCATTATAGTGGGCCGTGTGTGGCTGACACAGTTAGCATGTAATGCTTAGGAGTAATGAATAAATGCTTAGGTTTAATGCTCAGGGCTCAATCATTACAGTGGGCCGTGTGTGGCTGACACAGTTAGCATGTAATGCTTAGGAGTAATGAATAAATGCTTAGGTTTAGTGCTCAGGGCTCAATCATTACAGTGGGCCGTGTGTGGCTGACACAGTTAGCATGTAATGCTTAGGAGTAATGAATAAATGCTTAGGTTTAATGCTCAGGGCTCAATCATTACAGTGGGCCGTGTGTGGCTGACACAGTTAGCATGTAATGCTTAGGAGTAATGAATAAATGCTTAGGTTTAATGCTCAGGGTTCAATCATTACAGTGGGCCGTGTTTGGCTGACACAGTTAGCATGTAATGCTTAGGAGTAATGGATAAATGCTAATGTTTAATGCTCAGGGCTCAATCATTACAGTGGGCCGTGTGTGGCTGACACAGTTAGCATGTAATGCTTAGGAGTAATGGATAAATGCTAATGTTACATGCTCAGGGCTCAATCATTAGAGTGGGCCGTGTTTGGCTGACACAGTTAGCATGTAATGCTTAGGAGTAATGGATAAATGCTTAGGTTTAATGCTCAGGGTTTAATCATTACAGTGGGCCGTGTGTGGCTGACACAGTTAGCATGTAATGCTTAGGAGTAATGGATAAATGCTAATGTTACATGCTCAGGGCTCAATCATTATAGTGGGCCGTGTGTGGCTGACACAGTTAGCATGTAATGCTTAGGAGTAATGAATAAATGCTTAGGTTTAATGCTCAGGGCTCAATCATTACAGTGGGCCGTGTGTGGCTGACACAGTTAGCATGTAATGCTTAGGAGTAATGAATAAATGCTTAGGTTTAGTGCTCAGGGCTCAATCATTACAGTGGGCCGTGTGTGGCTGACACAGTTAGCATGTAATGCTTAGGAGTAATGGATAAATGCTAATGTTTAATGCTCAGGGCTCAATCATTACAGTAGGCCGTGTGTGGCTGACACAGTTAGCATGTAATGCTTAGGAGTAATGGATAAATGCTAATGTTACATGCTCAGGGCTCAATCATTACAGTGGGTCGTGTGTGGCTGACACAGTTAGCATGTAATGCTTAGGAGTAATGGATAAATGCTTAGGTTTAATGCTCAGGGTTCAATCATTTCGTCAAATTTCCCTAAAATGATGATATTGTTAAGTCAAGTAAGGTTTTGGATAAAATATTCAGTTCATCTCAATTTGTGTGGATTTAATGTCAAATCTCAAATTATTCGAAGCATTTGAGTTATCTTTAAATCATGTAAATGGACGCGGAATATTTAAGTGAATGCATTATTTTTAAACTATAATATGCATGTCTTCACAATGTTCACAGGTGCATCAACATGATAAACATGGTAAATTTGAACTATTATTAGGAATACTAGCATTTGTCAGTCACACTTTTGTAGGCCCACTATTATACTTGTTTTTTTCTGCACTAAGGATATTATGAAGTCGTGGTATCCATGTACTCTTCTATCAGTGCAAAAAATCAAAAAGATAGTCACTGTTTAGTTTCAAGTAAAATCGAATTTCAAAGTTAAAATTAATGGCCATCGACAGTCCTACTCAACATGCTCAACCCTGAGCTAGCTCCACCAGTAATAATAAAAATGTTAATCTTTACACAGTTTACAGGGAACATGACATGTGTTTAACTTCACCGGCAATTGATTTCGGCCTACCGGCATGTTCTTGTTTTCTCAATTCTCGAATTTTCTTATGGTAAAACATATTGTCCTAGTTTTGGATCAAGTCTGCCTAGCCCACCTAAATTAGATTTTGGTTCAGCCTTAATTTTAATTTTACTTTCTGGCCAGGTTGAACTGAATCCAGATCCTCCCATGTATTGAAGCCTAAATTTGTCATCTATCTTCCCATGTGGCTATTTCGAAGACACGGTCAATGGGAGCAGCGTGGAATTTGCTGTGATAGTTGCGATAATGTGGTTTCACAAAGATTGCGTGGACATGGGATATTCCCCTTCCTTGCATATTCCACAACTAATGTCTCATGGATATGCTGTCGATGCAATCATCCAAATTTTGATCGAAATTTATGCCATTCGTTTGAAATTGATAATTTTGACAATCTAAATTTTACTGGCTCTCAGAACGTCAATTCAAAGAATTCAGATTAGGGGTCTTGTCAAGTTAAACAAATTCTAGAAATCCGAGAAAAACTCGGATTGTCCAGACCCCACCCACCCACCCCCCTATCCAATTTTTAATTTTTTTTGGAAACATGTACAACTAAAAAAAACACAAAAAACACAATATTTCCAAAAAAAGTCAATCCGAGTTGGGGCTTGACCCACCCACCCACTTCCAAGTTTTTCTCGGATTTTTGGAATTTAATTTTTTTAACTTGACAAAACCCCTTACGCCGCTCCCACACAGCACAGTAAAATTACTACCATTCTGATTGTATCCTAGGTACTGAATCTTGGCTTAACAAGGATACCACTACCATGACTCAGATGACAGATAAGTGACCAATAAAAGCAGACAATCATACATGGGCCTGTAATATATCTATTATTGCACTTTTTATTCCAAATTAGAATAATATTTATCTATGGCTGGCCTGATGTTAGCAAAACTTATTTAGAAAAATATGATGATGAAAAAGGGTTCAACTTGGCCAGCAGTGATGGCCCACACATCCGGCCGAGCCAGCAGCCAAAAGGTTAAAAGCGAAACACTAGCAAACATTTCACCAACACCATAATCTTGGTGTTTGCCTTAGCGAGACCCTGGAATGGGAGGCCCATATTAACAAAATTACAAGTAAAGCAAATTCCACTCAAAGTTTAGGTATGTTCAAAATTTTAAATCAGCTAGTCAAAATTCTTATCAATGACCGTTTAATCTCCGCAAATAAAATATCACGTGGTGGATACAATCAGGCCTATTAAAACCTCAGAGCAAAAACCACAGTGGGACAAAAAAATTTTGGCAGCGATATATCCCTGATTGGATTTTTCTCCCGGCAGCTGCCATAGGTTCAAAGATGAGGCAGCGTTCAACATGTTCAAGAGTAAGCAGGATGAGTAAGTCTACCAGCTCCCCCCCCCCTCCCCTCCAGCCTGATACTCCACATCGGAGGTGCTGCTGGAGAACACTTTTCAAAGTTCAGTGCGGGGACCGACTTTACAGGTCAAAATCTGACGTCCACAGAAGTCAGATTACGTCGTCTAACTAGGGGTCGTCGCAGCAAACATGAAATGTTGGCCTGACGTCAGGTTACTGTTGGCCTAATGTCTACGACGTTCGCCCAACATTGTTTAGCCAATGTCTCATGTTTGCTGGGGTTCAACAATTACGTAACGCTTTTTTAGACGATTTTTGACCCGCCCCGTCCCCCCTTTGTAACGCTTTTCTACGTTACTTTGACTATGCTCCGTAACGCATCCCTTAAGCCCTCTCCCCCATCTATGTGTTACGTAATTGTTGAACGGCCCCAACGATGTTCCCCGCGTTGAAATAGTTGAAACCACTGTTATATGTTGATTTAAAACAAAAATCTGCTAAATAACCATTTAATAAATGTTTTTCACAAATGATGCAAATTTAGTAGCGATATCAAATGGAAATGACATGACTTGAGATCCATTTCGTAGAAGATGATACAGCAGTCTTTGAAATGAGAAATCGCCGAGCTTCCGGTTTAATATAATAATATCACACTCATGGTGACTCATCATGCTCATGACAGCGACCCGAGTTCTTAACCATTGCCTTGGGAGACCATTAACCATTGTGGTGCTAAGACCGTATGTAGGCCCACTTATGTGTAGGCCTATATACAAGTAGATACGTTTTCAAGCAAATTTCAGACTACATCAACAAATCAAATACCCCTAACATGTGTAACATATCTTGTGGTAGATAAAGCAAATAATTTAATTTCGGGGATGTTTTCATAAATACTATTTTTTTCCATTCATTTGAACATGTCGAAGCTAGAAATTGCGTTAGCTTAAAAAATACTCACAAATAATTTACAGTACAAGGGTTAATGAGGGTCTCACTGCTCTCTGGGCTATTAGGCCTATGTGATTTTTATTGTTTTGGATGAACATGATAAACAGATAAATAAATTATCAAATTGGCCAAATTCGATATACTGTTAGCAGTTCACCATGTTCACAGCTACATGGCTAACACCCAGCAGACACAAGACACTGAACCAATGTTGATTTAATGTTTGCCCATCGTCTCCGACTCTGGGCCAACATTAAATAAACATTGGTTCAGCGTCTCGTGCTTGCTGGGCAGTGAACGAAGACATTATACAGTTTCTAAGCAGGTATTAACCCTTGAAGCGTTGAATTTTGTTATGAAAACATTGGGGGCCAGAGGGGTTTCCTCAATTTGAAATCATCATAAATGACTTAGTTACCTTCTTCTGATTCATTTGAATACCTATATTATCAGATTATGGGTCAACGGTCATTATAAATCTTTCTTGCATAATATTTCATAACTGGTACACAGGCGATGATGTTAACGATCTGGAAAAAATCCATCTAAAATTTAGTAAATCTACACTTGGAGTTAGCAGGGTTAGAAAGCAAACACCTACATCTGCAATATATGGGGACACGGGACGATTTCCTCTGATCATCATCCGACAACACATAAAAGCCGTAAAATATTGGTGTAGAATTCTAAAACTATCTCAGAGCCATCCAGTCAGAAATGCCTACAATATGCTTCTTGAGCTAGATGGCATTGGCTTCACAAATTGGTGTTCCCGTATTCGCTCTATCCTCCAACGAACCGGGCTTGATCAAATTTGGGAATCGCAGAATGCTGGGGATACAAATAAATTCATGCTTCTATTTAAAGAATCAATTGTTAGAATATTTACACAGCAGTGGTGGAAAGATATTGAGAGTTCGAGTAAACTGCGCACATATGCATTAGTAAAAAAATATTTCTGTGTTGAACCATATATCTTACACACAAGGGGGAACCATCTCATAACATCGAATGAGCTCACATGATCTAAATATAGAAAGAGGACGATACAATAATCCAATCACTCCAGTAAATCAGCGAATATGCACAAGGTGTGAATTAAACGAAATTGACGACGAAATACATCTTCTTCTCCACTGTAGCGCTATGAATAATGAACGCAAAATCTTGTTTGACTCTGTAACCGCAATTATCAATATACAGCCGACAAATGAGATGTTTCTACGAATTATGACATCTAGAGACATAACAGTGGTAAAGTCACTAGCCCAATTTATCTATGGTTGTTTTAAACAAATTAATTGTTAAAACACTGAGTATAATAAATCACAAGTCACCTGTCGCTATATTATCCATATTATCATGCTTTCATGATCTGACTTGGGTATTACCACATATCAGGACGGCTGTTGCTCTCGGATTTATTATTTGGCTTTTTAGGGCTGGTTAGGGACGTTTTCGTCGCCTTTGTTATCAGACGAGGTGGGGCCTTATGGAGGATTTCAGAGTTGCAAAGTCAACTGATTTTCTCTATGTAGTCGGGAATGTTTTTCTTCGATTGTAACTCCGGGTATGTGGTACTAACTAGGTCGTGATTGAAATAGTATGAATTAAACAATATCTGAATATAGTGAATTAAAATAAGACCGCCATTATTACTGTTACTAGTTGTTAAGTTAACAGGTTAATATCAGGGAATCTACGAGCTCATAGCGACTGTGCTTGCATGGTCACATGGCTCGTAGCTACCTGTTTTGCGGATTGCCACATTTATTGTACCGCTTTTTATTATATTTGTTTCTAAAAATACCATATAATTGTTTACCATTGTCTTATTTCAAACTCCAATTACTGTAGCATAATTATGCACTTGTATATATTTTTGGTTTCTACGCTTTCCAGAGGTCTTTTTTGCTACTATATATAATTAGTGTGTTATGCATAGTAGCTATTTTATCTCTGGTTTTAGTACGGGAAACAAAATGATAGAACCCCATGTCATCTTGGCAATGCCTTTTAATTTATATCACCAAAATACCCAGTTTTTATTATGGCAATGCCACTTAACATGATTTTAGTTGTTTGTCATACCATGTATATTGTCATATGATTTTAAAAAAACTAACATTCTTGTATATACATGTATATATATCTCTCTTATTACTATGACAAATAAGTCTGTAATGACTTTTATTTCTGTCAATAAAATATCTGTCTGTCTGTCTGTCTGTCTGTATTATTATACTATACGTTTAGAGCTGGCACACTTATCCTTAGGGATATAAGCATTACAAGTATATAATCATGTTTATAATTATAGTGTCACTGTGATAATAAAATTATTTAATATAATGACATTATCATACAATAATGTATACAGGTATACCTACTACATCCTGAGCATACATACAAACATCGCTTCATATTTTTCATGCATTCGCAGCTGTCGTCTTCAAATGAATGAAAAATACTCGTACGTTCAACATGTTCACATACATTATGTAGGCGTAGAGTATGTTGTGCTTTCTTTAATATCTACAGCACAACCGCGTCAAAGCCAAAAAGCATTATCTTCCTAATAAACAGATACTGTCTTTTGGATTTGCTGAGCAGTGCAACAGGTCATGCACACCTGCGCTGATGCAAAGACAAATCGACGTAACTGCATAACAACTTGAGACATTTTGCATGGAAATGTACCGCAACCTACATTAGACATATTTTTTCATATTATTATGTTCTAAATTATTAGGTCAAAAATGCTTAACTCCTGGGTCGAAGTGAAATGAGTAAGAATTCCTCAAACTTGACATGAAAGCGGAACATTTTGAGTTGAATGGAATTTAAATATTTTCAGCCTCCAATATGACCAATACACACGATGCAAAAGATCTAGACCATGACTTTAAAAGTATTTAAATGCCGCATTGGCAAGTCCTTACCTGTCGCCAAGACGAACAGAAAAACCCGCGCGAAGAAGCCCCACGAACTCATTTTGCGACGGAATATTATAAACGAAATAAAATGATTAAATCCTTGAACATTTCCCCGGAGACCGTTAAAACTGCACTTTCCGTCGAGCGTATAGTCGCACCTGTGTTGATAGGCTGCTTTAAGTGTGTCAGTCAATATAGACTACATTGTCATACACAATAACCAGGTAAAGGTGAGAGCTCGATGTGGAGTGTACACTTCACCTGTGTCGCGGCGCCCACGGCCAGGACGGCCACGCTTGCCTGCACAATTCACAATACAGGTCAGCAAACGGTTGAATTTGAAACAATGCCGTTTTAATGTTCGGCCAGCGTCTACGACGCCGGCCCAACATTAAAACAACATTGGTTCATTTTCCAGCGCTTGCTGGGAGTAGACTTGGGCCCCGTGGTTGTTTCATTATGTGTTCGCAGCGCATTATGGGGACTTTGAATTCTTGAAAAATAATTTGTGTGACCCTATTATACAGCAAAGTTTTTCAGAAAATGATAGATAATGGTAGATGATGAAAGACCACGAATTCCATTAAATTATATTCGTAGTACAAACCGAAATGAATTATCTGTATCCAATCCGAAGGTAATAATATTAAAAAGATATAATTATAGCGGTGGTATAAAATAAGTTAGGAGTCGTAGAATTAGCCTTTTCAACTTTTTCTATGTATTTATCCTTAAAGGGACTGGCCCACGCTAAAATCATCAAAAAATCGGTGATTTCATTTTGTCTTCCTAATATGACCATATGATGTAAACATGTCCATAGACTAGAACTGCAAAAGTTTTTTAATTTTTCTGCTGCGCATTCACTATTTAGACCAGGTATAGAGACGAAATTCCTGATTTGTAATTATTGACAACCATGTCAAAAATTAGAAATACGGGAATTTCGTTTCTATATCTAGTCTAACTGGTGAATGCGCAGCAGAAAAAATTAAAAACTTTTGCAGTTCTAGTCTATGAACATGTTTACATCATATGGTCATATTAAAAAGCCAAAATAAAATCACCGATTTTTTATGATTTTAGCCTGGGCCAGTCCCTTTAAACAATGAGTCATTATAATTATATACGTTATTGTAGTTGCGTAGAGATATCGTATATTATCGATGTATCCAATAAAACAAAATTTAAATAATTGGTCAATTCATGCAGTTCCAGATATAACCTGATAACCAGAGTAGTTTATATTTCAATATTACAGTACTGAAAGGGTGGAACAATCCACATAAACTGATTATCAGGAGTGTCTTTACGGAGGGGAGGGGAGCAAGCCACCCTCCTGATATTACTGAGTCATCAAACTTTTTATTCGCAACATACCAATTATGCTACTTTATGTTAAATTGCTCATTGGAAAGATAGATGTGGGCCGGTGCATAGGCCTGGTAGCCTAGTCATACAGTGTGGAAATGCACATAGAGTATAAATGCAAAAGTTACGCGTAATTATGTTAAAAACAAATAATATTTAATTTTAATCAACCCTCTTGCTTAGCTCCACACTCTAAGGTTTGGTTTTGATTATTTCAATTCCACACACAAATAGCTATTTGACAGTCACACCAATCTACTTTTGATCGTTCTTTTTCAGCAAAAACATGTTTCTTCACTCGTAAAGTTGAAGTATTGTGGGGAGCATCCGTGACCGAGAGGTAGCGTACTCGACCTCTGACAGCCAGGGCTCGAGTTTCGAATCCTGTGTCATCTAAACATCCGTTTAGTTGTATTTTTTTATATTAGTTATGTAATCATTAAAATTAAATTTTAATTGTAACATTGCCGCCTGAATGTACCTTCTCACATGACTGGTCACCATTGGGTCAACGTCTCCTGGTTTTTTGGCAGAATGGTTATCACAGGACTGTGTGGAAGTCAGCTCTAAGTAAGACCTTGAACCAATGTTCGATTAATGTTGGCCCTCCGTCAATAATCCAGCATCGGTCCAAATCTTGTGTCTGTTGGGCTAGCACCACCTGAGCACGATCGAGCGTCAACACTTACACAGCGTCGAGCTAGCATCACCGTCGATTTGCCTGTTGCTGTTGCTTTTGACCATATAATCATGAAAACCGTTTTTAAAATAAATCACTGTTATTGAGAACGAAATGTGTGTTTAAACAACAGGCTTTGCAAATGCTTGGTCTCAAATTAAACAAATATGAGTCTTTTTCACCCACTTGAAGTTGTGGGTCGCTGTAGCGAGACACAAATGCAAGTGGGTGGAATTTCAATACGATAAGGATTAAAAAATCAAGAGGCTGGTTACTAAAAGCGGTCACCCACACATCGGTAGGAAACGAAGAAGTCCATAGATTGGGTCTGCATATCCAATCTTCTCACCACTAGGCACGACTAAAGTCGTTTTTAATCCGTTTTATTAGCCGATTAAATCACGGTTATTTAAAATGAAATGTGTGTTTAGACATCAAAATGTGCCAATTAAAACAAACGTGACCCGCCACAAATAGGTAAATCCAGGCGGAATTGGTACACATCTTGATGATATAATTTTAATTTTAATGACTACATACCTGAAATAAATAGTTCAAAATCTAATCAAACCAAAAGTAGTCAAGATTTTTCTGCTATGAAGCAGAGAAGGTACGGCTATCAAATTCACAGAAAAAAATCATTTTTAAAAAACATGTTCTTAAAGGACTCCGTGGGATGACAGCAATTTTGGTATTTTGTTTTGTAATGAAGTAGTGTATCCCGCAAATCATGACTTAAATTATTTTTAGATTTTTAAAAACATTTATATCAACATTTTTAAGAATTAAAAGACAACCCAAACAAACTATTTGTACACTTAAAGGATGGTTGAATGCTAGCACAGCATTGGCCCACATGCTGATGCCGTCGGACCAGCGTTGGGCAGACAATCGGTGCTGTAGGGTAATCTCCTAGTCTCTCACTTTTACACACCAATCAACATCGGTGCCTTTTAAAATACCCTAGATTCCACGATCTGAGACTGTGGGTATTTGTGGTATAAAGTGCTTTATACTGCCCACAGTGATGTTTACATTGCGGTATACGACTTGGAAATAAAACTAGTTTGGTCTTTTCGGTGCTTCTGACTTTTTTAATGATTTTTAGATATTTTCAGTTACGATTAATAGGCTTTATAACTTCATATAAAAAGTATTTTTCTAAATTGACATGTCAACATTTGCAATCCCTTTAACACCTCCTTATGATTGCAACGGGTCACCCCTTGAAGTTGTAGGTCGCGATAGTGATTCGCAACTTCAAGTGGGTCACAATTTAAATAAAATAACCCAAGAGCTTTAAGGGCTAACTCCCCCATTCACACACGCGCGCTTCTTCTATTCAGCGCACATGCGTGCACATACATGTAGGCAATCCGAACTATCGCTTTATGACTTAGTTGATTGCTGGGACAACCGGGACGTCGGCTCAATATAGGGCCAACGATTGCATGGCAATCAGGATTGACCTATTTTAATAATCAAGTAGGATACACTTGAATTAATTACGATCATCCCAGATGACTCGACAGCCAGCCCAGCAAACACGAGACGTTGACACAATGCTGTGTTCGTGTTGGCCCATTGTCTTCGACGCTGGCCCAACATTAACCCAACATTGGGCCAACGTCTCGTGTTTCCTGGGAGGGTTGGTCTAGAGGGGGCGACGTTCAGATATGCAGATGTGCAGCTTACTTGATAAGTAAGCAGTTACTGCATTTTGACTTCGCAGGGCAGAATTATGTCGGGACGTGTTTCAAATAATGTGTTTTCCCATGTGACCAGTTGTGTTTGAAAATATGTATAAATATATAAATGCCCCCTAGCCGTTTAGTAACCATTGTAACGCGTTAGACATTGGTTCAACCAAAGGTGATAATCACGATAATAGTTGACGCAAAAGCCAACAACAGTATCTGATCACTTAAACAGTAAACAGTTACTGTTGTTTACCTTTTCACATCAGAATGGGCCTCTGGTTTGTTAACAGCTGGTTAATCCGGTCAATGATGTGCAGACCCCCATGTATTCACAGTTATATTATTGTGCCCCTATGTGTGTGTACAGTCGACTGATCAGAAAAATTTCACAAATGATATTTATTCAAAAATGCTAAGTGACCTCACGTCTACATGCCCCGTCAGTCTATTTTCGACTGCCATGGTTTTTCCATAGATGTATGGCATTACGATAGCATGATATGTAACTAAAATGAGCGGGAGTGGTTTTTGAGAAAACGATAACAAATATTATTTAACATTTTTTTCCATGCAAAGTTACAGTGCAACCTATCTCATTTTCAAAATAAAAAATGGTGGCCAAATGAATTAATAAAGAAAGACCAAAATACCAAAGAAATCATTATTGCCTATTAACTTTCTAATTCATTATCTAGCTGAAAGAAGACCAAATTAAATTAGGTGGAACAGTATTAATTTGACCTGTATTATATTTATCCCATATTCTACATCAACATTATCAATGACACGATCTTTCTTACAGTTGATCGGTTTGCAGCAACTTACATTGGTTCAACCATCCTTTTTATGTAATTTATATCTTCTTTCTATGTAAATTCTATGTAATTCATGTCTTTCTTATCATTATAATGGAGTTGAAATTAATGATGTTTAACCTAATTAATATCGCACATCTTAGTTTTTAATAGTACATTTTTGTATTTATTGGCGGCCATTTTGAATTTAGTTCATGCATTGACCCAAACAAAGTTTAATATTTGCATTATCATGATTATATTCAGCATTCACTACTTGATTTAGATTCAAATTATAATAGTCACGCTTTTGTGTAATTGGCTGTAAGGATTTTGATAATTTAAAAATTATAGCGATCGATGACGACAGCTATCTTGAATTGGAAAAAATGCTACAGGGTGGAACTTCCAGAACTTTCTACTAGATTTTTCTAGGTTCTGACTAATTGTATTGGCTTATATCATGTAAAAAACATTGATCTCAAAATCTGCCAATATTTAATCTTTCATTACTGATTATACTGTTTGTCTGAAACTTTGTGTAAATAGAATCTGCGTGATTTCGCGTCTCATACATTTGTATTTCAAATAATTTAGACACCTTTGCAGATGATATTTCCATTCCATTCTTGTTCTAAATAATAGCGCCTTCTGATCCAACATTAAACCAGTGTTTGGTCAATATCTTATTGTTATAGTTGAAATATCACCGTTCAATAGCATTATGTAATTCACCTTGGCCCTATCAGGTAGACCTGGATCACAGACGTGCTGGATTCACATTGTACCAGTACTGCAGCTCTACACAACCAAAAGGTAGTATCTACTTACTTGCAAAGTAAGCAAATATTGTCTGAATGGTTTTGCGCGACAGAATGGCCCTGTACACTCAATGATTCGTAAATGCAGTGGATGGTCGAATACTGTAAATCTACATCGATCGGCTCAAGTAAAAGCTCTAACGTTACTGCTCAAATTTATATTTTTTAAGAACGGAACGGCTGGTAATGATCATCTTATTCTCAGACTCTTATCTGAACGAGTGCACTTTTTACTCATCCGCCTGGGATTATATTAATATTGTAGTATTTGTACCAAATCAGCCCAGAAACTGCGTTGAACCAGCGTCGCATTTACGTATCCTTGTGTACA
This sequence comes from Flabesymbios commensalis, assembly GCA_964017125.1. Lineage (NCBI taxonomy): Eukaryota > Metazoa > Annelida > Polychaeta > Terebellida > Flabelligeridae > Flabesymbios > Flabesymbios commensalis. The sequence continues at coordinate 80,087,908 of OZ024905.1, forward strand.
TGAGTTGAGTCCCATTGAAGACTCTCTTCTGTTTGTATTGATTGAGCTAACATACGTACGACATTGTTGATATAAGGTTGGCCCAGTATCGCAGACGCTGGGCCAACCTTAAATCAACATTGGCTCAACGTATCGTGTTTGCTGGGAAAACGAGACAGGTGCATTGAGTCAGGATCAATGCCTTACCTAAGAGCATTGTGTGGGGCAATCCTATAGGGGGGACCGCCAGATAACATACTAGAGACTTCGGCCGACTTTTGCCCGGTGTTGGTTTATTGTTGGGTCGACGTCGCTGACGTTAGGCCGATGTTAAGCCATTATTGGATGAACGACTCATGCTCCATGAGGCTCTGGGGCTGCATTATCCACCAGTTTTACCATGTTCACCATGAGATTTGTACGCAGCAAAAAATAGACCTATCTCAGATTATCATATCCTTCGCATATGACGCGTATTATGCGTTTCAAAGCCAAACGCCAGTAACTGTTGATACTTGATAAATAACCAGTTACTGTTTTTTTTGCACTGCAGTATTTAGGTGCGTAGAAACTGAGTCTTTTAAAATAGTCCGAGCTCAATTGGTGAATATTTCAAGTCAAATTATCGTCTCACCACACAGTTAGTATTGTGGGGAGCCTCCGTGACCGAGAGGTAGCGTGCTCGGCCTCAGACCGCCAGGGCTCGAATGTCGAATCCTGTGTCTGGAGGACAGTGTCATATCAATCATCTCACCATCCTCAGGAGGTTCTCCTGGCCCAGTTTAGCCTATATGTGCACAAAAGTGGCCTAAAGCACGATTCATTTCATTTTGTCTCACCACACATAATACCACTTCCATAGACTTACATGTATTATGGCTCATACGCTTGGGCCTCCCAGTATTCTTTAAGTAAAAAAATGTTTATAAACCTAAATATTTGTTAATAATCAGGACATGCATACTCTCTCAATATAAAAAATGAAAAGGATGCTTGGACATGGTTATTTTCTATTTTCACATCGAAATGTTAAATCCTATCCTACTCTCTGAGAGTTGCCAATACAACGGAGCTATCGAATGCACAACGTCTTCTCAACGTCTTCGACGTTGGTCTAACATTGTATTATAAATGCTATACAAATGTTTTGTGCTCACTGGGAGCGTAGGGACTACATCTTATATCTATCTTCCCCAATTTCGATGTTTGTGGAGCAAGACATGGTCACCCAATGTAAATGAATTGGTATCAAAATGATAAATATATTATATGATAAATATAATATTTAAACCCTAGCCTGCTATTAATTGGCACATTATTAATACATTTCGTAGCTCTCTCACTTTTTAATTATATGCGCGTATGAATTTGTGTGGTGATACCTTATAATATATACGGAGACTGCTTGTGATTTCTGTGTGCACCGCCCCCTGTCTTATAGACACTTTTGGTGTGACCCTATCGATCTCATGTGCATACGGCATCGTTGGATGGCGAGTACGTGGGCTCATCTCATATCAGCAGAAGTTACCACAGGGCTTTATGTGGTGACCAGTGCTGAGATCACCACGTCGTACCATATAATTATGCTCTATGCATTTTCGCACACGATTTACTATTTTTGTGCTGATATAACTTCACACGTGTGAGATATTTTTGGTGGTTTTAGCGGGAAAACACTGCTCAGACCTGGCAGCAATGCATTGTTGTGATGTGGGGGATAACCCCTTCATCAAATATCATGGTCCTTTTCACATGAATAACTGTTCTAGGCTCCTGGCTAATTACTTTCATCATTGATCATCGTCTTCGATGACGATGCAGACGTCATCGGATAGCCGGCAAGCCACAATCATAGCCTATTAATATTCCAACCTGCAACACCTGCTGAGATGGCCTCATCTCGATATATGCCTACGTCTCATAGTGAACTCTATTAGCCTGAGTGTGAGAAAATATTTTACTTGTAAATTAATAAACATTTCAATTATAGTAGAGTTGAAGTATCATGGGAAATGATTGTTTTTTTATCTCGTTAACTGGGTCTGGGTAGCCTCCTGAGGATGGTGAAAGAAATCCGAGGACAATGCCCTCAACACACATGATTCGAAATTCAAGTTTGTCGGTATGAGACCGCGCATGCTAACTCTCGGTCACGTAGGCTCTGCACAATAAGGAATCTAAACATGTACTTAGTGGGGATGAAACTTTTTTGAAGTCTGAATACCAGAGTAGGGGATTAACTAGACGGTAGTGTTCAACCACTAGGCTAAACTGATCTGCAAAGCCACAAAGCAATATCTGCTTACTTGTAAGGTAAGCAGATTATGCAATTTGGTACACCAGGGCCCCACCTACAGTATGTATGGTGAAAAAATAGTTCAGTTTCCACAGAAAAAAAAGATATAAGCCTCCACAATGGTTTTGTAAGGCTTGGTGCACATATTATTTCAATGCACTATTATAATTTATATGCTCATTATATTGACTAGCTAATAAAGTGTTCAGGGGGTAAAGATCCCCTCTGATTTAACACTGACATAAATCTTTATGCGGTGCCAGTTGTACCCTTGGGAAGTTTTGTTGCCCTAAAGATTGTATTGTTGTTGATATTTCTGTAACATGTCAACGTAATTTATTTATTATGTCCGTGTGGCGTATCTAACATGTAAGTGTCTTATGCAGTCGCACTGGTAAATGTTCATGAACTGAATCCATGGAATCCTGAGACCCCGGGGAAACCAATAATACAAAGTGTATTTCAAAAGTAAGCAGCGCGCATCCAGTCAGCTCAACTTTGATTCAGCGATGGTCCAGAGAAAAAACGCTGAACCATCACTTAATCAACAGCCAAACAACGACAAAGACTTCCAACTTGATTAGTATACCAACTTTATTTGTCCGCCAATTAACATTAATTTGCCCAAGTAAATTTGGCGCGCGTTCAGTGAGTACACACAAGTTATAGAAACCCCACAACACGACCGTATGATGTATGATCTGAATCTAACAAGGCACTACCCACGGCCCGTATTCAGGTATTCTCGAACAAGTTACGATATATCGCAGGCTTCGGATTGGTCGAGATGACCATCTCAACCAATCCGAAGACTACGATATCATCGTAACTTGTAATAGAATATACGGGCTCAGTATGTATGCGCATGCTCAAAACACGAATGATCAATAAAACGTGTATGTCGTACATTCACTAACAAAATCAGCCAATGAATTGTAGCTGATATCAGCCCTGGTAAAATAATACAAAAATATCATTTTATTAAATTTCAGTTATAATATACAATCATTATATAAATTATAATTATATAAAGCACAGCGGGTACTCGTCAAGCCTATAGATTTGATTCCATAATAATGCAAATGTCAGTACGCATTTTGACCTTCAACCTTGACAAGGTTGACGGCATTCTCATTTGAAGCTGTCAGCAGCGCCAGCTGGAAAAATGTCAAGGAGCGTTGCAGCACCTGAGCTACAGATATTTTCAATATTCTGTATATGTCTGTACATTGTACAGATGATATGAAATAAACTGAGTTTATGTATAATTTCACCCGTACAGCGCCAGAATAGATATTTGAAATTTTATGTTAAATTGTATTTTTTTCTTGAAATTACTTTGAAATTGGATGAAAAATTGTATTCTTTATTTTTCATAAAAAACTCAGAACTTAAAATTAGTGTAATTTACTCAGATTTAACTTTCATTCCAGAATGTTATAAATGTTTAGGACTCACAAGGACAACATTTCTCATATTTGAGACATTGTTTTCAAAGCGTGAATAAAAATATGTTAAAAAAACAACAATAATTGTCACTAACTCTGACACAATTGAACATCGCATTATGTGCACCAAGTTCCAGCTTCAAGTTCAAGATTAAGTTTCTATTGACATATTATAGGTGATGTGTACATCTGTGGCGAGTGGGAGATGGAGTGTTACCCTTTCACCCGCTAAGTTCTTTAATGTATTTTTTGCCGACTTGAAGTTGTGGATCGCGGTAGCGAAGCACAACTTCAAGTGGGCAAAAAAGATAAATTAAAGTAGGGGGGGGGGGGATTACTCACATTTGTCTCATTCGAGACCAAGTATTCTACTGATTTAACATGAATTTATGTCCCATAAACTGGTGTTTGGCGTGATAAAAAGGTATTGAAAACGATTATAGTCGTGCTTAGCGCTTAAAGAGTTAAAGGGGTGATCAGTATTCCAAGTAGACATCCTTCATTTCCTTTTCTCTCTGCACAGCTCGCTGCAAAGAGAGACATGAGCAAACATGATGTAAGTAACAATTCAAAAAAGCTACAATTAATCATGCATTGTTCAGTCGTGTTTTATTTCAATAAAAATTGGAATTGGTAACGTAATTGCCAACTTTAGATGAAATAAAATATGTCATTCAGAAAATATCAAAGAAGACGAATCGTAGCGAGTGCGCATAATTATGCATCTTTACCAAAATTTATAATTATGAATCTTTACCAAAATTTATTTGGGCTATATAACCCTTTTGTAAGGATACTTACATAAACGTAGACAAGAGCCACTATAAGGACAATGATGAGGATCACACCAATCACGGTTCCCACTATCACCTCAGTCCGGTTGGGAATGTCAGCCGCTAAAACCAAATATACAGTAATGTAAATACTTAATCATATGGGGATCTGGGATCTTTGTACCTATATTAATTATTTTATAGGTTTAGTAAATGATGTTTCAAGTGAGAGGTTCTGAATCACTTCCATTCTTTATTGTTCTTTTGAACCAGACGTGGCTGGGGGTAAGGTGTCATCCGGAATAAGAATTTAGGCCACTATGATTTTCACATAGCTGGACTATTCAGGGGTCAGAATCAACCTGTTGATCAGGTAACTGCCGCTGCTCTACTGAAATATGGCCAAAAGTGTACATGACCCATGCGCGATTTTTTCCGATTTGGAAAAAAACTAGCATATTACACATTTCCGCCCACTGAGTAGTGCAATTTGTAGCTATATGAATATATTTGATATCAACAGAAAGCTACTGGCACAGGCTTTCACGTGGATGTAACATATTTTCTGTCCAATCTTTGACAAATGCACAAGAGAGCTTTAAGTTGGTATTTTAACCCTCAATTTTACCCAATTTTCAGCAAGTAGTCAAAATACTTTTCTGTCAGCTGATTTTTGTATGATATAAATGTTTAATTTTGATTCAAACATGTTCTAGAACTATTGTTGACTTAAAATAAACCTGTTTGGAATAAAAAATAATGAGTTATGTGAACATATTACACAATTTTTGGTTAGATGTAAAAATTGGCAAACTTTTCTTCAGGCTCGGAAAATTGACTGTATCTCACATTTTTGCCCAATGAGTAGTCAAATGCTGAGCTATGTCAAAATATTTGATATCAATAGGAAGCTACTGGCACCGGCCTTCACACGGATGTATAATACGTTGTGTCTGGTCATTGACAAATACAAAATAGAGCTTTAATTTTACCTATTTCTATTACTTTTTCAGTAAATAGTCAAAATACTTTTCTCTCAGCTGATTTTTGTTTGGTATAAATGTTTAGTTTTGATTTAAACATGTTCTAGAACTATATTTTACATAAAATAAACCCATTTAGAATAAACATAATGAGTTATGTAGCCATATTATATGTTTTTCTTTGTTAGACGTGAAATTAGCTCGCTTTTCTTCGGGCCCGGGACGATTGACCATATCTCACATTATTGCCCACTGAGCAGTCAAATTTTGAGCTATGTCAATATATTTAATATTAATAGAAATCTACTGGCACAGGCTTTCACATGGATGTAAAATGTATTGTGTCCGATCATTGACAAATGCACAAGAGAGTTTTAGGTTGGTATTGATTTTACTTATTTTTCATACTTTTTCAGTAAATAGTCAAAATACTTTTTTCTCAGCTGATGTTTGTATGTAATACATGTTTAGTTTTGATTCAAACATGTTCTAGAACTATTGTTGACTTAAAATAAACCCATTTGGAATAACAAATAATGAGCTATTTGAACATATTACACACTTTTTTTGGTTGAACGTAAAATTTGAGCACTACAACAAAGCGGTAAATTTGTATTTTATCCCTCCATTTGAACAATTTACAATGGGTTTTTTTTAGTGAATACCAGCAGAACTTCTCGGTCATGTTAACTTTATATGGTATAATTGTTTGTTATTACTTTTACATTCTCTGGAGCCATTTTTCATTACATCCACGTGAAAGCCTGTGCCAGTAGCTATCTATTGATATTACATATATTGATATAGCTCCAAATTTGACTACTCAGTTGGGTAAAAATGTGAGATACCGTCAATTTTCCCGAACCTGAAGAAAAGCGAGCAAATATTTATGTCTAACCAAAAAAGTGTGTAATATGTTCACATAACTCATAATTTTTATTCCAAATGGGTTTATTTTAAGACCACAATAGTTCTAGAACACGTTTGAATCAAAACTAAACATATACCATACAAAAATCGGCCAAGAAAAAAATATTTTTGTTTATTTACTGAAAGAGTATGAAAAATAGGTAAAATTAGGGGTTAAAATTCCAACTTAAAGTTCTCTTGTGCATTTTTCAAAGATCGGACAGAAAATATGTATGAAAAAGTATGAAAAATAGGTAAAATTAGGGGTTAAAATTCCAAATTAAAGCTCTCTTGTGCATTTTTCAAAGATCAGACAGAAACTATGTTACATCCACGTGAACGCCTGTGCCAGTAGCTTTCTGTTGATATCGAAAATATTGATACAGCTCAACATTTCACTACTCAGTGGGCGGAAATGTGTAAAATGCTACATTTTTTCAAATCGGAAAAAAATCGCGCATAGGTCATGTACATTTTTGGCCATATTTCAGTAAAGCAGCGGCAGTTATGTACGTGATCAACAGGTTGATTCTGACCCGCGAATAGTCGAGCTATGTGAAAATGATAGTGGCCTAATTCCCATACCGGGTGACACCTTACCCCCATCCACGTCTGGTTTATTTATGTAGAGTACAGATATTAGCACATAGTTCACATTTGATACACAATTCCGTTACAATGTCAAGTTCAATTTATGTCTTCCAATAGTATAACATAGTCCGCTCTGGGTAAGGCACAACCCTTACCACAGTGTTGGTCTACCATCTAGACTTATGGAACGACAACACTGTATAGCATCATGCGTCCACTGATTAGAGGATTAATTAACTGACCACGAGCGTGGGAATGTACGTGTACGTTTCCAAAAAGTACCATGGACATCCATAATTTTAAATGCATTGGGACAGCATTTTGATCTCTGACAGTTACACAGATCATACAGTTTGTTATACAAAATTAGTTTAATTAACCCTTCAACCGCCCGCTCCCATTATATTCATATTTTCATTAGTTATTAACATACAAATTTATTGTGCAATATAGTGTTTTAACAATTTTACTTTGCCAACATAAAACAAAATGATAATATCGCGTGTTTAATAATGGACCTATGTTAGGGGCCCACCGTTTAATCTCCAGGGGGGGGGGGGGCTGGAATTTTTGTCGTGGACAAATTATGTTTTTCAACCCGGCACGGCGGCTCGCTAAAAAAATAAATTTTATCACATGTTTATATAGAACACTTAACCAACACTGCCCGAAATTATAAAAAAAACTCCATCCCCCCGCTGTGGAAATTTAATGGTGGCCCCCTTAGTAACAATAATTTTGCTTAATTTAAGACTTTCGCCTCATGTATTGCCATGTAAAGAAAAACAGCAGTCTCCTAGTAATTTATTATACGTAATTTACTAACCTTATAATTGTGTCAAATCTGAATAATTTTCTCCCACTTGAAGTTGTGGATCGCATCAGCGAGACACAATTTTAAGTGGGTATGAATAATTCCAATTGATTAATTTGGCGGCTAAAGAAATAATCAATTTAATGGACGCACCAAATAAGGGTTCGGAGAGCTGAAATATGTGTGTCACCAGCGACAATTACAAATCTGCGGCCTTGAATCAAACACACATGAGTAATTTTCACCCTCTTGAAGCTGTGGGTCGCGGTAGCGAGACACAGCTTCAAGAGGGTTAAAATTTCAATAAGATGATTTGGCAAGTGGAAAGAGGAAATCATGGCCATGTTTTTTTCTCGTCCTCCCTCATTACGTTTTTTTCTTAGCTAAAATGGAAAACATAATCCGAGTCTGTGGCCTAAGCTAATGTGTCTCCATATTACGTGATGAGATGTACTATATTATGTATATTGTGTTCGGTTACTGACGATAAACATTGAATTCATAAAAAATCAAGTCAACCAAGCTGGATGTCCAGATATCCATCTAACATTGTGGGATTATTTCATTGCGCACACAACAGAAACGTGCGGGTGTTCTTTATTAGGACCGGTTTATTTTTCCTGAGTTTGTGTCCTATTTTGGGCAACGAGGGGTGCTGTGTGTGGGAAAAGGTTGACATTTCTGTACACCAGTCCTTGTGAACAGGTCGAATATAACGCTTCGGGTCCTTAGCTTAAAAGACGGTGGCCCAGCATTACATCAGCATTGGGCCAATGTATCGTGTTATCTGCTGTTTCTGACGCCCGGTTTTTAAAGGTCACCAGCATAATGCATCAGTCAGGAAAGACGATACAATCACCCAATGCTCTTTCAATGACGGGCCAGTGTCGAAGACTGTGGGTCAACATTGAACCATATTGGTTGAATGCCACATGTTTGCGCAAAGTATACGGCAGACCCAGTGATGGGTTAGTGTTGGGCCAGCGTCATAGACGATTGACCGGCATCGATCCAGCAATGGGCTGCATCGCTGGCCCAACATTGAACCGGAATTTGGTGGGCAGGCCTACATCCTCTGTATCAGGTACATCGTAGGAAAGTATTGAATGAATCGGTGATGGTGGTGGAAGTAATACACGTCTTAGACATTTAGGATTCTGTCCCATTAGGAAGACCATTACACCGATTTTTTGTCTATAGCACTCAAGCAGACTGAAGCCAGGCCTCGGAGTTCGGGAACTCCTTTTCTAATTGTGTCACTGTTTCTTCATATCTGCCCCCATTTTGTTCTTTTTAAACCTATATATTCATGTAATATTTATTATTATTAAATATTACACCTGAGGTTATATCAAAACGTTAACGGCTTGCTGGGTTGTTAAAGAAATGTTTTAATGTCTACGCCTATATATTATCAGAAATAGCTTTATCTATTTCTGATATTATGCAACATGAATAATAATTGGAATAAAGTTGTTGTTTGTCCGGATAGTTTATATCTAACTGATTTGTATGAAATAATTGATGAATATTTTATTTCTTAGATGTGTTTCTATGGATATATTCCGCTAATAATTGACCACGAAATGTTATTTTTCCAGCACATGCCAAAACGGCATTGTCTACAAAAGTAAATAACTCTGTCCTGGATAAACCAATGAAATAACACTGGAACAAATCATTCACCAATACTTTTATCAAATCATTCAACTGGGAAAATAATTGAAGTGTGAACTCAGACGAAAAATAAACTATTTCATATCACCATTCATGTTGCAGGAAATGTAGGTATAGAAACAATTTTCAACACAATGTATTAAACACCTAGGTACGCATCCCTTAACATTAATTCATGGTGGTGATATACGATTACTTCCATGTATTTTTATTTACCTTGGGTCGTCCTTGTGATTGATTGGACAATATATTTTTGAATTAACGAAATTATTCAAATATGTCATATTGTGCATATAACTGTGACAGACCCTTTGAAATAATTAAGAAATGTTGTTTTCAATATGTGTTGTATAGCCTATCTAGAAGTATATTTGATAGATATTTATTTCTACTATAGATTGCAAAACAAGAATCATAGATTAATAACTAATTTATATTTCGGCTTCTCACACTTCAGATTTTATCTGAGGAGATGGAAATTTAAATACCTTCAAAGTTATATATTCAAAGCGTGCATTATACTCATACATATAATAAGCTGCTAAAATTATTTCAAAGTACGTTTATAAAAAATAACAAAATAGTGCAGTCATTATAGATCTAAATTTTGATAAATAAGGAAAAAATTGGCACAGAGTTTTTTTTGCTCGGATATTGTTCATTGGGGTTCAAATAATCACAAGAAAAAACTTGCACCCTTTAGGACTGGAGCTAACTTAAGAATTAAAAAAATTCAAAATGGCCACCAAAAATCAACAGATGGAAGTCATTTTTTTTTCAAAGTAATCGCAGAGCTTTCATGTTAGATTTAAATTGAAGGTAATTAAATTCTAATAACGAATACTGCGCACTGCAATTTATTCTTAACACTATTTCCTTACAAAATGGTACGGATGTATAAAAATCGAAAAAAATATATATAATAGGATCTATCATACAAGTAACGTTAGGCGACCTTAATACTAGTAACCAGAGTCTGTCTTAAGAAAATCACTAAGCATACAGCCTTTAGTCACAATAATATTAGACATATTAGCAGTTAATTGTGTGCTGTGTCACAATCAAATATGACATTTATCTAGTATGTGAGCAGTCGCTATTAAATTATGATACAGTATCAATAAAGCAGAAAGGTTAAGATACACTGAGAAATGCTAGTAAAATATACAATGATGATGTAGCTGGAATTATTACAGCGCTCCAAAAGAAAAGGACAGAGATTGTTCAACTTCGTGCCACATGCCACACAGAATACATCCATAAAAGTAATATAAGTGCAACAGGCCCTTTTTCTGAGCTAAAAAGCTCAGATCGACAGTTTCTGAGTTTGATTTCAAGCAACACTGTATGTTCTATAGGGAAAATGCCGATATTGATGCTGAAAAAGCCGTTGGTGAGGAGAGATATATGGTCAGCCTGGACTCACTGAATCCGGACTACTATTCAGAATCTTTCACAGAAAAGGGGTGATGACTGGAGTAGAGAAGTTAAGAGGAAAATTAGTAACGTAAGAGATCTGGTAGCAGCAGAAGCCCGCTACCACCTTAAAGGATGTTATCTACCTTACATTAAATGTAAGTCTGCACCAAGGATGTCGGTCGTCCATGCTTATTAAATGACGTTTTTTATTTTTAATGAGCACACTCAGTAACTATGCTGGCTCTGCAACAAATATTTTTCATTGACAAACACTGAAACCTGCTGTTATCATGCTCATAAGCAAGTTTATCATATCTGCAACAAAGAACCGTACACGAGTTGTGTGTTTTTTAGACACAGGGTATAAAATACTGAATAAGAAAATATGAAGATAAAAAGACGACATTGACGATATAATTATGTAAGCAACCTGTTGACACTACATAATACATTCCAGCAGAAACAGCTTTTGAAAAAAAACAATATCAGTAATTCAAGCAACTCCTACGTAAGTGACTGACAAAATAATTTCTAAACAGTAAAAGGGAGCAAGAAAAGTCCTTGAACGGAAAATACCTGCTTTGTCACATGATATAATGTGAGCAACACGTCCTAGATCATTTGTATCTGTGATCCAAGTGGGGCTTGTTGTTCATATACAACACTATTATATGCAAAGGTGCTTCTTCTTGTCCAAGCAGTGAAACTATCAACAGTTGTGATTAGGTTAGGTAGCTTCCATCTTATCATGTCATTTATAGGACCATCACCATCATGGGGGGAAGTGGAATAAAAGAAGTGTGATCCATCATATATGCAGCAATTAAAATAGGTAATGCCATGGTTCTGATTATTTCCTACCAGCTGATCAATCGGATCATGTGCATGATAAAGAATGGAAATATTTTTTTCTTAGTACATTGCATACGAATGGACTGTGTATTCAGCCTCCTTGTTTGAGAAAATTAGATAAATCTAAACTGATGGACCTGATAGCACGTCCACAAATAAATGAGGTGTCAGATGAATCACCTGAAAATTGTTTTGTTGTGTTGGATGGAGAATTCCCACCTCCTACTTTTGTATGGCCAACAAATGCATCAACATACCTCGAACTTTATGAAGAACACGTTATATGTCAAACGACACTATGGCAGCAAAGTGGTTGTTGTGTTTGATGGGCATTGTGAAGAAAACAATACTAAAGGTTTTATGCACACCCAAAATAAGAGTTTTGCTCACCCAGTCAGCTGATATCAACTTCACGTTCTCCAAGTACCCAGAGATGCTGATACTCTGATTGTGAACACAAACGGGCACAAACTCACTCCAATATTGTCGTTGCAGGAACTGATAGTGGTATTGTAGCTCTTCTGATCCACCATTGTAAGCAAGAAATGTCTTTTTTCACAAAACCGACACACAAAAAAATTGCGAGGAAACTATCTGCATAAAAAATGTCAAGAAAAGATGAATGCAACTGCTAAGAAATATATTTTGTTTTTGCACGCAGTTAGTGGCTCGGATACTACATCAGCACTGTTTGGCCAAGGGAAGAAGGAAGCAGCCACATTGTTTTAGAAAATAGCGGACACATTACCCATGTGGATAAATTGTATGACTCTGGGGCCAGGACGGAGGAAATAGCTCTAAACGGTGAAAAATGTATCCTTGCACATATGGAACAGCAGAAACAATAGGCCCACTGGACGATCACGGTTATGACAAATTCAGAAAGGCAGCAAAACGAACATTGCGAAATCAGGTGAATATTGCACTTTACCACGAACATTCAGAGCTGCAAAACAACAAAGGTTTCGTGTGTATTTTCAGGCTTAAATTTACGTCTCTAGGCGCAGAGAACTGATCACAATTAAATTCCCCAGAAACGTGGTGGTGGTGGAAGAAAAGCAATGGCCTTTTGTTTCCCGTGGGATCTCTTAAGCCTCCTGCTCCAGACTCACTCTTTAACTTTATATCTTGTGGATGTTACACGGGCGGTGTGTAGGCCTGTAGCTGTAGCTGTAGGAAAACTGGAAAACATGTTCTATTGTGTGTGCTGATTGTGCTGGAACCAACTGTACCAATTCACATAGGACGAAACGTAAATATCGAACATCCACTTACAACTTTGTGTTGTGAAATTCATAACCCCACATGGCTATGAGACATTATTTTTTTACTATAAAATATACTATAATAGAAAATTACAAATGTTTTATATCTCACGTTGGTTTAATTTTATATCGGGTTTTGTGTTCAAAAGTCTTTTTTTATTTAAGCTAGCCACGATATTTGGATCCTACTTCTCATTTCAAATGTCCCGCGTATTCAGTGCAGACATTTTCAAATATGCAAATTAGGTTACTTTAATGTTTATGTCACTATGTGATATCACTATGTGAATTTATTTAAATTTTATTAGCATTTAATCACTTATCATTCATATAAAATTATTAAATTCAGTGAACATTTTGAAAAAATAAATGTTCGCGCTATGATTTTAGGTGGCCATTTTGAATTTTGAACTCAGCTTCTTCTATAAAGGGTGTATTTTTTATGTTGATTATAGGAGTCCCAGTGAACAGTATCCATCTCAAAAAAACTCTTCGTCAGCTTTTACAAATAATAAGTGCCCATTTTTCAAAAATCAATGTTCACGCTATTATTTTTTGGCGGCTATTTTGAATTTTTTGAATTCTGAAGTTAGCTACTACTCTAGGGAGTACAAGTTTTTTTTGTGATTATTGGGACCCCAATGGACAGTATCATACTGAAAAAATTCTGTGCCATTTTTTTCCGTATTGAACCCTATAATGACTGCACTAAAATGCGTATAGGCCTTCTCTACACGAATATCTTCAACCCAGCATCATGCCGATTGGGAAATGACAAATTATTTGTAGCACAACAAATACATTATTCAGTAAGATTAGGAATAATAATCATTAATGTTATTTTGCTTAATATTAATTCAATTTAGGGCACTATTTCATCTTCACGTTTAGCAATATTATAATATATACTAGGATATTGTTCACCTTATGTATATTTTTAATTACGAAAAATAATACTGCACTTGCACAAACAACTAAAATGTGTACATAATAAGAGAAAATGATAGCCTTACGGTTCACTCCGGAGTTTCTGTTATTCACCAACAAAATGTTATAAGTTGTATATAGATGTTCAGATAATAAACATTATTATTGTTGTTGTTGCTGCTCCGGCTGTTGTTGTGTTTGTTTGTTCGTTCGTTCGTTCGTTCGTTCGTTCGTTTGTTCGTTCGCTGGCTCGTTTATATATATATTTATTATTATTATTATTTTTATTACTATTACTTTTTTATTATTCATTATTAATTCAACTAATGATGGGCCTATAATGTAGGTCAATCGCTTTGGGAATACTGATTTAGATTACTAACCTGCGTCAACTGTACAAGGCAGCAGATGTAGGAAGAACACATAGAGTGTGAGAGCATTCAGCAGCCTGCTCCTGCAGGAAGACGCCATGACCTCAATGAAGACGAAAACGCGTCCGTTCGCACAATAAATATCACTGTACAACTTCAGCAAACTAATTATCACAGAATAGACACATAGATATGTCCATCAGAGTCACCGAGGTTCAGGCTCATAAGTATAATTTTACAATGTTATACTTTAAAACGTGTCGCTCTTCCAGTATTAAAATCCTTCGTCTACATGTCCATGTTAGATCATGAATATAGGGTAAGCTACGCGTCATTTATTGGATGTTGTGTGTATGTTGGTGCTAAATTGCATTTTATGGCGAGCGTACTTCGCCCCTTCTGTCGTGCAAAGGCACACAGCTGTAACTGCTCACTTTTCAAGTGAGCAGTAACCGCTGTTTGTCTTTGCCTTGAGCCTTGTGTGTGTGCCTTATCACCGCAATGGTTGCCAACACACCTGTATTGCAACCACTCGAACATGGGCAAGATAAGCAAAAATGGGAATCGTATAAATCTTATCAGGACATATAGAACTACATGTACTTTCCGGTGGTAGTACGTGCACACATGTATTGTCTTTGTTGTCATTCTTAAACAGCTTTGTCTACTGTGGGCGTATAGCTTGCAATTAGCCGATCTATCTATAAGCAAGGTATCCATCATTACCTTTAAAACGCTCAATTATTTTGTATAAACCATGGAGACGAAATGTTTGTTTTTTCAATTTGAAATCATCATAAATATATTTATAGTAAGCTCTTTCCGATTCATTTGAATACCTATGATATGAGTCTACTACCAGTAAAAATATGTTTACTCCTACCGTGCGGCGATCGACTTTAGCCGTCAGAATCTGACGTCTACGCCCCCGCGCTCGAGGTGTTAGCGGATTCCTTAGGCTAACATATTTGGTGAGTGTTGGCGGCGCATTGAAGCCAATTCCATCTGCTTCCTACTTCACAACAAAAATGTGCACAGCAAATTGATTAAATAGACAGGTGCAAGTCTCTATAATTAAAGGAGTTGTAATTAGTAGAGATCTAGTTTTAGTCCTGGGGCTGATTCTGAGAACTAGTCTAAATCCAGAGTTTGCTGCACCCCCTCAAAGAACATAGGTTTCTCACTTTTTTTTCTTTATTTAGTATGTATGTAACTAGTTTCAAAACATTACCCCTCTAAGAATGTGTCCGAAAGGAAAAAAAATGCCTCTTAAATTTTTTTATGATTTTTCATTTTTTTGCAGAAAAAACATTTTAATTTTAATTTATGCCTAGGTAAACACCAATTATTACACTGCAATATTGTATATATATATATAAGTATACTGTTAAATACGTTCTTGGTGAAATTTGAAATAATTGTTAAGGTTTCTGTCAGCTACAAGTGCACAAATGGCAATTTTCACATTTTCATCAGAGCACTATGACCGACTGAACCAAAGAAACAAAATATACCATAAAACCTATGTTCTTCTGGGGGTGCAACAAAATCTTAGTTTTCAGAATCAGCCCCAGGACTATTAAGCGTAGGATATGTTCATAGCCAAAGTTCGCTTTCTCAACACAAACATGCTTTATTTGTTCCATTCATTTGAAGCAGACAATTGCGTCTGCAGTGCCAGCTTCAAATGAATGAAAAAATAACAAAGAGTAACTCGGCACTTATCATGTTTACATAATTAGATAATTAATACGACTTTTACAGTTTTCTCAAATTAAATATGAACAAATAAATGTCATAAGCATAAAATAACACTAATGTAGGTGTATTACAGGTGACACAAGGCAGTAATACCTTGGTTTCAAAATGGGCGTTAATAGAACAATCGGTTATAATTATTTCTTTCACTACTGCAGTACATTTTGACATCGGAAAATTATCTGCTTGGGTTTTAATGCATATTTCAAAACAATAAAACAACATAATGCATTAATATTATTTAATCACAGCAGTTGGTTATATCGCTCCCTTAGCTTCAAAACGACGTAACTTTCACTTCGCGATGGCATTTTGAATCCCAGGGAGCGTATACAGAAACAGTACATCCTTACTAATAAATATACCACTGATTATAATACATCTTAATCATAGCTATCTAGAGTCACATGTTACTTCTATAAATTGTCCTCTGTTGCCTAGAATTTGAGTGGAGACATCTGGCAGTAAATAAGGCAGTAATCCGGTGATGTAGACGTCTTCAAGCCAGAATTCTTTAGTTGACTGGTGTTTTTCTACCAGACTTCGGGCTACATCTGAGGTGAAGGCATACCCTGCACAGCCGTCACAGTAGGTGGGGTAGCACTCATCCGGATAATCCTCAGGTGAGGTCTTCCACTTGGACAACCTGTACCCCGACTCTCTGGCCACCGGGGTACCCACCCGTATTGAGTTACAGAGTACCAACGAGGACACAGCCTGTGATCTCAGGTATCCCAATAGCTCCGCCAGTTTAGCCCAACGTGTGTCATCGTCAATTTTGACAATGAACTCAGCTCTGGAACAGTGATGCGCGGCCCAATGTAACGCACCGATGATCTTTGATGGCAGGTTCGTGTAATCATCATCGAAATCTCCCTGGACAATGTCACCGTGTGACATCTGTTCTTGAGTTATTCCCTCTTGTAAATGCTGCTCAGTCGAGTGTCCAAGAAAAAACACCACCAGGATACCATCCTTGACGACTGTGACGTTCCCCCAGTCACCCCTGATGAATTGCCGCCTGTCTTTATTGCGCGGGGACGATGGAACGATAACCAGCAGGTCCACATAACTTGGCTGATTTACACACAGGTGATTATTGGTCATCTCAAAGTCTCTCTTCGGCAGCGACATCTCCCAGAACTCCCTGCGTATGGGCACACTTCCGTTCGCAGCGTGAGCGCGGCACACATCGCGTCGCTTTCGATGACGTAAAATAACCGCTTCCACGTTCACCGTGCTGTTGTTCACCAGCTCGTGGTCGCTGTCTCTCACGGTGTACCTCACCTTCTCCATCTCGTGGGGCCTCAGGTCAGAGACGTTGGTGAAGAAGAGGGTTATCAAGAAGCTACAGCAGCACGCGCAGAATAACTTGACTACGCTTAGTCGCCGCCCGTACCTAGTTAACATAGTCCCCATCATCTCGTCACACATGGACAGCTATCTTAATGCATCACATAACACGCTACATCTATCAGTTGATTTAGATAACTCGTTGAGAGTATTTGTTCCATGTTAATCTTGGATGTCTGAAACAGAAATATCAAGTACAACTAAGTTGGTATTCACCCAATCATTCTGTTGTGTTGTCACATTGAATATCGAGTTCAATAATCCTATATGTCACTCACCAGAGTGGCATATAGGATCATTAGCTCGTAACCCTTCCAGTGGGTAACCGACTTTAGTCGTCAGAATCTGACGTCTGTAGACGTCAGATTCTGACGTCCAATGTCGATCCCCGCACTGTAAGAGTAAAACTATTTATACTGATCGTAGACCCGTAACATAGGCATTCAAATGAATCAGAAAGCCCTAACTAAGACATTTATGATGATTTCGAACTGAATAAAAACCCTTTGGTCTCCATGGTTTATATGAAAATTATTCGGCGCTTCAAGGGTTAAGATCCTATCTGTCACTATAACGAGTGACAGATAGGTCATTTAGCCCCGAGGAGAGGATATAATTTATTAGTAGAAGAGCTGGACCTGAGAAAAATTCGGTCCGTACAACCCACCATACTGACAAAATCTAATTATATATTCTGTTAGAGCAAACCTTCCTGATCATTTATAGGGTAGGGGTAAAGTCGAATTGTGGTATCATTTTTTTTATGAGCCATAGTTTAGCACAGGGGTGTAATGATTTATATACGCTCAAAATCACATTATTATCGCTGGAGCACTAAGCTAAAAATGATCATAAATAGAGTTCTGTGTCTTCAAAATACACATATGATATACCAAAGTGACCAGAATAAAAGTATTCAGTAAACGAAATGCATGGACAAATTTCTTAGAAACTGACATTATGGAGGAGGGGGGTGGTAAATTACTTAATATACCTTATATACTGATATCGCATCAATGATTTCATTATGATAACAACTGTCACTGATGTAGTCAGAACGCCGAGGGTGGAGCCTTGCAAACTTATTTTGCGGATTATTGAAGCATGATATCGCTAAATAGTGTGATATAAGCAAGCATGCCAGACTGACATCTTTGAACATTTTTAATTATCACTATTATTCAAATGGCCGCCTTCAATTCATGAAAAAAATAGGGTTTTGGGTAGAAGTGTGTGGCCTGATTAACCATAAATAGCCATATATCGCTATCATAGCAGCCCACATGAATCCTATGTCGCGTTTGGCTTCACAACGGCAAAAATCAAAGATGGCCGCCAGAAAAAAATTGATTTTTAACTAATAATCCTATAATCAAGTGTGATATGTGCTTTCTGACTAATTTTGGGGTGTGAAACCTATTTCTGTACTTCAAATTTCAATTATATGTTTCTGCGATCTTCAAGCACCACAAGAAGGTCAAAACATGATCACCAGCGGTTATAGTGAAATACAATTTTTACTAATAGTCCAATAGTTAAATGAATATTCTTGTATATACATGTACATATATTCATTTTGATGACAAATAAATCAGTAAAAGTTTTCTTTATGTCAATAAAATATCTGTTTGTCTGTCTGTCTGATATGTCGTTTCTGACGTACTTTCTGGCCCTTTATCCATTTATGGTATAAAAGATGTTATTCCAGGCATCAGCTATCCGATAAACAATAGCTGTAATGTACCATTTTAGATGAATTTGGTGACTAAATCTATTTGAAGATATAAAAGTAGGCTACAATTCGTGGCCTCAAAATATTTCAAGTCTAAAATGGATCTGGATAAAATTCGAGCTTTTGTTGTTTAAAACTTGATAATGTGTCACTCGCAATATGTTTGCTCCTTCATATAGAGGCGGACGTGTAGCCTACGTACCATCATCACGTCCCACCGTATCGTGTTTTCTAGACCCATTGAGTTACAAGGCTGAGACAGCATTGAACCAACATTGGTTCAACTTTTGTTCAGGTTGTGTATACATCAATGTTTTGATCCACAAATATTTTTTTACGGGAGAACACATAATGTCAGATCAGATAACACTTACACCTCACTAAATTCGCAAGAGGAAGGTATCCATCCCACAAGGAAGCATTTTGTCGCCAAATCTATTTACAATAAAAGTCGACAGCATCGACAAATATATTTATAATAACAGTTAACAGCATAGTCAAGGCTACCCTGATGACATCGCAAGGCCTCCTCGATGTGAGTAGCCCGATTGTGACGGGTAAGTCAAGGCCTCGCCAGCAGTCATCAGAAATCGTTATATCGTCACTTTGGATATAAAAGGGTGTATCTGCCACTTTAAAAGTGGCAGACGCCCTTTCAAATCTAGGGGGACGATATGTAGACGACTTTGCTTTTATTTTAAATCCAGCAACATAACTATTATTGAACAGGTCTGCAAAGTTGCTTGGACAAGTGGTTACTTGTGAAAATAACGTTAAATGTTCTTCCTAAAAAACTGTGTGTGTACATTTCTCCAACAAAATGGCTTACACCCTGAGCCTCATCTAAATCTATAAAGAGAACCATTCCATGCTGAATAAAATGTCAAATTCCTTAGTATTTTCTTTGAGAGTAAGTTAAATTGTATACCGCTAATTAGATATATTATTTAGAAGTGAAGAAAGAAAATTATATCCAGCAAGGGCAAGGGTGGTGATAGGACAACCATAACTAAGAATATAATGATCACATATCAGATCCATACTGTATAATTGCTGTATTGTGTATGGATCGGGGAGACCATTGTACCTGAATAATGTACTGAATATGATCGCCAACCAAGGTTTGAGATTATGCTCATCGGCATTTAGAACTTCTATTATTGAAAGTATTAAAACCTTTACGGATATACTTCTCCAACAAAACCAAAATGTTTAGGCATATATGTTGTGCTTTTACCTTTTTGAAAACCGCACTGGTATTTACTAAAGATTATTCTATCACATGACGGCCATGAGGCTCCCTGATGTTGACAAACCTGCTTTGGCCTTGACTACGACACAATAGCGCGCTAAGGATTTGTGCGCCTCTGAGCTCGGTCCGCTGAGGATATAGGCGCTATAGAAGTTTTATTGATTGATTGATTGAATGCACAGAAAGAGTATGGCCGGACTCGTGGATGCTTCAGCTTCTCTTGGATGGTTATTGTAGACTATTTTATTATGTACCATGCCACACAGCATACGTTACAGACGTAACGACTCCCAAGGAGCTCCCAAGGTGGTCAAAATGTACTACCACTAACAACCATCTCAGTAAAACAATAGGGAATAAATATTGTTTTAGACATGTCATAAATATGTGGGTGTGAAGAGTGTCGTTTCTCATATCAATACACATGTAACCATTCATCAATGAGAAATGACTTGCTGGTTATGTGTAATTTGGAAGATTTGTTTCAGCTCAACTAGTTTTCAATTCCGAATATGTTGCCTCCACATAACATTGACTGTTTGTCATTTATTATACTAAAATAACCGGACATGTGTGTCAAACATATGTGTTGACCTAAAGACTAACCAAAGAGCATTAAAATTTTAATTTACCTACTGGAAACGCTTCTGGAAAACACGCGAAGTTAAACCAAACAGACAAACAGACACATATTTTATTGACATAAAGAAAAGTCATTACAGACGTATTTGTCATGGAAATGAGAGAGATATAATGTACATGTATATACATTCTGATTATCTCACTACAGCTTATTTTAATTAACTATAATGGCCCTCGCACAAAAACATTACAGCTTATTTTAATTCACTATATTGTTTAATTCATACCATTTCAATCACGACCCAGTTAGTACCACACACTCGGGAGTTGCGATCGAAGAAAAACATTCCCGACCTCATAGAAAAAATCAACGGCCCTAAGCTTCCAAATAAAAAATCTTAGAGCAACAGCCGTCTAAGCATGATAATAATTATTTAAGGCAGTCACGCAAGACACGACACTGATACAAAATATTTCAGCTTATTTTAATTAATAGTTAAGTCATATCATTTTCAGTCAATGTTGATTTAATGATGTACCAGCGTCCCAAGCAAAAACGATAGGAGGGAACGTGCTAACGGTACGTAGGCTACACGCAACTAAAGGAATGAACATATTGTGAGAGACGGATTATCTAGTCTTAGTAAACGAAAAACTATTGGTATTGCATTTCCCCAGGTATGAAACATTTTACTCATATTTTATTCTATCCACACGCCAAGTTTGAATTTTATCTATGTGCATTTTGGATTTGAAATATCTTGATGACTCCATAGATTCACAGTCACCAAATGCGTCTAAAATGACACACTGCAGCTAATTTGTATTCATAACTGATGCTTAAATGACACACAAATGGATTCAGAGCCACAAAGTTGATCAGAAACGACATATCACATGTACGTAACTATTATCCCCAGCAAACATAAAATATTTGCATAACATTCAGCCCAACGTCTTTGACGTTGGACTAACATTGTATAAATGTTATACAAATATTTTGTGTTTATTGGGTTGGACTACTTTGTATAAGCATATTTGATTGAGCAATTGAAACAGATCTATACAAATAAGTAATACGAGGTTTCGTTCTCTAAACATTGTTGGACTACTTATGAAAAAGTTGTATTTTCCCTATGACCGCTGTTGGCTGTTGGTCATTTCAGACCTTCATACGGATGTTGAATGTCATATAGAATAATGTTTTCACTCATGCCTAGCATGACAACTTTAATATCAGAAATGAATTCTGCACCCAAAACTAGACAGAAATGACAAATCACATGAAACTATTTGACCACTTATGCAAAAGTTGTATTTTCACTATGACAACTACTGGGTTCTTTTAGTTTGATATGTTGTTTGAAGGTCACATAATAAGGTTGAAGGTCACCAAATAGCATTGTTGAGGTCACTGATTCCTAATATGACATCATCAATAATACCAGAAATAGATTATGTGCCACACAGTTAGCCAGAAGGGACATATCACAATCATGTAACTACTGGACCACTGTATTTCAGTATACCTGTATAACTGATCAGGTTTTGACCTTTATGTGGTGCTTGAAGGTCAAAAAAGCGTCTACTTGTAATCGGAGGTCCAGAAATGGGTTCCACGCCCCAAAATTAGTCAGAAATGACATATCACACTTGATTATCGGATTATTACTTAATATTGTTTTTTCAAAATGTCTGCTGACGGCCATCTTGGATTTTTGCCGTTTTCTGCCAAACGCGACATAGGATTTATACCCAAAGTAAATATATATTACATATTAATTCAGCCACATTAATTCTGTTCATTTTGGTATATCATATGTGTGCTTTGTACATAGAGAACTCTATTTATGATAATTGTTAGATTAGTACGCCAGCGACAAAAACATTTTTTAGCGTATAAAATCAATATAACCCTGTGTCCAACTATGGCTCATAAAAAAAACTGATACCACAATTCTACTTTACGCACCACCCTAGAAATGATCAGGGAGGTTTGCTCTAACATAATATACAATCAGATTTTGTCAGTATGATGGGTTGTACCAGCTCCTTAAATAAGGGTCCTACAGGAACTAGCTCTTCTACTATAAGTTTTTGTGTTTCAATATCGTTACGCTAATTGCCCTCATAGTCATGATAGTTGCATAGTTGTAATATGTAGCCCCAGAAAACATGGTAAACGCAAAACTTTTGTAAAATGTTGGACCAACGTCGAAGACGTTGGGCCGACGTTGTACAAATGCTACACAAACGTTTTATGTTTGCTGGGACATCCTACATCATGCATATGTGTAGAAAAATGCAATCCATAAATCACGTAAGCCATTTCCCTGATGACATGGCGAAGTAAAAGAGTTAGGCGACCCGGTTATACCGGTAGTAAGCCATATTATATTGGCTATTTTAAAAGGACCCCGTGGGATCCGACACTCTTAATTTTGTCAATTTTGAAAATGTAATTTATATGAAGCTATATAGCCTACTCATCTTAACTAAAAATACAAAAAAAGTCAAAAAACAATTTTAAAGCACAGAAAAAGAGTGATATAGTTACATTTCCACGTCGTATATTGCCATGTAAACAAAACAAGTCAGCAATATACAGCACTTTACACCACATATTCCCACGTCTTGGACGGTGAGATCAAAGCAATCGCCGCTATTTGGTGTCTTATAGTCAGGACGTGGGGGATACACCTGCAGCACTGATTGTCTGCCCAACGCTGGGCCGACGGCATCAGCATGTGGCCTAATGGTGTAGGAACATTCGACCGTTCTTTAGCAAGTGTTTAGGTATACAACAAATGTGTTTGGGTTTTAAGCGGATTCATAGAAATGTTGATAAAAAAATATTTTTTTAAATCTAAAAACTCTGAAAAAAAATAAAATCATGATCTGGGGAATACACTACTCCACTACAAAACTAAAAACGAAAATTGATGTCATCCCAAGGAGCTGCTTTAACTGATGTCTTTAAAACCAACTATCTTTTATGCAACCTAACTAATCGAACGTTTCGTTAAATGACCGATTAGGGTGGGGGCCCTAGGGTAGTGGTTAGCACCGCTGCCTTTCACGCCAGAGTTCGGGGTTCGGTTCCCGGTCTCGGCGGTTTGAAAGAAACAAAAAATGTTTCTTCCCCATCCACGTGTGGAAGTCAGTATTGTGGGGAGCCTCTGTGACCGAGAGGTAGCGTGCTCGGCCTCAGACCGCCAGGGCTCGAATTTCGAATCCTGTGTCTGGAGGACAGTGTCATCTCAATCATCTCACCATCCTCAGGAGGTTCTCCTGGCCCAGTTTAGCCTATATGTGCACAAAGGTGGCCTAAAGCCCCATTCATTTCATTTAAATGACCGATTAGGATCACGTTGCGTAAATTTGGCAAAAATTAAACAATTTATCGCATTCAAGCAAACCTTGACAAATTTAGAATATAAATATTTGAAAAAAAAGTGATATATATTGCATAGCAAAAAAGGGCATGCTAAGCTTTGCTACCATATAAAAATTATACTTTTAATTCACCAGCATTTATTTTGGGGTATAATAAAGTAAACACAATAATTGAGAATAACACATTTTAAGCTTATATCCTTACATTTTAAAATTAACAAAAGACAGAAATATGAGTTTCTGATAATAAGGGAACATGTAACATTATATAATACCATACCAAATGACTTACTTTTTTAGATCGATGGCCATGTATACATCAAATTAGATACCGCACGTGTAGTTCTATTGCATTTCTATTATATTTGTATTCTTTTAAACATGATAAGTGAAATGCAAACAACAGTAACCGTTAACATTAAATGTAAGCAGTTATTACTGTTTGCCTTTACATTCTTGATGTGAGTAATCAACAACAACTACATGGGAACATAGTCGAGGGTGAACGAAAAATGTGCCATACATTTAGTTGAAATTAGAGGACCCTTGCTCTAATACGAACCTGACTTCCAATACTGAGCCCAGCAATTCTGCTCTACAAAGCAAACACAGTATATGCTTACTTGTAAAATAAACGGCTACCGCCTTTTGGCTTTGCACAAAATTAACCCAAACACTAGTACCCTCGGTCGTTATTTCTAAAACAACGCGTACTCAATTACCAATCATCTGGGTATCTATCTATACAGCTATAGGCGAATGTTCCCAGTGCATTAACAAGATTAACGTGACTTTCCTGTGCTCACGTCGGTTGCCTCTCATATACGAACTTGTTATTTGCTCGAGTGTTGGGAATAAAATGAAATGAATGGTGTTTTAGGTCACGTCTGTGCCTAAATGAATAAGATGACACTGCCCTCCAGACACAGGATTCGAAATTCGAGCCCTGGAGGTCTGAGGCCGAGCACATCACTCTCGGTCACGGAGCTACCCACAATATTGAATCTTTCCGAGTAAGTAGGGAAGAATCATTTTGTTTCTTTAAACCTGAAGGTCAGAGTGGGGTTCGAACCCGCTATCCCCGACTTTTCAAGCAGGCAGCTTTAACCACTGCACCAGGGGAGTGTTGGATAACTTTGAGCTCATTATTTGTTTCATACAATTAGCTATACGGCGGACGGATAATTGGATTAGCGGACGGATAATGAGATCAGTGGGCGGATAATGGGATTAGCGAGACCTATAAAAATTATCTACAGTTAACACATATGTTACCAGAAACCGTAACAAATGTGTGAACTTACAATTGCTATAGTACAGTAGTAACCTGATTTAAAGCGACACAATCAGGCTAAAAATCATTAGACAATCAGTATTTTTATTTTCGCTTTCTAATATCACCATATGATGTAATCATGTCCATAGACTAGAACTGTAAAAGTTTTTTTAACTTTTCGTGTTGCGCATTTACGAGTTAAGCGAGAGATGGTTTGAGCCTGATTGTGTCGCTTTAATGCTCAAATATTTTTCCTTTCAATTTGAAATCCCATAAATGTCTCAGCTTGCTCTTTCCGCTTCATTTGAATACCTATGTTATGGGTCTACGGCCATTATAAACATGTTAATTCTTTCAGTGCGGGGACCGACTTTATACGTCAGAATGTGACGTCTACAGACGACAGATTCTGACGTATAAAGACGACTCCCGCGCTAACAGGTCTAAGTACTTTAAAAGTTTGAAGCACTCCACATGGAATCACGGCGACCTGCAGCAGGCACTGAAAGCCGGGATTCGAAATTGGTGCCTTCGGGTCGTGATGCCCCAGTCAAACCAAATGAGCCACACAGGAGGCATGAGTGGAGTCAAAACGCAGTAGCTGCCTACTTGAAAAATAGCCTTTTCGGCTTGCATTGCAGTATACCCGCGATATCGGCAAATGGTATTTATTAGGGGCCTATCACTGATTATCAATGATTTCTGCTTTGTGGTACCGTGCTGTGGCGTAGTTATTACACTGATTGCAGTAATCAGGTAATACGATCATTTTTCTTGATACGCACGATATCCACCCGCTATTTTGGTGTTTACCCAGAAAACCCACACGCTCACCCAATGTTGTTTTAATTTTGTGCCAGCAATTAAAACTAAAACAACGTTTGCTAGGTACTAGTATATGGACATATCTACAGGCACTTTTACGAGGTGCTGAAACTACCCCAGCGTTTGAGTGATAATATCCAAGATGATTTTTGTGGGTGTTGTACTTCCTTTAACCAATTATTTTGTTAACAGTGCTTAAGGTGTGTTCCAAACCGGATGATATAATGAATTGCATTAAAACCTAAACTTCCCAATATTCTATTATATTTCATACTATTGCCATTCTCACTGCCACTGCCATGCCCCGCTACCAATAACGCTACGCCATGCCATGCCATGCCATGCCATGCCATGCCATGCCATGCCATGCCATGCCATGCCATGCCATGCCATGCCATGCCATGCCATGCCATGCCATGCCATGCCATGCCATGCATCGAATTTCCACGGTTCTGTTTTGCCGTATTTATTTGGGGTACAGTCTCTACGGGCGTTTAGCGCCGAACAAGTGATAGATAAAATAAATAGCTGTCAAACTGGATACATATATCATACATATGATAATTCTGGCTATTGTAACAACAATCGCAGACTTTATTTATGGCAGGGTGACAATAATGTGCACCCACCGTACTGCAGCATGTATACATTATCATATCTCTATAGTGAATTATACATCACAAACATACCTGTGGCGTTGTAGCAGCATTATCATAAAGACACACGTCTTCTGAGGCAGATACACCGGCGTGTACACGACCGACTTGCAGAGGCTACTTGTTTATTCGGACGTTTCAACCTTTCGTGTCAAAGCATTCGCTGGGGTTTGTCAACAATACAGAATGTGAAGGTGGCGATACTCTCTGCTCGAATACACATACTCTATGTCCACGTACAATACCGCCGTGCAAAGCCAAAATGCAGTAACTGCTTACTTAGTAGTTACTGCCTTTTGGCTTTGCAGAGCAGAATGAAAATGTTCAGTCGGGGGTGTCCCTTCGCAACTCATCCAATACGGGGAGGGCGGGGGCTGGGTGCGGTATTTTGGTATGTATGTACTGGGGATAGCGGTTATACTATATACGGTGGCATAAAATTGCGTTTTTACAATATTTACGGAACGTTTTATTTCAGCAAACATGGCGTTAACCCAATATTGGGTAGATGCTGGGCCATTGGTAAATATAGTGGTGCAATATAAGACATTGATTCAAAGACTCGTGTCTGACAGCAGTGTATAACAGCACAGCTTATACTGCTCTGAAAGTCAAAACCCAGGAACTGCTTAATTTTCAATTAAACGGATGATACCTTTTGACCGTACACTGCCGTGCAAAGTTAAACGGCAGTATCTACTTACCTTACAAGTAATCTGCTACTGTTCTTTGACTTTGCGCTACATTGTAGTAATGTTGACGGAATTTTCGTCTGTCACTGTTGATGTCTCATCCCCTTCTCAATCATGTTGAGATGAGTTACAGTACGAACGATGGTACGGTTAATTTTTTAATGTGTATCAGGGGTGGACGCGGAAATAATGGTCATTCAGAATGTGAAATGTGGTAGTCCGACTGCAAAAGTTATAAAACATTTTTTGTGATCTCGCTGATCATTTAAAATCTGAGGATGTGTCAGCTTTCTAAAAAAGGAATACACTCTTTTTAACAAAATACTGCGGTGGGTATTTATGACGATGCTGATAACATTAAAATAAGTGATATCAAAATAAAATATATATTTGTATATATTTATTTATGTTATATGATAATAGCAAAGCTATGTGACATTAAAATCTATGAAAAATGGGCGGGTTTCTTAACACATTGGGGACCGATCCCTGATATATCCGGGATTTGTGACCGTCCCCCCAGGGACTAATCCCGGATACAATATTAGGGACTGATTAATACATGATAAAGATAACTTTCTCATCATTAATTATTCTGATCTTCTCATAAGCAATTTAATTTGGTATTCAAAGTCTCACCACCCTAAATAAGCCGAAATTCAGGGAGGTGCGGGAATCACCACGCAACATATTTTTAATGCGGTTGTTCCAACCTGTAGTGAAACAAAATGAAATACAAAAAAGTTATAATTTTGTGAATATCTAATAAGCACACGTAGTGATGTTTTCACATTCTAGTGGGCGTAGCTCAAAATCTGTCTGGTAAGCATACCCATAGCGGGCATGTTTTTGAACAAGGATATTTCAAGCTTTATCGTGATATGTCACCCTATATATCTAATAGGGTGAAAAATGGTGAAATCGACCTGCGAAATTGAGGCATAATGATGTATTCTTCTTTGCTTGTTTTTCAGCACGAAGCAATGCCGTTTGCATAACATTTCTATAAGCCTGCAGCAGGTCTTTCTTCGCTTTCTATCTGTCTACGCTAATTCAACGATTCAATAATAATGCTTAAGGCGTTGGGACAAGTTTATATGTTATAATTGAGTGTTATAATGCATAGCATATGTATCTAACACTTAGAGCTCTAAACTATTACATTCTTTTTACCGTCACTTGAAGTTGTGTATCGCTACCGCGGTCTACAATTTCAACGGACTGAAAATTATTGAGTCACAAGAGAAATCCAGCAATGGTCCAACAATGTATAAATGTTATACAAAAGTTTTGTGTGACGCACTCAGGATATAATTAATATATTTAATTTGTAAAAACTACAATAAGCCAAAAAAACTACTGTACTCGACATAAGAGTCCTCAAGGTTATAACATTGCTTGACATTGACTTGGCGTGTTGGTGTGGTGACCTTTTCAGCACCATGTCGTGGCTATGCACCAATGGATACATTAAATAACATTCACTCGATAAGAAATTAAATAAACCAACACAATTATTGGACGTTCTGAGCTAATATGTTTTTATACTTGTTTTTTTTTTATAAAATCCACTTATTTACATTCAT
Organism: Flabesymbios commensalis; assembly: GCA_964017125.1. Lineage (NCBI taxonomy): Eukaryota > Metazoa > Annelida > Polychaeta > Terebellida > Flabelligeridae > Flabesymbios > Flabesymbios commensalis. The sequence goes on from OZ024905.1 coordinate 80,117,323, forward strand.
CTTCGGGTGGAAATTATTGCCGCAGCAATCGACACCTCAAGGTGAATGTAAATGAGAAATATGGACTTACAAGTGTTCGACTCTTTGTAAACCTGGTTATAGACACCTCATATGTGGAGATATCTGTAATATTGGTCAAACAATGATACGACCATTCTGGCCTCATCAGAGATTATGAGAAAGCGGGAGTTCATATAATTATGTGTGGAGAATGATATAGATGTCAGATCCCCGCGCTGAAAGGGTTATTATCATTCATTAATAATGAAACCACCGTTTTGGCAGCACTCTCGCTCAGTAAGCACACCACCCACTACTATACTGGATGGATGTTGGCCCACCGTCTGCGACAATAGCCCATCATTCAACCAACATCAGGTCAACGTCTTCTTTGCTGTTTTTCACGGTCAGTGATGAGAGCAGTGATAAAAGGTGTGATTTTGTTGTAAGCGATGTGTGGCGTACATTAGAGTCTGTTATCTTTCTATGACAAGTATGTATGAGGTAGGCCTGTTGTAACTACACGCACTATATGTAAGCATAGGCCTACATATGCGTCATATTAAAATGTAGTGTACGCCGTTTCCGCCTAATAAACGCTATTAATAACCGGAACAAACTACATGCAGATCTATATAGTCTCGAATCAACGTGACCAGTCATTCAACCCACGCATTCAATTTGTCAAACTCTTCCGGGATTACTTATTTAATTGGGGAACTGATACTGATGATCGCCCAGCAAATACGGAACGTCGGCCCAATGCTGGCTTAATGTTGGTCCAGCGTCATGGACGGTGGGCCAACATTAAGCCAGCATTGGCTCTACGTCTTGTGTTTGCTGGGCGATACTCCATCAGTTATAAGAAAGAAGCCTATTCTACAACACACAAACCCCCTGATAAAAGACCGTAATTGAATTTATAGTTCATCAGAAACTTCGGGGACTTCAGTTGTGTGTTTCACGAATCCAAATCTTATTTTTTCATAAATCGAAACTCTTTTTATGTTAGATAAGTCGAGTAAAAGAAGGCTTCACACAACATGTTTTTTATTAATAATTTAAAACATTTTTCCATCACATATAGGGGCTTAATAATATTCTTAATAAAAGGACCAACCCGCTGCAAAATTTCGTGAACCAGCCACGGATCCATCCTGATGAAAGGTTTGAAGTCTTCGTGGTGTTCATTGTGGGTGCTTTGATCGTATGAGTGAAGGTTCAGCTATTTCCAACCTGATGAAAGGTTTGAAGTCTCGTGGTGTTACTGTTAGACCCTGTAACGGGCTTTTAGAGCCAACCAGGGTCGAACCCACCACATTCGTTTTGCGGGATTTAATTTTTCTACATTTCTTGCTCTAGGAGCAATGCCACAAGGCCAACGTTGTAACGGTCTCGAGCTGTTGCAAGCCTAATATAAGCCAGAGGACACGGTGGTAGTACGTGCACACATGTATTGTCTTTGTTGTCATTCCTAAACAGCTTTGTTTACTGTGGGCGTATAGCTTGCAATTAGCCGATCTATCTAATATAAGCAAGGGATCCATCATTACCTTTAAAACGCTCAATTATTTTGTATAAACCATGGAGACGAAATGTTTGTTTTTTCAATTTGAAATCATCATAAATATATTTATAGTAAGCTCTTTCCGATTCATTTGAATACCTATGATATGCGTCTACTACCAGTAAAAATATGTTTACTCCTACCGTGCGGCGATCGACTTTAGCCGTCAGAATCTGACGTCTACGCCCCCGCGCTTGAGGTGTTAGCGGATTCCTTAGGTTAACATATTTGGTCTCTATAATTAAAGGAGTTGTAATTAGTAGAGATCTAGTTTTAGTCCTGGGGCTGATTCTGAGAACTAGTCTAAATCCAGAGTTTGCTGCACCCCCTCAAAGATCATAGGTTTCTCACTTTTTTTTCTTTATTTGGTATGTATGTAACTAGTTTCAAAACATTACCCCTCTAAGAATGTGTCCGAAAGGGAAAAAAATTGCCTCTTAAAAAAATTTATGATTTTTCATTTTTTTGCAGAAAAAAAGTTTAAATTTTAATTTATGCCTAGGTAAACACCAATTATTACACTGCAATATTATATATATATATAAGTATACTGTTAAATACGTTCTTGGTGAAATTTGAAATAATTGTTAAGGTTTCTGTCAGCTACAAGTGCACAAATGGCAATTTTCATCAGAGCACTATGACCGACTGCAGGAAATGGTCCTCAAAGGGTCTTTCGGACACATTTTGAAAGGGGTAATGTTTTTAAAATGGAAGCTGGTGAACCAAAGAAACAAAATATACCATAAAACCTATGTTCTTCTGGGGGTGCAACAAAATCTTAGTTTTCAGAATCAGCCCCAGGACTATTAAGCGTAGGATATGTTCATAGCCAAAGTTCGCTTTCTCAACACAAACATGCTTTATTTGTTCCATTCATTTGAAGCAGACAATTGCGTCAGTAGTGCCAGCTTCAAATGAATGAAAAAATATCAAAGAGTAACTCGGCACTTATCATGTTTACATAATTAGATAATTAATACGACTTTTACAGTTTTCTCAAATTAAATATGAACAAATAAATGTCATAAGCATAAAATAACACTAATGTAGGTGTATTACAGGTGACACAAGGCAGTAATACCTTGGTTTCAAAATGGGCGTTAATAGAACAATCGGTTATAATTATTTCTTTCACTACTGCAGTACATTTTGACATCGGAAAATTATCTGCTTGGGTTTTAATGCATATTTCAAAACAATAAAACAACATAATGCATTAATATTATTTAATCACAGCAGTTGATTATATCGCTCCCTTAGATTCAAAAGAACGTAACTTTCACTTCGCGAAGGCATTTTGAATCCTAGGGAGCGAATACAGAAACAGTACATCCGTCACTAATAAATATACCACTGATTATAATACATCTTAATCATAGCTATCTAGAGTCACATGTTACTTCTATAAATTGTCCTCTGTTGCCTAGAATTTGAGTGGAGACATCTGGCAGTAAATAAGGAAGTAATCCGGTGATGTAGACGTCTTCAAGCCAGAATTCTTTAGTTGACTGGTGTTTTTCTACCAGACTTCGGGCTACATCTGAGGTGAAGGCATACCCTGCACAGCCGTCACAGTAGGCGGGGTAGCACTCATCCGGATAATCCTCAGGTGAGGTCTTCCACTTCGACAACCTGTACCCCGACTCTCTGGCCACCGGGGTGCCCAGCCGTATTGAGTTACAGAGTACCAACGAGGACACAGCCTGTGATCTCAGGTATCCCAATAGCACCACCAGTTTAGCCCAACGTGTGTCATCGTCAATTTTGACGATGAACTCAGCTCTGGAACAGTGATGCGCGGCCCAATGTAACGCACCGATGATCTTTGATGGCAGGTTCGTGTACTCATCATCGAAATCCCCCTGGACAATGTCACCGTGTGACATCTGTTCTTGAGTTATTCCCTCTTGTAAATGCTGCTCAGTCGAGTGTCCAAGAAAAAACACCACCAGGATACCATCCTTGACGACTGTGACGTTCCCCCAGTCACCCCTGATGAATTGCCGCCTGTCTTTATTGCGCGGGGACGATGGAACGATAACCAGCAGGTCCACATAACTTGGCTGATTTACACACAGGTGATTATTGGTCATCTCAAAGTCTCTCTTCGGTAGCGACGTCTCCCAGAACTCCCTGCGTATGGGCACACTTCCGTTCGCAGCGTGAGCGCGGCACACATCGCGTCGCTTTCGATGACGTAAAATAACCGCCTCCACGTTCACCGTGCTGTTGTTCACCAGCTCGTGGTCGCTGTCTCTCATGGTGTACCTCACCTTCTCCATCTCGTGGGGCCTCAGGTCAGAGACGTTGGTGAAGAAGAGGGTTATCAAGAAGCTACAGCAGCAGGCGCAGAATAACTTGACTACGCTTAGTCGCCGCCCGTACCTAGTTAACATAGTCCCCATCATCTCGTCGTCACACATGGACAGCTATCTCAATGCATCACACAACACGCTTCATCTATCAGCTGACTTGGATATCTCGTTGAGAGTATTTGTTCCATGTCAATCTTGGATGTCTGAAACAGAAATATAAGTACAACTAAGTTGGTATTCACCCAATCATTCTGTTATGTTGTCACATTGAATATCGTTGCTTATGAGTTCGATAATCCTATATCTCACTCACCAGAGTGGCATATAGGATCATTAGCTCGTAACCCTTACAGTGGGGATCCGACTTTAGTCGTCAGAATCTGACGTCTGTAGACGTCAGATTCTGACGTCTAATGTCGATCCCCGCACTGTAAGAGTAAAACTATTTATACTGATCGTAGACCCGTAACATAGGCATTCAAATAAATCAGAAAGCCCCAACTAAGACATTTATGATGATTTCAAATTGAAAAAAACCCTTTGGTCTCCATGGTTTATATGAAAATTATTCAGCGCTTTAAGGGTTACGATCCTATCTGTTACTATAACGAGTGACAGATAGGTCACTTAGCCCCGAGGAGAGGATATACTGTAAGTTTTTGTGTTTCAATATCGTTACGCTAATTGCCCCCATAGTCATGATAGTTGCATAGTTGTAATATGTAATCCCAGTAAACATGGTAAACGCAAAACTTTTGTAAAATGTTGGACCAACGTCGAAGACGTTGCGCCGACGTTGTACAAATGCAACACAAACGTTTTTGTTTGCTGGGACATCCTACATCATGCATATGTGTAGAAAAATGCAATCCATAAATCACGTAAGCCATTTCCCTGATGACATGGCGAAGTAAAAGAGTTAGGCGACCCGGTTATACCGGGTAGTAAGCCATATTATATTGGCTATTTTAAAGGGACCCCGTGAGATGAGACACTCTAAATTTTGTCAATTTTGAAAATTTAATTTATAAGAAGCTATATGGCCTACTCATCTTAACTAAAAATACAAAAAAAGTCAAAAAACAATTTTAAAGCACAGAAAAATAGTGAAATAGTTATATTTCCAGGTCGTATATTGCCATGTAAACAAAACAAGTCAGCAATATGCAGCACTTTACACCACATATTCCCACGTCTTAGACGGTGAGATCAAAGCAATCGCCGCGATTTGGTGTCTTATAGTCAGGACGTGGGGGGATACACCTGCAGCACTGATTGTCTGCCCACGGCATCAGCATGTGGCCCAATGGTGTAGGAACATTCGACCGTTCTTTAGCAAGTGTTTAGGTATACAACAAATTTGTTTGGGTTTTGAGCAGATTCATAGAAATGTTGATAAAAAATTTTTTTTTTAATCTAAAAACTCTAAAAAATAAAATCATGATCTGGGGAATACACTACTCCACTACAAAACTAAAAACGAAAATTGATGTCATCCCAAGGAGCTGCTTTAACCGATGTCTTTGAAACCAGCTACCTTTTATGTAACCTGTGGAAACACATTCACAAAATGAACTAATCCAACGTTTCGTTAAATGACCGATTAGGATCACATTGCGTAAATTTGGCAAAAATTTAACAATTTATCGCATTCAAGCAAACCTTGACAGATTTAGAATATAAATAATTGAATAAAAAGTGATATATATTGCATAGCAAAAAAGGGCATGCTCAGCTTTGCTACCATATAAAAATAATACTTTTAATTCACCAGCATTTATTTTGGGGTATCATAAAGTAAACACAATAATGGAGAATAACACATTTTAAGCTTATATCCTTACATTTTAATATTAACAAAAGACAGAAATATGATTTTCTGATAATAATAAATAATTTCTTATATAATACCATAACGAATGATTTACTTTTTTAGATCGATGGCCATGCATACATCAAATTAGATACAGCACGTGTAGTTCTATTGCATTTCTAGTATATTTCTATTCTTTAAACATGATTAGTGAGACGCAAACAACAGTAACTGTTAACATTAAATGTAAGCAGTTATTACTGTTTGCTTTACATTCTCGATGTGAGTAATCAACAACAACTACATGGGAACATAATCGTGGGTGAACGAAAAATGTGCCATACATTTAGTTGAAATTGGAGGATCCTTGCTCTAATACCAACCTGACTTCCAATACTGAGCACAGCAATTCTGCTCTACAAAGCAAAAACAGTATATGCTTACTTGTAAAATAAACAGTTACCGCCGTTTGGCTTTGCACAAAATTCACCAAAAAAACTAGTACCATCAGTCTCTATTTCTAAAACAACGCGTACTCAATTACCCAGTATCTGATTATGCATCTATACAGCTATAGGCGGATGTTCCCTGTGCATTAACTCTTACAGCGCGGGTATCGACTTTAGTCGTCAGAATCTGACGTCTGCAGACGTCAGATTCTGACGACTAAAGACGATACCCGCGCTGTAGGAATTAACATTGTTATAGCGGATAATGGGATCAGTGGGTGGATAATGGGATTAGGGAGACCTATAAACATTGTCTAGTTAACACATGCTACCAGAAACCATAACAAATGTGTGTACATTAGCTATAGTAACCTGATTCAAAGCGACACAATCAGGCTAAAATCATCAAAATATCAGTATTTTTATTTTCGCTTTTTAGTATGACCATATCATGTAATCATGTCCATTGACTGGAACTGCAAAAGTTTTTTTAAATTTTGTGTTGCGCATTTACGAGTTAAGCGAGAGATGGTTTTAGCCTGGTTGTGTAGCTTTAACGCCGAAATATTGTGATATAAACCATGAAGACCAGAGGATTTTTTTAATTTGAAATCGTCATAAATGTCTTAGTTAGCTCTTTCCGGTTCATTTGAATACCTATGTTATGGGTCTACGGCCATTATAAATATGTTAATTCTTTCAGTGCGGGGACCGACTTTATACGTCAGAATCTGACGTCTACAGTCAAACCAAATGAGCCGCACAGGAGGCATGAGTGGAGTCAAAACGCAGTAGCTGCCTACTTGAAAAATAGCATTTTCGGCTTGCACTGCAGTATACCCGCGATATCGGCAAATGGTATTTATTAGGGGCCTATCACTGATTATCAATGATTTCTGCTTTGTGGTACCGTGCTGGGGCGTAATTATTACACTGATTGCAGTAATCAGGTAATACGATCATTTTTCTTGATACGCACGATATCCACCCGCTATTTTGGTGTTTACCCAGAAAACCCACACGCTCACCCAATGTTGTTTTAATTTTGTGCCAGCAATTAAAACTAAAACAACGTTTGCTAGGTACTAGTATATGGACATATCTACAGGCACTTTTACGAGGTGCTGAAACTACCCCAGCGTTTGAGTGATAATATCCAAGCTGACTTTTGTGGGTGTTGTACTTCCTTTAACCAATTATTTTGTTAACAGTGCTTAAGGTGTGTTCCAAACCGGATGATATATTGAATTGCATTAAAACCTAAACGTCCCAATATTCTATTATATTCTATACTATTGCCATTCTCACTGCCACTGCCATGCCCCGCTACCAATAACGCTACGCCATGCCATGCCATGCCATGCCATGCCATGCCATGCCATGCCATGCCATGCCATGCCATGCCATGCCATGCCATGCCATGCCATGCCATGGCCATGCCATGCCATGCCATGCATCGAATTTCCACGGTTCTGTTTTGCCGTATTTATTTGGGGTACAGTCTCTACGGGCGTTTAGCGCCGAACAAGTGATAGATAAAATAAATAACTGTCAAACTGGATACATATATCATACATATGATAATTCTGGCTATTGTAACAACAATCGCAGACTTTATTTATGGCAGGGTGACAATAATGTGCACCCACCGTACTGCAGCATGTATACATTATCATATCTCTATAGTGAATTATACATCACAAACATACCTGTGGCGTTGTAGCAGCATTATCATAAAGACACGTCTTCTGAGGCAGATACACCGGCGTGTACACGACCGTCTTGTAGAGGCTACTTGTTTATTCGGACGTTTCAACCTTTCGTGTCAAAGCATTCGCTGGGGTTTGTCAACAATACAGAATGTGAAGGTGGCGATACTCTCTGCTCGAATACACATACTCTATGTCCACGTACAATACCGCCGTGCAAAACCAAAAGGCAGTAACTGCTTACTTTTCAACTAAGTAGTTACTGCCTTTTGGCTTTGCAGAGCAGAATGAAAATGTTCAGTCGGGGGTGTCCCTTCGCAACTCATCCAATACGGGGAGGGCGGGGGCTGGGTGCGGTATTTTGGTATGTATGTACTGGGGATAGCGGTTATACTATATACGGTGGCATAAAATTGCGTTTTTACAATATTTACGGAACGTTTTATTTCAGCAAACATGGCGTTAACCCAATATTGGGTAGATGCTGGGCCATTGGTAAATATAGTGGTGCAATATAAGACATTGATTCAAAGACTCGTGTCTGACAGCAGTGTATAACAGCACAGCTTATACTGCTCTGAAAGTCAAAACCCAGGAACTGCTTAATTTTCAATTAAACGGATGATACCTTTTGACCGTACACTGCCGTGCAAAGTTAAACGGCAGTATCTACTTACCTTACAAGTAATCTGCTACTGTTCTTTGACTTTGCGCTACATTGTAGTAATGTTGACGGAATTTTCGTCTGTCACTGTTGATGTCTCATCCCCTTCTCAATCATGTTGAGATGAGTTACAGTACGAACGATGGTACGGTTAATTTTTTAATGTGTATCAGGGGTGGACGCGGAAATAATGGTCATTCAGAATGTGAAATGTGGTAGTCCGACTGCAAAAGTTATAAAACATTTTTTGTGATCTCGCTGATCATTTAAAATCTGAGGATGTGTCAGCTTTCTAAAAAAGGAATACACTCTTTTTAACAAAATACTGCGGTGGGTATTTATGACGATGCTGATAACATTAAAATAAGTGATATCAAAATAAAATATATATTTGTATATATTTATTTATGTTATATGATAATAGCAAAGCTATGTGACATTAAAATCTATGAAAAATGGGCGGGTTTCTTAACACATTGGGGACCGATCCCTGATATATCCGGGATTTGTGACCGTCCCCCCAGGGACTAATCCCGGATACAATATTAGGGACTGATTAATACATGATAAAGATAACTTTCTCATCATTAATTATTCTGATCTTCTCATAAGCAATTTAATTTGGTATTCAAAGTCTCACCACCCTAAATAAGCCGAAATTCAGGGAGGTGCGGGAATCACCACGCAACATATTTTTAATGCGGTTGTTCCAACCTGTAGTGAAACAAAATGAAATACAAAAAAGTTATAATTTTGTGAATATCTAATAAGCACACGTAGTGATGTTTTCACATTCTAGTGGGCGTAGCTCAAAATCTGTCTGGTAAGCATACCCATAGCGGGCATGTTTTTGAACAAGGATATTTCAAGCTTTATCGTGATATGTCACCCTATATATCTAATAGGGTGAAAAATGGTGAAATCGACCTGCGAAATTGAGGCATAATGATGTATTCTTCTTTGCTTGTTTTTCAGCACGAAGCAATGCCGTTTGCATAACATTTCTATAAGCCTGCAGCAGGTCTTTCTTCGCTTTCTATCTGTCTACGCTAATTCAACGATTCAATAATAATGCTTAAGGCGTTGGGACAAGTTTATATGTTATAATTGAGTGTTATAATGCATAGCATATGTATCTAACACTTAGAGCTCTAAACTATTACATTCTTTTTACCGTCACTTGAAGTTGTGTATCGCTACCGCGGTCTACAATTTCAACGGACTGAAAATTATTGAGTCACAAGAGAAATCCAGCAATGGTCCAACAATGTATAAATGTTATACAAAAGTTTTGTGTGACGCACTCAGGATATAATTAATATATTTAATTTGTAAAAACTACAATAAGCCAAAAAAACTACTGTACTCGACATAAGAGTCCTCAAGGTTATAACATTGCTTGACATTGACTTGGCGTGTTGGTGTGGTGACCTTTTCAGCACCATGTCGTGGCTATGCACCAATGGATACATTAAATAACATTCACTCGATAAGAAATTAAATAAACCAACACAATTATTGGACGTTCTGAGCTAATATGTTTTTATACTTGTTTTTTTTTTATAAAATCCACTTATTTACATTCATCTTCGGGTGGAAATTATTGCCGCAGCAATCGACACCTCAAGGTGAATGTAAATGAGAAATATGGACTTACAAGTGTTCGACTCTTTGTAAACCTGGTTATAGACACCTCATATGTGGAGATATCTGTAATATTGGTCAAACAATGATACGACCATTCTGGCCTCATCAGAGATTATGAGAAAGCGGGAGTTCATATAATTATGTGTGGAGAATGATATAGATGTCAGATCCCCGCGCTGAAAGGGTTATTATCATTCATTAATAATGAAACCACCGTTTTGGCAGCACTCTCGCTCAGTAAGCACACCACCCACTACTATACTGGATGGATGTTGGCCCACCGTCTGCGACAATAGCCCATCATTCAACCAACATCAGGTCAACGTCTTCTTTGCTGTTTTTCACGGTCAGTGATGAGAGCAGTGATAAAAGGTGTGATTTTGTTGTAAGCGATGTGTGGCGTACATTAGAGTCTGTTATCTTTCTATGACAAGTATGTATGAGGTAGGCCTGTTGTAACTACACGCACTATATGTAAGCATAGGCCTACATATGCGTCATATTAAAATGTAGTGTACGCCGTTTCCGCCTAATAAACGCTATTAATAACCGGAACAAACTACATGCAGATCTATATAGTCTCGAATCAACGTGACCAGTCATTCAACCCACGCATTCAATTTGTCAAACTCTTCCGGGATTACTTATTTAATTGGGGAACTGATACTGATGATCGCCCAGCAAATACGGAACGTCGGCCCAATGCTGGCTTAATGTTGGTCCAGCGTCATGGACGGTGGGCCAACATTAAGCCAGCATTGGCTCTACGTCTTGTGTTTGCTGGGCGATACTCCATCAGTTATAAGAAAGAAGCCTATTCTACAACACACAAACCCCCTGATAAAAGACCGTAATTGAATTTATAGTTCATCAGAAACTTCGGGGACTTCAGTTGTGTGTTTCACGAATCCAAATCTTATTTTTTCATAAATCGAAACTCTTTTTATGTTAGATAAGTCGAGTAAAAGAAGGCTTCACACAACATGTTTTTTATTAATAATTTAAAACATTTTTCCATCACATATAGGGGCTTAATAATATTCTTAATAAAAGGACCAACCCGCTGCAAAATTTCGTGAACCAGCCACGGATCCATCCTGATGAAAGGTTTGAAGTCTTCGTGGTGTTCATTGTGGGTGCTTTGATCGTATGAGTGAAGGTTCAGCTATTTCCAACCTGATGAAAGGTTTGAAGTCTCGTGGTGTTACTGTTAGACCCTGTAACGGGCTTTTAGAGCCAACCAGGGTCGAACCCACCACATTCGTTTTGCGGGATTTAATTTTTCTACATTTCTTGCTCTAGGAGCAATGCCACAAGGCCAACGTTGTAACGGTCTCGAGCTGTTGCAAGCCTAATATAAGCCAGAGGACAGCTAAATGAATAATGTCAGCAGTGTCAATATTGCTTTGCGTCGCTTCCTGAACAATCATTGCAATATATCGACAGAAAAGAAGCCCAAAGTCGGGACTATGCTCTACTCTTATCGAATTACTTCAAGGGTTCTTTTTAGTACACAGTACCACAGACAGCACTGCACATTCCTGAACAGTTTGGAGCACTTCATATGCACAACCTCGATGACGATCATCCCACCCGACCGGGCTTCGAACCCAGTACATCTGCGTTTCGAGCCGCAACTGGACCTAATATTATATTGTCAGCAGTTTACATCTCCTAGAGAATGTGTTTTAATAAAAAATAATAATAATAAGGAAACGCCCCTATAGGCTATATACACTTGCCGGAATCCCTGCCAATGCCGTGCCGGTGCCCTCGCGATATCCCTTACACCTCACGACCCCCGGCCAGATCCCGTGAGGGATACCTGCGAGCACGACCGGGCCCCGGTAACGTTTTCAGAGAAATGAGGACAAGTCTCTTCCGATGGCCAGTCGGGCGCCCGCTGGGACCTGCCAGGGCTCCAGCAGAGTATCTGTAAAACTAGATTTGTTCATGACGATAGTGCCCGGAGGCCGCCAGGGACTTAGATCTCGGCCGTGCTCACAACCCGGACGGGGCCCGGGCTAAATGTGACCTAAGCATAAGCAGGTGCACGGGTGGCACATGTTCGTGAAGGGGACAGGGTTTATCGTCCACTGAGATGTGTAATAATGTGATGTTGACACAGAAAATTGTGATAATTTTCTTAATTAATTTGATACACTCTTAATGCCCTGGCGATATAGACTCTACGGGAACGACAAGAAGCGTACATGTAGTTGTATATTAGCTTGTCTTAGACGTGATAATACATTGTATATCTAGTCAAAGTTACCAAGTACAAAATGTAACCTAATAACTTCAATTTGTTATTCACTACAGTAAAAAACTAGTCACCAGGTCAGTTGTTGCAAAGTAATAATTGTTTTTATTTTCTCAAATGATGTAATATACCGCATGACTACATGATGTGCATTTAATCGAATCTCTGGTGTTTTAATTAATTAATTTATTGAGTTTAAAGTGTCACTTAAAATGAAAACCGACACACATTTTTTATGATTATGCGTGCATTTTTTGTTCCCTTTATATAGAAATAATGGTATTTTAATTCAATTCTTCCTGAGCAAAAAGTGTCACTAAAACTGGAAAAAACTGAAACTGGAAAAAAATACACCTATTTTTTCATTATATTGTAGACTTCTGAACATTTTGTTTCATATTTCTGTACTTCTTTTTAATACAGAAACGACAGTAAAGGTAGCAACCATCACATTTTTTGTGTTATGAAATGTAATTATTGTGCTACTTTGATGTACAAATGATTGTCTTTTAATTTTATATTTATTTAACGTGAAGTCTCAATAAAAGTGAATAATAACTCACGTTATTTTTCATGATTACGTGTACTCTCTTCCGAACACTTTCAGTTGTTTTCCGTTGTATAGCATCTTATATCATGAGATCATAGTTTTACTTTGTGAACAAAGTACAACTAATGATGTCACTACATGTACGTTGCTGTAAAAAATACAGTATTTTAATTTGTCACTCATTGAACTTAAAGTCTCACTAAGACTAAAATAAATAATCGCCACCCAATCTTTTAAACAACGTGTTTTATATATCACTTGAAGTAGATAGTATTAAGGGTGTTGTGGAAATCATGTGGGGTTTTTTATTATTGATCTTAAAATGTCAATAATATTTTGTGTGAAAATCATGTATTTTATTATTTTTTACTTATTGCGCCTAATGTGTCACTGAATCTAAAAAGATTATTGGAATTATAATTATGTATGTTACGTTGGTGTAAAAATGATGGGTTTTTTTTTCTATTGGACTTAAAGTGGCACTAAAACTGAAAAAAAATAACAGGAATAATTGCCACCTGCCCTTCCAAACATTTGTGCTGTATCTCATTTAAACAAAAGGTGCTATAAGGGTGTTACAGTAGTGTGAAAATCATGTTTTTATTTATTTATTATTGAGCTTAAAGTGTCACTATATCTGATTTTTTAGTGGTCTTCTGAGTATTGTGTGTAATATCATTTTTAAGGTTGTATATTACCATGATTACATGTTACATGACTATCTGATGTGCAGAACTATAATTATTTCCGTTAAGCTGATATAAAAATGATGTTTTTTCTCTTTTTTTTCTATGGGACTTAAAGCGTCACTGAAAAGAAAAATTCACACCCTGTTTTTTTCTGATTCAGATTTTTCTACTGAACATTTTGGTATATCGCATGTTTAATTAACATTAAAATCCCATGGACTTCTGTTTAGCTACATATGCCCCTACACTACTTGCAGGTGACCGTAAATCACTAAAATAATGCCAGAAATTGATTTTCTAGTCAAAAATCACACAGAAAAGAGGTATTAAACTTGTTTTTGTGGTTTTATCTGATAAAATCATGTTTTTCGCAATACCAGAAATGGATTAATAAATCAAAATCACATCAAACATAAATATTACGCTTTTTGCTATTTGTGTTTGTTAACAATCATATTTTTTATACATTTGACCTAGGAATTGACCTTTTGACCTTGAAGATGACCTTCAATCACCAAAATAATACTATAAATGGATTTTCCAGTCCAAATTCCATAAAATGAGGTATTACACATGTTCCTAGCATTATTTGCTAGAAATCATATTTCCGTTTATTTAACCTTCGATTTGACATTTGACCTTGATAATGACATTGAATGATAAAAATAATATAAGAAATGGATTCTCCAGTTAAAATTAAAATTATATGAAAAAGAGGTATTACACTTGTTCCTACCCTTTTTTTCTGAAAAATCATATTTGACTTTGGAATTGACCTTTGACCTTGAATTTTGCCTTGTTCCGCATCAAATATTTCTTAAGATTTTTAGTATTTTAATCTGAATGTATTTGTGAAGCCAAAACACCTAAAATTATTCCTGTTGCAACTTGTTCAAGGTCAAATGACTTTTTGACTGGACTATTGAGACGTTGTCTCCTGTTGATATTTAAGACGGCATTTTGCTTCAGGCCGGATGGTGAAACCCGGGCCGGAGTAAGGTGTATTTTAGGGAAGCAATTATAGATCATTACACAATAATTGTCAAAGCGCAGGATGTGCCACCGCACATCACATTGGTAAGGTGAACCCGAACACCATTATGGTGTAAGGTTGAAACGCCAGAGGGTCGGCGGTAATGCTTGTTTTCGAGGCCGGATGCAGAGAAGAAAGAAAATACGAGATTGGCGTCGACACGAATCTTCTCAGCGCGCGTCTATTATCACATTTTCACCGATGACTGACGTCAACACCGCTCTGCAAACCACAAAAGACAAAGCCGCAGGTAGCCCACACCTAGCCGTGACGCCATCTCCGAGGCCGTGGATTGCTCTTTTCGTTTTACTCGAAAAAATGAACGTTTTCTAAATGACGGTGACTGAGAGCGATTCGAAAAATGCCCATACCTTTTTAATGACTGTGCGGAAAATGAGTTGAGCGTGCGATCTTGTAGCTGAAATGCTACTGATTTTAATAAACATACCGTCGACCTGATTAATCGTGGCCAATCTTAGATATATAATCGTCCTAAGAAATGTCTCACCATTTTGTATGGGCACAATCTGTGGCTGAAACCTCCAGTTTCAAATTATGTTTCAGTTACGTTGAGGCCACAGCTGAATGGGTAATGTTGAGTTAATGTTGGGCCGCCATCACAGGCCCCGCTTTATAGATGATGCAACGGCTGCACAAACATGCCCACCAAAAACTGGAAGTTGAACCAATTTGTAGTTTACTG
Organism: Flabesymbios commensalis; assembly: GCA_964017125.1. Lineage (NCBI taxonomy): Eukaryota > Metazoa > Annelida > Polychaeta > Terebellida > Flabelligeridae > Flabesymbios > Flabesymbios commensalis. The sequence goes on from OZ024905.1 coordinate 80,132,728, forward strand.
TTGACCCACCGTTACGACTCTGAACCAACATGCAACCAGCATTGGTTCAACGTCTTGTGTTTGACTACTTAACACTTACAACGAATTAATTTTGCATAAACCATGGAGACCAAAGGGTTTCTTTCAATTTGAAATCATCATAAATGGCTTAGTTAGCTCTTTCTGATTCATTTGAATACCTATATGCCATAGGCATATACGATCATTATAAATATTTTAATTATTTCAGCGCGGTGACCGTCTTTATACGTCAGAATCTACAGACGTCAGATTCTGACGTATAAAGACGGTCCCTGCACTAATAGGGTTAAATGACATCTCATTATTTAATAATGCGGATCACCCTTCTCTCTTATACGGATCACCCCTCTCCCTCTTCTACGGATCACCCTTCTCCATCTGACTCTCTACGATCAATAATTGTAAAAGGTGCCGAACACGTTTGATAATACGCAAATGTAGATACACAATTGTCACATAATTAATGGTGATGTAGTATTTTTTAGATTATAATAATATTAATAATAACAAACAGGAAGTTTTTGTAATGTTGTTAGTTCTTAGGTATTTGATTCATACGTCTTTTGACACTGCATTAAAAATGTCATCAGGCGACATCAAATGCAGCATTACCCTTGCTCATTATCAAACTCTTGTTTTGTCACTGCACCCACATAAATATTAATTATTAACATTTATATAGCAATAGCAATATAGCTTTAATAATAACTGTATCAAACTATGCAAACGGTGCAGATTTAATTAAAACTATTCTTTTTTTAAATCTGGTAATTGTATCAATAACGCCAGTTGCAATTCAATTCAATTCATTTATTATACTGATAGGTAAATAATAACGTTGCAACAAATATATCGTCGCCTCGGAGCTAAAGGATCCTATCTGCCACTCTAACGAGTGTCAGATAGATCCTTTAGCTCCGAGGCGACGATATATTCAGTTTCATCTCAATACCCAACCCATGAGGCCTATTAGTCAGTTTATATCATAATGATATTCCTAATGAGTACATATTCCAACGAAGAACGCACCAGTCAGGATTATGAAGATATCTGGAGTATTTAACTTCAAATATACGAGGGTACTGACTGTACTTTGCACAGTAGAGCCAGCTAGCACCTTCATTTTTCAGACGGTCTCATAACCCTTGTAGCGCAAGGATCGATTTTAGACGTCAGAATCCGCCCTCAGATTCTCACGTCTAAAATCGATCCCCACACTGAAAGAATAAAAAAATATATAATGGCCGTAGACCTACAACATAGGTATTCAAATGAAGCGGAAAGAGCTAACCAAGACATTCATGATGATTTCAAATTGAAAAACACCCTTTAGTCTCTATGGTTTGTATAAAAACATTTCAGCGCTCAAGGGTTTATGCCGTTGTTTTTTAAAAGTGGAAGAAGAAGAAGAATAAGAACGCTCCGTGTCCACAGAAGCCGATGTGTGAAATGGCCAAGCGCCTGCCTGAGCAATGCCGCACAGCCGGCAGCACCGGCGACTGTACCTTGAAAACACGTTTGACTTGTGTCATTTCATAATATCTCTCCTCCCCTCAGACGTAAACTACCGTTAATGTATGCGTATTATTTAGCTGAATATTAATATGAGAAGAACAACCGATTGTGGCCAGCAAGGATGGGAGCCCAGCAAGAACAAGTGTCACCACAGCGTGCGCTTTACGTACATAGTCACTTGATCTTGGTGGACAGTTCAGCGCAGTCTGATTAATAACAATATTTCTACAATAATTCTACTATAAGCACAGATCTGGCAGAAACAGCGCTCTCGTGATATGTCAGAGCCATGAATTTATCAGGCTTCGTCAATTCCACAGCTGGTGTTCAGTCATTTACGATAAATTCGGGGACAGTAATTGGTGAAACCAGTACGATTATAGAAGATGTTTCATATCCCTCTGTGAGTCAGTGGGCCACAGAGGTGACTGTCATACAGCGAGTGACGGAGAGCTTCTTAGAACAAGTGATCACTGCCATTCTACATATTTTCTTCTGGGTTTACGTCAATGCTACAAACGGTTTCCTTCTTGACGTTATCAGAAAGGATGGCTCCCTGCATACACCACAGTATATCGTGTTGGCATCATACATGGTGGGTGATACAGTCTATTTTAACTTCATGTCACTTCACATTGTACTCCTTGTTATCACAAACAACATACATGTGATGTCGGCAGCCGTGTCCCGTCTGTTAATAACAATTTCCTCAAGCCTCACGATGTCGTCTTATCATATGGTTGGTTTCGTTGCCTTTGAAAGATTGAGTTACTTTGTCACCCCTTTGAAATACCCTACAACATTTACAAAGACTCGCATATGTACCTATGTCGTAATTATTTACTTATTGTCGCTGTCTATCGCAATTGCCATGATGCTCGCGATGGGGTCTAGCGTCCTGAATCCCATAGTTTACATCTTGGTGCTGGTGGAGCTCAGGGAAGCCGCGTGGAAATAGATCAGCTGCAAACGCGATAATTCTAACGTGATTCAAAACTGAATCTTCACTGAAAATCTTCTCAATGTGCATAAATGACATTTTCAATAATATAGGGAATTTAGACCTCATTTGAACCGTTGGGTGCGGCCATCATCTGTCGGCTCAAATGAGGTTTTTCTCAGGGAAGGAATATGACAGTGCGCATGATGTGTAAAGTAGGCCCTATACCAACAAAACTGGCCTAATTTAGTGTAAGCCTGGTCTAGTCACTCCTGAGCTTAGGGGCCGTTCCCCACCCTTGATATGCCGGCTTCGAAGACGTTGGGCCAACATTGTACAAATATTATTCAAGTGTTTTGTGTTTTGCTGAGAAAGGAACAAAACTATTGATTCTCCGCCCTCGGAGCGCCAGCGCGTGAACTTCGAATCCTGTATGTAGTAGGAAGTGTCATCTGATTTTCTTTATCCCCAGGAACATTCCACCGCCCAATTAATTCATTGTGTTCACGCATCATGTGGTTTTGTATGTTGGATTTCAGATCATTTCAAGCTCCCCTCTTATGTCTACAAGCTGCATGTAACTAGTCTGTTTCACGAGATCCAGGGAGTAGCCTTTTTCAATTTCTTCGATCATTTGTTCATCTTCACCTATCGTCCCTTGAAAAGTAATATATTTCCTGTTTTACGCTGAAATGAGAGCTGTCATTTTGAAATATTCTTATATGCCAAATGGTCTAACTTCGATGATACACAACAAAATTTCATCAAATTTCAAGGAATGAAAAAATGATCAGAGAAACATTTTGTTAAGAATTTTTAAACAGCGACATTGCAAATTGAAAAAAGGCTACTCCCAAGCTATAAACTTTAAACTATACAAAGCTTTAATAAGACCCATAGCCGAATACTCCTCACCAGTCTGGTCTCCTTTTTATAAGTCTCATATTGAATTAATTGAGCGCATACAGAGAAATTTTACACGATATGCCATGCATTATCCTCCACTAAACTATAAAGATCGCTGTGTAAATATGAATATTTTGCCACTTTCATTTCGAAGAGAAATGGCAGACATTAAATTATTTTTTAAATCCATGTATACGACCAATTTTTCTAATAATATTTCCGAGCTTGTTAAAACTTTTATACCGAATTCAAGACTTCGCTCTCACCAAAAAGGTCTCCTTTTGGAATCTAAACTCGTATGAACAGAGACATATAAGGGTATTATTCTAATAGAACTGTTACTCTATGGAACAAGTTACCACCAGAACTGCGTGCGGATCATTCTTTTGATATTTTTGTTGGAGAGTTGGACGATTTCTATTGTAAGAAGTTCAAAGACACATTTACCAGTAATGATATATGTTCGTGGACAAGTACTTGTCGATGTCAGGCGTGTGTGTGTTTTTAATGCATAGTTATGATTTCAACCTTATTTTTACCTACATACGTTTACTTAACACATTTTCTATTTTATGTACCTTTATGCTTTTAAATTTTAATATTGCATTCTTTATACTTTTACAACGTACTTTTGTATAATTTGTAAATATATTTATATATAATTTTTCTATTATAATGGATGTCAAACCGATTGGGTGCTGGTCACCTGTAGTGACATCCTTTGCATGTTTTTTTATTGTACATTTATGTTATATATTGTAATATTATAATTATTATATTGTATTATATTGTACACTTTGATTGTATGCATCAAGCTTAATAAATAAATAAATACTAATTAATTAATCCCTGGCCTTAAATTGTGCTGCATATTATGTCAGTGTCATTCTGCTGAACAATAACGACTAACAGCACAGCGCCATCCAAACCCCTGCCGTTGTCATAAGAACAGTTCATGTAGTTTAAACTATTCAATCATTTAGTGGAGAAAAAACAAGCAGATATAAATGTGAAAGATGTTGTTTTGAATGTTTATAGCGCACACAAACTGCTGGTGAGAAGTCCAACTGCTCCATATCTTGAACTGATGGCACTATATGATGTTGAAATCACCGGCTCGGGTGACGTATTCCCGAAATAAGCTAAAATCGCATAGTTATCCCTGCTACTAGTTCTGTCGTGCAAAGACAAACAGCGGTAACTGTTACTTTTCAAGCAAGCTGTTACTGCTGTTCGCCTTTGCACGGCAGAATTGATTTGTTACTAATATTGCATTAAAGTACAGTAAATGACAATACTATGAACCTATCCCATTGATCGCTTGCAATGCCTGACCTACTGTATGTACTAAAAAACTGACTTCGTGTAGCAAACCCAACAGACACAAAACATTTGTATAACATTTGTGGACCACCGGTGAAGACGTTAGGACGTTCCAACGTCTTCGACGTTAGTCCAACATTGTACATGCTATACAAATGTTTTGTGTTTGTTGGAAAAGGAACAAAGATATTGATTCTCTGTCCTGCATGCTGAGATGAAAAAAATAATAATAAAATATTACGATTGAAGAATTACGTTAACCTTGACTGAAGTTAAAGCTGTGTGTCAGATAACCGTTAGTGTTGTTGTCTAACAGTTTAAAACATGTTTTACGTGTAAATAAAAATAAAAGAAAGGCGAAACTGTGTAGCTCATTTTTAAATTGTTGTCACTGTTTTCGTCATCATATTGAAACTGTTCTTTGATGGCACCATTCCGAATTTGCTTTTAAATACTTAAGATTTTCCTTTTGAATTATTTCGTACATTTTAAAATTAAATGACCGTTATTTATCAGCATGTGCATCCACCAATCGCATGTGTCTGTATACGTAGATCCGACCCAATGTTGGCCCACAGTCTGGGACGATGGTCCAACATCAAACACTTCAAGCTAACGCATCTAGCTTCAATGAGGTAACATGCATACAATTTTTTTAGGGGGGGGGGGGGGAATTGAGGTACTTCCGTTGACACGACATTGCTATCTTATTGTTCCAGAGGGTCATCCGCGACTCGGAGCCAGAAGCACATAATTTATACACCTTTCCCAATAGCAACACGCCACACAGGGACTAAAAGCTGAACTATTTAGTTGGGAGTCCAGTCACACTGTTTTCTATTACAAAGCGCCACACAGTGATTAAAACTGAACTATATAGTTGGGAGTTCTGCTTATGCGCAGAATCGTGCAAAGAGTGTATTACAAAAAATAAGTCATCATTTGAAAATTCCAGGCAGCTGCCCCTTGTCGCCTCCCTCCCCGCAGGCTATGACCCAGTCGCAGTCTCCAACAATCATTCGTCTATGTCACACAAGTAACGATCATAACATACACCTACACAGATGATTTAACCCTTTAAGCGCCAAATTATTCAATTTGAATTTTAACCCACTTGAAGTTGTGCATCGCTGACGCGATCCACTACTTCAAGTGAGTGAAAATCATTTAGATTTGACAAAATGGAGGTCAACTCTTTTCAAATCTTGCTGGTTGATGTCATATTTTATCTTCAACATATTTAAAATGTGGTTCTTAATGTGCTAATAATCGGCGGTTACAGGGTTAATTTTGCACCGGTTCAATCCCTGCTTGGTGCAGATATGTTTGACGAGAATTATCACGTTTCTTTCATCTCATCACTGAGATATTTCCGATGTTGTGTCTTTGGGAATGGCAATTATCCCTAATGTGTTTCACTTCACTCGGGTGTGAAGGAGTACCTGATAGGTGAAATACGAGAATAGCAGCATGCACGATAACATCCTTAACACTGTATGCTGCCTGGGGATTTGACATAGCACATTCAACGCGGGGCCGTCTTTAGACGTCAGAATCTAAAGTCTGAAATAATTAAAAAAATATATAATGGCCGCGATATATGATAAACATTTCCTTTACTTTTTATGTATCTGAAGGCCTATGCCACTTGGAAAGTGGCTATATTGTGAATGAACCGCAGGAGTCTGAGAACCACTGTTCGTATGCAATGTTCAGATCTCACATGGCTGGCCTATGAATATCTACAGGGGGTGCCATAATTATATGCGCTCAACCCATGCTCAATCCATTCTGACCCCCCCTTTTCCAAAACTAAATCGCCTCAACATCGATCAAAATTTTCAAAATATTGGTATTTGACATTTTATTAGAGTAGTGCCTCGAGTTGGGACACTAGCCTACATTACTATGTTTAGAGACCTAAGGTATCATCATTATGTATTAGATAATTAGTGAAGAACACGGTATTAATAGAAAGAAGCCTCTGAGGGTGGAGCCCGAAAAGGCTTCTTTCTAATATTACCAGTGTTCTGAACTGATTATCGGACATAGTCGTTACCAGAACCCACCCCCTGTGTCTGCCCCACCCTTAAACTTTAAAAAATTCCATGAACCTACGTTTTGTTTATTGTTAAAATTTGGACACGCCCATTTATGGGAGAGGGGTTGCATGCGCATAGAAATTGATGAAGAAGTAAACCTGGTGTCATTTAGAAAAATAGTAGTTGCTGGAGAGACGTGATTCATCACAGTAACCTGATTCTTGATGTGTCCCAGTCCCTAATAATTTGGTATGTAAAATATAAACTTTTTTTATAAAATATAAAACAGTTTTTGTTAAATTTAAATTGAAATTTCTCACTGTAATATTTACCTATACATTTAATTAGTTATGATGTTTATACTCATGTTTCTATAACTTCGATATTCACCTTCGAACTGATAGTCAATGGCTCATAACAACTCGTAAGCAAATCAAGAGAATGAAGTATAATTTCTGGTATTGCTCAGCATAAAAAGTAATGCTGGGTCAATATCATATAGCATCAAACAGGATACATTCAAATTATGTCGGTTTAATGTTAGGCCAGCATCGCAGAAGTTGGACCATCAATAAACCAACATTGTTTTGACATAGATAAGCGTCGCTTTTTCTAAAAAAGTATAGGTCTACCACTGGCTGTGCCCTATATGGAGGGGTATGGCTCCCTATTTTTTTTTTCTCAATTATACGGCTTCAAAAGAATGAATTATAAATATTTCGGCTTATAGGCCTTGTGCTTATAGGGTCGTGTTTTTTTGGGTACGTTGAACAGAGGAGGGTGCCCACTGGGCACACGACGTTGTTGCGACGTTGAATCAACGTCAATGACGTTGATTCAACGTCGCAGCAACGTCGTGTGCCCAGTGGGTGGGTACCGTCGGCGACCCCTCTCTCCATCCGCCACACAGAGCTGTGTGTTTAACAGTGTTTAATGCTGGTCGTCTGTTCAAATAACTGAGCTGTTTAATGAGATAGGAGTACCGTACCAAGCATTATTAGCCAAAAAACACGCAACATTGGCCCGAAGCTGGTTAAATATAGGCCAACGTCGAAAACGGTGGAAATACATTACAATGATGCTGGACCGATGTAGCCTAAATGTCGCGTCCAGATAGAGCGTCGTGGACGGCCAGATAGAGCTCAGCAGACGGTCAAGACAATAGTCTGGGCGTCTAATAATACCTAGGTCAAATCTAATAATGCTGTGTGAACTGAATAAAGACAGCCTTATGTCAGAGAATGCCCAGTAAATACAATATAAAAAGAGCCTTGGTAATGACTATATTTAGCTGAGAGGATTTAATAATCATTGATCGACATCTAAATTTATTTTTGCAATCGGACCCCCTACCATTTTTTAAAAATTCCGGATTCACCTTCGAGCTCCCCACATAATTATTTGTTGTATGCTTTGCCCCCAAACGATGGGAGCCCACTAAACATAAAGCATTTGTATAACATTTGTAGAATGTTGGGCCAGACGTTGGGCCGACGTTGTACAAATGTTATACAAATGTTTTGTGTTTGTTGGATGTAGTGATTAAAGCTTCCTGCCTCTAGAGTTGGAGCTCGCTGGTTCGTCCCCCGCTTAGGCATTCAGTTTTAAACAAGCAAATGTTTCTTGCCTGCTCATTCACAACGATTCAGTATAACTGTGGGTTGTCTCCGTGGTCGAGAAGTAGCATGCTTGGCCTCGGACCGTCACGCCAGGGTTTAGATATCGAATCTTGCGGCTGGAAAACAATGTCATATTAATAATGATCATAGAACAATCAATGATGCTCAAGACGTATTGTTCATGTATTTGTAGTTTTTATTCTGAAGGCTGGTGTGATTTATAATACAATAATTATTTGACAATTTAGGTGAAACATATAATGATTATTTTGTAGGTGAGTTTCTTACACAAAACTGACATGGGCACGCTTGTCTACAACACTTGTTTACAATTATGTATATTCTCTGTTTTCTGTACAGTTACCCTACATGCCTGTCGCCCTCTTTACATGACATAGGTACATAATCATGATAATTGATATACCCCTGATTGATGGCATGATTAATTTCATAAAAATAAGATATGGGTATTGCGTCTTCACGAGGCTATAGCTATATTCTGGGAATTATCTTTGTCTTCATAGATTTCCCGCTGGTATTTGTATTCATTTCAAGCTGAAATGTATAACGCAAAATGGCGTAATTTATCTCCGTTGACGAAAAATACAATTTAACACATGTCAATTGAACTTAATTATTTAACCAAGCCTATGCTAGCAGCTTTATTAATCTTATTGCAGTAGCATTGTATTTGATTTTAAATTTACCTTGAAACCGTACTGGCCTAGCAGGCCAAGGGTTAACCCTTAACCCGCTAAGCACGACCATAGTTGTCTTAATCCGTTTAATTAACTGATTAAAGCACTGTTATTGGGAACGAAATGTGTGTTCAAACATCAAGATTTGCAATAAGTGTGGTCTCAAATTCAACGAATACTAGTAATTTTCACCCAGTTAAAGTTGTGGGTCGCGGTAGCGAGACACAACTTCAAGTGGGTGAAAAATTAAATTATTTATTTAGCGCTTTAAGGGTTAATGCGATGTACATTAATTTTATGTTCGTAATTTTATAGTGGACTATACCGTGATTAATTAGTATTTCATTCTAGAGATTTTGAGTACGGTGGGAGGGAGGGGGGATGTTGCAGGCATGTACGTAAATACACTGCCAGGTGAACATTAGAAGGACATTTTGACATTGGATACATTTATTCAATGATTCTTATTATTTTGTTATATCGACAAAATCGCCAAATACGATTAAAAATCACACAAAGTAAATTATTTTCCTTTTAAACATTAGCCTGGTATGAATACCATTGCCCCTGAGTTATTTATACATTTTCCATGCATTTCTAGTATTCTAGTAAACAGCTGCATTATTACGATAAAATCTCTATTTTAAACTTACATTTGTCGTTGATCTGATCACCAGTCATTTATTCACACTGTCCTAAATTCATTGAATATGCCTCTGTGGTACCCAATATGACTGGGCCGACTCATTTACTGCGCGAGGCCCAGTCACACTGACCGCCATTTTGTTTCCACAGCCAGCTGTGTAAAAACGACACTCGCGCTGCCTTCCAAAGAACTCGGATACCATGAAATTGAGAAGAATATTTCAAGTGCCTACGAAAACTAGGCCATTTTCAGCAGGCGTAAACTTTTGATCGTATTAGAACTTACTATTACATTTAAAAATGGAGGTCACTGCGCCAGAGCCTTGCGATGTCATCAGGGTACCTCTTTTTTGGTTTATTGAACCAAAAAATTTGCGTCTTTGCAATCTGAAATCGTGAAACGCAGTTATGTTTCTCACTGATAGTGAGACATATGAACATTTATTCTAAACCTGTCAAATGTTAATGAGCAGTGTATTGAAGCTTGTTCAGAGTATCCTTTTTCCGCTAATGTTAAATGTGTATAGCCATGTAAAGATTAGTTATCCAAAAAAATGTTTAGGCATAATAACGTTAAGGGTGTGTTGTACGTTTTTCAATGAAAAATAATAATAACTAGAAAAGGATGTTCTGTCGAACATTTGAGTCACCGACAACAATCCACTACAAGTCAGAATGGTACTTTATCTACAATGTACACGTACACAACATATACCCACCCGATGCCGGTGCAATGCTGGGCAAGCGTCACATGCTCGTTCCAGTGAATAGTCCTCACGATACCTTGAACCAATGCTGGATTAACGTTAATCCACCATCTGTAAGATGCAGTATTTTGGGGAGCGTTTGAAATCGAGAGGTACTGAGCTTAGCCTCAGCACACTAGGGCTGGTACAACAAGTAGGGCCTACTTTGATGTATTCAGCTAGTGTAGGGATACTCTCAAAACTGTTATGACGCAAAATGTTAAAAGCGATAATTAAACTATAGCAAATAATGGGATCTGTAACTACCATTTTCAGTTATGTATTAAGGTTGACCCACATACCCTGCCCCTACACTCATGATACTACATCTACAACACCCACTGGAAGGTTAACCAAAATGTTGCTTTAATGTATGTCTAACAAAAACCTAAAATTGGCTCACCTTCCCTAGTGATCACATTGTGTTCCTATTGTAAATTATTTGTTATTGTAGAAGAAAAGTGTAGTACTTTAAATGTAAATTATGTTTATATTTATATACTAGGTTATCTGAATAAATGAATGTGCACAACTTCTAACTGACATGCAGATCCGATTGTAACGCCTTCCACAAAACGTTCTTGCCTGCACGTCCTCGCCAGGTGTCTCTAGCGTCACGAAACAATGTGTAAACAAATACAGTTCACACGGCCCCAGAAAAGTCTGTTGTATTTGCTAATAAACATGATAAATCACACCAAAAATTTCAGATACTTTATGGATTATTGCTACTACATTATACATTGTAGACCGCTCATTGTTCGTATTCGCGTACAATCATGCAAACAATTTTTGTAAAGCAAATATATTAAGCCCCCTACAGAAACACCCGTTATCGTGTAAGTTTTTGTTTTTCATATTATCATCATAACAATATTATCATGATTATGTGAGAACCAAAAACTCAAATTAAAAAAATATTATCGTGGGTTCTGCCTTTCTTTGTGACCAAAAATGGAGATGGATATGAGTAAAGTCATGATAATCGTAATTTAAAGATAACGATACAATTTTAAATAGTATAGTTATATAGCTTCACATGGTTTGTATAGAACGTTAGACATATAATTGTTTTGTTAGTTGACTTCGTATCCTCTTGTCATTTGATGAGCGGCCATTTTAGGTACAGGAGGTATTCTTCCAGGAAACTGGTCACGTGACTCCTCTCCGCGTATCACATCCGGTGGCGTGCGCACCTCCTCCGCCACCCAAGCGGGGTAGTAGGTCAATTCTGTAACATAGAGCAGTGGAAAGATTATACTGTGGAAATATTATGCTGCCTTACATGAAGCTAAAAGAGCTAACTAACACATTCATGATGATTTCAAATTGAAAAAAAACTTTGGTCCTAATGGTTTATACAAAACGATTTCTGAAGTTGGGAATGAAACGACTACCTAAACATCAACATCTGCATAATGTTTGGCCTCAGAATAAACAAATATGAGTAATTTTCACCCACTTGAAATTGTGGGTCGCGGTAGCAAGACACAACTTTAAGTGGGTGATATTTGACACAGTTAATTTGTATTTCTCGACATGCAAGCTGACAGTTTTTGAAAAGCAAGTTAGTGTATTTTAAAGTTGCTGACATACAAGTTTTTTTTATCGAAATACAAGTGACATTTCTTAAGCACAAACTTGTTTTTCAACTTACATCACAACACTATTTATTCATAACTTGTATCAACTTGTATTTGCGGTGGACCTAAAAAGCCATCGTAGAAACTAGTTGTGACACATGTACCAACACACAAAGTTTTACTTTCTTCCCTCTGGTAAATCCTCTGTACTCGCCCCTGTGCTGATATTGAACTAAGCTTTTGAGAATTATGATTCATAGCCAACCATTGTCAAGCTGTACCCTCCTTGAGGGGGTGGGATAGACTGATCTCTGGCGGGACTGTTTGCTGGTGGAAGCCTCTCTAGTCAGAGCAGTGCGGGGAAGTGACTTCTGGTAGGTGCACATAGTGGACTCCGGCTTGGCATCGTGACAGCTACAAGTACATCTACACGCCCTGCTGGCGGTCGTGATCGCAGGCATCCCGTAGAGAAGTCGCATCTGGTGGTCAGAGAAACGTAAGCTATACATCCGTGAAAAAAAACAACAACGGTAACTGCTTACTAGAAAAGTAAGCATAAAGCAATTTTTAACATAATTTTTTTAAATCATACATATAACTTACATAATATACTCATGTCTCTGATGGACGTGAGTGTGCAAATCGCGTAGATTCCATTTTTGTAGAATATGTTGATATGACCATGCATGGTGGATCATGAAAAGTGGGGGTGTTCATTCTGGAAGTGTTTTTTTATTTTCTGCAGGACCCTATTTTGATTTCGTGGATAATAACCGAGCTAGGCCTATATCGCGGTCATGAATAATTTTACCGATTGTGGATGGATAGGTATGGGCATTAATGAATTATTGGGATCATCAGCTATCGTTTGAGTACCTAATGGACACTGTGTGATAAAAATCAGGCACGCATTTTTATTAATGACCGCTTTCTCGCATATATCGCGGTTATGAATAACTTTGCCAATTTTGGTCAGATGGGTCGCTTAAGGGCATTAATGGATTTCAGGGATCATCTTTTTAGAACAAAATGGATATTGTATGAGAAAAATCAGGTAGCTTTTCTTCCTTCAACTTATAGTATATTGCTATGTGTGTAATTATTAGGCCTATTTACACAGAAGCGACATATAATTTCGCTATTGTCCAAAGTTGAATAATGTTAAACAAGTTAAATGCGTTGTATAAATCAGATCCTGCGATTCCTGTAGTAACATATTGATATGATTAACTTAGTACCTTATCTAAGGTTGACAACAAGATTGATAGTACATTGATATATTTTCTCCAACAACCTTCAATATCCTTATTTTACAACATTTTTTACAGTGTGCAAGCCGTCCTCTGCCTTGTGATGAAATGTATGCAGACATTTACAAATTAAAATGCATAATACGTATGTATGTGACCAATGTACACACAACAAAAATGTCACGAATTTAGAATATGTGAAGTGGGCTGTGCTAAAACTTTAATTAAGATAAGATAAGATAAGATAAGTTTTATTTCCAGTCGCAAAGTAAAACGTATAACATTAGTTCTAATCAGCTAGTAAAATAAACAATAAAGATAACAGCAGGTTGGCTGGCAGGAAGTTAACATGAAATGTAAAAACGTGAGTAAGAATTATATAGAAAAATACTTATATTGTATATGAGAATATAAATTAGCTGGTAAAAATTACATGATACATTTTGGCACATAAAAGTAGATAAAAGATTATATAAGAAAAACTGTATATGAGAAAATTATATGATTAAAAGTTGTGCTGTATATGAGAAAATTATATGATTAAAAGTTGTGTAAAACATTTCGCATTTATTGATAGTTAAATAAATATATCACATGACTTTGTCAAGGGACCTACCTCTATTGTACTCTCAATTAAAGAGTAAAATAAGCTCGCAGGCCATCTCTAAAAGTTTTCAGGTCTCTGGTAATTTTCAATGCCTCTGGCAAAGAGTTCCAGATTTTGGGGGCCAAAAAGCAAAAGGAATTTGTTCCATGTCGCACCCTCTTCATGAGAGGAATTTTCAGGATATTTTCAGAATTTCTTAAGTTACGGGTGCGACAGCGTTTTTCAATCAGTTCCAGTGATACCAGACGATACCAGTATTGAAAGTGGCTGAGGATGAACGCTCTGAAAAGAACCAATTTAGCCTTGCTGTCAAGATAAAAAGACAATCTTCTCAGAGCGCTCAGCTGTCTGCCAGCTTTCTTACAAATTTCTTCTGTGTGTATCGAAAAACTCAAATTTTCATCAATAGTAATGCCTAAAAGTTTTACTACTTTTTCAGGTTTAATTATACAGCCGTCTAGTATCACTGGAGAATCAACTTTACAATTAAAAAATGTCAGCTGAAATTTCTCGGGATTTGCTTGCATTAGGTTAATGGAAAACCACCATATAGCTTTTGTTGCCTCGGCTTCGAGGCATGATTTTACAATTTGAAAATTTGGATGTGCAAAAGAGAGAGTGTTGTCATCTGCATAATTTGTGAGGCGTGCTCGTTTGATAAAGTAGAAAATGTCATTTACGAATACATTAAAGAAAATTGGACCAAGAACTGAACCTTGTGGCACGCCTTTAAAGGTGGTTTTCCATGAACTGTGCACGTTGCCTATCCGGACACGTTGCTCACGATCTGAGAGGTATGATTTAATAATTTTGATTGACTGATCCTGAACACCATAAGCTTTAAATTTTGCGATCAGAGGTTCATGTGGCATGCAGTCGAAAGCTTTACTAAGGTTCATTAATAAAGCACCAATTGTGTTATACTTTAGAAGATCTTTACGCCAATTTTCAATAAGGATGAGCAGCGTGTCCTGAAAGCCATAACCCTGTATGAAGGCTGACAGGTGACAAGAGAAGTCGATGTTTAAAAAGGGAGTGATCTGGTGGGCAAGAACTTTTTCAAAAAACTTTTGCTAAAATTGGTAAAATACTCACAGGTCGATAATTGGATTTATTTAATTTGTCAGATTTTTTGTATACAGGGATCACCTCTGCTTTCTTTAGGATATTTGGAAAGGTGCCTTCATCTAATACCTTGTTTATTATGTTTGAAATAACTGGGGCAATTTGGAAAGAGGCATGTTTTAGTAATTTAGCTGGAATTTGGTCACATCCAGTTGCTTTCTTTGGATTTAGCGTTTTCAGAATTTTAAGCACGTCTTCTCTTGTCTTAATTGAAGTTACAACGTTCTATAAAGATTCTGTATTCTCTAGAATTGCTGATCTCATAAAATAACATACTAATGACATTGTCAAAGCTAGTTTTGCAGCCGATCTCTATTCTAATAATCAATGCTTCACCGAATATTTCCTAAGCTATGAGCGATCAATATTAAAATACGGCAAAGAAAATCAAGAAAAAAATCGCCAATAAATTCGTGATACAGTTGTGCGTGCCTGAGCTAGAGAGATGATTCAGGGAAAGAAGAGCATATGAACTCAGCACAGTCAGAAACTATTTGAACAAGCTGGACAATAATCTTTATTCTTTTCAATTTCACAAACCGTGATATTCGTGTGTACTTGGTGAATCATTTTAAAGCAAATAATAGTTTCTTGACTCGGGTAGCAGAAGTAAATATTCTTGTACAGCAAGTCTGTAGCCCATCTCTTGCTAATACCTTAAAATCAGTGGATCCTAATGAAGGTTCGAACAAGCATGACTCGACATGGTCTTGACAATATTCTTTTCAATAAAATGATTAATTTTCAGAGAGCGGCTGCTAATCTGATCATACCAGAACCTCTTTCTAGTTTTACCTTTATCAGCTCGAACCATCTACATGATAAGTGCCGCATCTCAAGTTTTGAATGTTGTCGAGGGTGAGACCTGTATAACTATATAGAATCAGATTATTTTTACATCTTAACTATAGTGGTCAATTTGATTCCGGATGACGCCGGTTAACTTATTTTTTTGGACTATACATGTATGTAAAGCGAAAGTCTGCCGCTTCTATGATAAATAATCAATCCACACATAACAATATATGTTAGAGGTTGATGAAAATAAACGCATCATAGAAGTTATGTAACAACAAATAGTGTGGCACTAGGTGAAAAATTGTTAAGAATAATTTGACATGCATTACTGTATAATAATAAAAATAAAAATAATAATAATAATAATAATAATAATAATAATAATAATAATAATAATAATAATAATAATAATAATAATAATAATAATAATAATAATAATAATAATAATAATAATAATAATAATAATAATAATAATAATAATAATAATAATAATAATATTAATAATAATAAAAGCTTTTCAAAGCGCGAAAATCTGGTCTAGGACTATTCGATGCGCTATAGAAGTACACTAGTCTTATAGTCTTATTCGAATGACAATTTAAAAAGGTGTGTTTTGAGGTTAGTTTTAAAAGTCACCAAATATTGTCTGGAAGATTGTTCCACATTACTGGAGCTGCTCTACTGAAACTCCTTCCACCAAATCGTTTCAGCCTGCTGGATGGTACATTGAGCAGACACATATCCTCGGATCTCAACTTACGCGCAGG
The DNA here is from genome assembly GCA_964017125.1 of Flabesymbios commensalis. Lineage (NCBI taxonomy): Eukaryota > Metazoa > Annelida > Polychaeta > Terebellida > Flabelligeridae > Flabesymbios > Flabesymbios commensalis. The sequence goes on from OZ024905.1 coordinate 80,149,313, forward strand.
AACATATGGCGTAATCAACTGCTGAATGTAAGCTTGCGAGATGTTGTTGATGGCAAAATATGGCAATAACAGGATCATATAGGTATAGAATCAAATTATTTTTCGAACAATAGAGGGCAATTTTTACCGGATGCCGCCGGTTATCTCATTTATTGTAGACTGTTTATAATTATAGCGAAAGTCCGCCGCTTTTGTGCAAATAATCATTCCAAGGATCAGTTTCAACGTGATAGTTTAAACATAGACATATCCAAAAAATATGTAAGCTGTTTGGAAAATGAAATTGCTGCAAGATGTCCGGAACGGATATGCAAATCACATTATCTAAAATATGGGAGAAAGCAGTCATTAATAATATTGTGCACCTGATTTTGTGCCTGATTTTTATCACACAAAGTCCATCTTGTGATCGTTAGATAGCTGATGATCCCAGAAATACAGTAATGCTCTCAAATGACCCATCCGTTATTCATGACCGCGATATCTATATATATGCGGGAAAGCGGTCATTATTGATAATGTGTGCCTGATTAATTAATTAATGTCCATAAGAGACCTATCCGTCCAAAATTGGTAAAGTTATTCATGACCGCGATTTAGGCCTAGCTCGATTATCGACCTAATCGAAATAGGGTCCTGAAGAAAATAAAAAACCACTTCCAAAATGAACACCCTCACTTTTCATGATCCACTATGGATATGTAAATATATTCTGTAAAAAAACGAGTCTACCCGATTTGCACACTCACGTCCATCAGATCCTGGAGTAATATTACCATGAATGACAATATGTTTTGCTGCTTTATTTTTACAGTAAAATGTGTTGAATAAACTCATTTTAAGGGAGTAAAAAGAGGTTAATTTTGTCATAGCATTGTCATTTCCTTTCGGCAGATCACAACATTGGTTCAACGTTGCGTGTATGCTGGCTAAGTGGTTGAATCTGATTCTTTTAAACGCGGGTGAATATTGTATCTATTAAAATTTGTTTAATGTTTCTGCATATTAATGAGCACTCACAGCGCAGTTTACATTTTCTAGATGCCATGATGACTTTAATTTAATAAAGTATGAGATTATCGCTCACATGGCCTCAAACGACCGCAAAAGACAACAAACATCCCCATTACATCCTCATTAAATTCTAAGTGAAACAGCAGTAACTGCTTACTTTTTAAGTAAGCTGTTACTGCTGTTTGCCTTTGCTCCATCAGTTACCTTATGTTCGGCTTCTTTCTCTAGCATGGTTTTCCGCAGGCAGCTAGCGCACATTACCACACACATGGTGCACAACAAACCAATCACCAACAGAGTGGAGTCAATGATAGCCACTGCCGCCTGGCGAATACACAATAAACAACATAGTTTTCATGTGAGCTACCACAATATGTCCAACGGAAGGAATTATTTATTTTAACCTTATTAGGCCTGGCCGCAGGCCAGCAGCCTATTAAGTATAAACAATTCTGTATTTTCCACGATTAGAGGACTATAATTTGCTAGTAAATGCGGGTAATGATATTTTTGCTAAGATAAAATACATACCATAGGAGGCCTGTGTTTGTCACCTTGTATGTCATAGGATCCATGTGCATCCTGTGGGAAGATCATATTATATTGCAATTAGTAGACCCTATGTCAGTGTACAAAATATTAAGTGTCAACAGTTATTATTTTATTTTTCTCAGCTAAAATGTTTGTTTTTTGTAATTTTAATCGATAATTTAGTTCTTAAAAAGGAGGATCAGGATCTCCTTGCATCCCCCCTTCTGGACCCGCTACTGTTGGATATGGATAGCAAACGGATCAGAAAGATCTATCTGGAAAGGTATTTATTTCATCCGGACAAAACAGACTTCAGTTCATCACTTTTATGTCTGGAGTAGCCTACCACATAATTTGCTGTTTTGCCATATACAATATGCCTATGAAATAGCGGATGATGGTATGTACATTGAGAGTCAGTGTATATCATCATAATATAACGCCAATTAATATCGTCACGTTATAAAGTAAATTAAGATATCAATGAATTACTTTTCAAGTAAGCAGTTACTGTTGTTTGCATTAAAATGTCACCTCCGTTAAATCTACTTCATCTAATTACCGCATAATTATAGTGCTGTACAAAGCCAAAAGGCAGTAACTGCTTACTTTTCAAGCAAAGCCGCTACTGTCATTTGGTTTTGCGGGAATGAATACATGACAAACCGTTGTATTCTGCGTGCGCAGCAGGAAGCGGAGCCATCCCGGGGCGGATCTAGTTGTATAATGGGTGAGGAAAGTGAAAAAGTTTGCCAGGTTTTGGGCCACCATCATGGCGGACACGGGGACTGACACCAGACTGACAGACAAACTGACAGTGAGCTGCGAAAGAAAGCATAATAACATCATATTATTTTTTTTTTAAATTTTACTCTGGTGATTTATTATGCTTCTAGAACCTTATACATAATTATGCGATTTCAATACCAATAAAAATTATATAAATTGTGGTGATATGTCTGGTAGCTCAGTTCATCAAACTATTAGCTCCGCCAACGGAGGTAATATTATATAGTCGTGTTTGTGTTTTGTTTGTCTGTTTGTTTGTTTGTCTGTTTGTCTGTTTGTTTGTTTGTTTGTTTGTTTGTTTTGTTTTGTTTTGTTTTGTTTTGTTTTGTTTGTTTGTTTGTTTGTTTGTTTGTTTGTTTGTTTGTTTTGTTTTGTTTTGTTTTGTTTTGTTTTGTTTTGTTTTGTTTTGTTTTGTTTTGTTTTGTTTTGTTTTGTTTTGTTTTGTTTTGTTTTGTTTTGTTTTGTTTTAAAACATTGTTTTGTTTGTTTGTTTGTTTGTTTGTTTGTTTGTTTGTTTGTTTGTTTGTTTGTTTGTTTGTTTGTTTGTTTGTTTGTTTGTTTGTTTGTTTGTTTGTTTGTTTGTTTGTTTGTTTGTTTGTTTGTTTGTTTGTTTGTTTGTTTGTTTGTTTGTTTGTTTGTTTGTTTGTTTGTTTGTTTGTTTGTTTGTTTGTTTGTTTGTTTGTTTGTTTGTTTGTTTGTTTGTTTGTTTGTTTGTTTGTTTGTTTGTTTGTTTGTTTGTTTGTTTGTTTGTTCCTAAGCATACATACGCTTAGTCTCGGGAAAATCACCAATCCATTGAATGTTGGGGATGATCCGAATTACGATCCGAATCCAGAATCCGGATTTCCGGATTATGAGGGAGTAAATACATCACAGTTTGACCACGGGCTCTAGGGGTTGAAACTTTTCCCGCTAAATAAATTAATGTTTTTTACACACTTGAATTTGTGGATGGAAAGCTCGACCCATAAATCATGTAGATGAAAATGACTCGTATCTGTTTAATTTTAAACGAAACAATATTTGTTGGTCTTGTCGTTTAATTTATATAATTCCCAATAACAACTAATAAAATGTAATAAACTAGATTCTAGTCGTGATTAGCGCTGAATCTATATTATTATTGTCACTTACTTCAGTGAGAGAGGCCGCTCCATTGCTAGATATACGAAGCAAACTGACTCCACACACTAAATACTGAAAACGACACAGGCTGCGATTATAATAAAAAAATATAGCAATTATTTATAATCACTATTACTAACTTTAAGTGTATTTTGGTGAAAAAATATAGGCTATATAAAGTGAATTGGCCTAATGGATTACTACACATTACTGAATCTATATGATAGAAATATTATTGTGAAGCATACGTGAGCTCATAGCAATGCTGCAATGCATTCATTCATTTCTTCATAATTCTATAAAAACATAATTGTAATAGTTACTATAGAATGTAAGTAGATGATTATGCACTGCTAAGTACCGTTATCGACTTAAAATTAAACATTTTTATGGCATTCAAGGGCATTATTTCATGGAAATTCTCACACACTAGATGTTGTGTGTCGCTGCCGCAACCCACAATTTATGTATAACATATTTGTTAAATTTTAGATCAAATAGTTGCAAATATTGATGTTTAAAACTGATTTAATGCTCAATAACTATGATTCAACTTGATTCAACTTTCTAAAAAAAAGATTAAATGCTCATTTTATTCCAATAAAAATTATTTAATCGGCTAATAAAACGGATTACGAATGGCAATAGTCGGTTAAAATAAAAATTACAATAAGGTAATCATATGTATGATGATGATAACATGCCCACACTTCAGGCCTCAATTAAAATGCATTCAACGTCAGTATCTGCCATAGTCAGTTAGTGGCATCGCGTACTTTTCAGAAAAGAGATAATGCTTTGATTCAGAAGAGATCAAATTGCCTAATTATGTGGTTCAAACCGTCAGTAATTACTTTTTATCAAACCAAAGTTATGGGTGAAGCTGGCGATTGTCTTTTTCAATAAAAAATATAAATAAATCACCCAGAATGTTGATTACGCATAGTGATTCACCAGGTGGTGCATCGACCGCGCTGTAAATTGAATGCACCTTACAGCCAATGCTGGGTTAATGGTGGGCCAGCGTCGCAGACGATGGCCCGTCATTTACCCAGCTCTGGCTGAAGTTCGGCAGAGTTGACCACCAGACTGACCATGACACCGCCCCATATGGCGGGTAAGTAGCTCTGGTAGTAACTCGTCCACATCAGTCCGCCCAGCACCCCGCCTATGGTGGACATCACACCCAGCAGTACCAGACTCACGCCGGCGACGCGCATTGCTGTAACAAGAAAACAGTAGCAGACTCACGCCGGCCACACGCATTGCTGTAACAAGAAAACAGTAGCAGACTCACGCCGGCGACGCGCATTGCTGAAACAAGAAAACAGTACCAGACTCACGCCGGCCACACGCATTGCTGTAACAAGAAAACAGTAGCAGACTCACGCCGGCGACGCGCATTGCTGTAACAAGAAAACAGTACCAGACTCACCCCGCCACACGCATTGCTGAAACAGGAAAACAGTACCAGATTTACGCCGGCGACACGCATTGCTGAAACAGGAAAACAGTACAAGACTCACGCCGGCGACGCGCATTGCTGAAACAAGAAAACAGTACCAGACTTATGCCGGCCACGCGCATTGCTGAAACAAGAAAACAGTACCAGACTCACGCCGGCCAAACGCATTTCTGAAACAAGAAAACAGTACACTCTAAACAATATAAGTTCTTTAAAAAGAACCCTTCAGTACTATTACCATGCAACCCCTGGAGAAGGGTTCTCCTGGGGTTGCATAGTAATAGTACTGAAGGGTTCTTTTTAAAGAACCTCTTTTGTTTAGAGTGTACCAGACTCACGCTCGCCACACACATTGCTGAAACAAGAAAACGGTACCAGACTCACGCCCGCCACACGCATTGCTGAAACAAGAAAACAGTACCAGACTCACGCCCGTCACACGCATTGCTGCAACAAGAAAACAATACCAGACTCACGCCCGCCACACGCATTGCTGAAACAAGAAAACAATACCAGACTCACGCCCGCCACACGCATTGATGAAACAAGAAAACAACACCAGACTCACGCCCGCCACACGCATTGCTGAAACAAGAAAACAATACCAGACTCACGCCCGCCACACGCATTGCTGAAACAAGAAAACAATACCAAACTTACGCCGGCCACACTCATTGCTGAAACAAGAAAACAATACCAGACTCACGCCCGCCACACGCATTGCTCAAACAAGAAAACAATACCAGACTTACACCGGCCACACGCTTTACTGAAACAAGAAAACAGTACCAGACTCACGCCCGCCACACGCATTGCTGAAACAAGACAACAATACCAGACTCACGCCAGCCACACGCATTGCTCAAACAAGAAAACAATACCAGACTTACACCGGCCACACGCTTTACTGAAACAAGAAAACAGTACCAGACTCACGGCGGCCACACCCATTGATGAAACAAAAAAAACAGTAACAGACTAACGTCCGCCACACGCATTGCTAAAACAAGAAAACAGTACCAGACTCACGCCGGCCACACGCATTGCTGACACAAGAAAACAGTACCAGACTCACGCCCGTCACACGCATTGCTGAAACAAGACAACAATACCAGACTCACGCCAGCCACACGCATTGCTCAAACAAGAAAACAATACCAGACTTACACCGGCCACACGCTTTACTGAAACAAGAAAACAGTACCAGACTCACGCCAGCCACACGCATTACTGAAACAAGAAAACAGTACCAGACTCACGCCAGCCACACGCATTGATGAAACAAACAAAAACAGTACCAGACTCACGCCCGCCACACGCATTGCTGAAACATGACAACAATACCAGACTCACGCCGGCCACACCCATTGATGAAACAAACAAAAACAGTAACAGACTAACGCCAGCCACACGCATTGCTGAAACAAGAAAACAGTACCAGACTCACGCCCGCCACACGCATTGCTGAAACAAGAAAACAATACCAAACTTACGCCGGCCACACTCATTGCTGAAACAAGAAAACAATACCAGACTCACGCCCGCCACACGCATTGCTCAAACAAGAAAACAATACCAGACTTACACCGGCCACACGCTTTACTGAAACAAGAAAACAGTACCAGACTCACGGCGGCCACGCTCATTGCTGAAACAAGAAAACAGTACCAGACTCACGCCGGCCACGCTCATTGCTGAAACAAGAAAACAGTACCAGACTCACGCCGGCCACACGCATTGCTGAAACAAGAAAACAATACCAGCGTTACGCCCGCCACACGCATTGCTGAAACAAGAAAACAATACCAGACTCACGCCGGCCACGCGCATTGCTGAAACAAGAAAACAGTACCAGACTCACGCCGGCGACGCGCATTGCAGAAACAAAAAAACAGTACCAGACTCACGCCGGCCACACGCATTGCTGAAACAAGAAAACAATACCAGACTCACGCCGGCCACGCGCATTGCTGAAACAAGAAAACAGTACAAGACACACGCCGGCCACACCCATTGCTGAAAAATGAAAACAGTACCAGACTCACGCCAGCGACGCGCATTGCTGAAATTAGAAAACAGTACCAGACTCACGCCGGCCACGCGCATTGCTGAAACAAGAAAACAGTACCAGACTCACGCCGATCACACCCATTGATGAAACAAACAAAACAACAGTAACAGACTAGCGCCAGCCATGCGCATTGCTGAAACAAGAAAACAGTACCATGCAGACTCACGCTGGCCACGCGCATTGCTGAAACAAGAAAACAGTACCAGACTCACGCCGGTCACACCCATTGATGAAACAAACAAAACAACAGTAACAGACTAGCGCCAGCCATGCGCATTGCTGAAACAAGAAAACAGTACCATGCAGACTCACGCTGGCCACGCGCATTGCTGAAACAAGAAAACAGTACCATGCAGACTCACGCTGGCCACGCGCATTGCTGAAACAAGAAAACAGTACCAGACTCACTCTGGCCACGCGCATTGCTGAAACAAGAAAACAGTACCAGACTCACGCCGGCCACGCGCATTGCTGAAACAAGAAAACAATACCAGACTCACGCCAGCCACGCGCATTGCTGAAACAAAAAAACAGTACCAGACTCACGCCGGCCACGCGCATTGCTGAAACAAGAAAACAGTACCAGACTCACGCCGGCCACGCGCATTGCTGAAGCAAGAAAACAGTACCAGACTCACGCCGGCCATGCGCATTGCTGAAACAAGAAAATCCGATTTACCATCTGCCCGTTAAATTTTGTTTTTTTTTCACCCACAACTTCAAATGGTTGAAGATTAAGGCCTAGTCATCTTTGTCTAATGTGAAACCAACATTTACAATTCCTACTGATTGAACATCAATTTAGGCCTATACGAGAAAATATTGTATTTGACATGATAAAAACGTATTGAAAGCGAGTACAGTAGTGCTTAGACCTAGTGCTTAAATGTTTATTATACCAGAGCTGAATGACTGAAATCTGCACTCTCCTCAGAGCTGTTTTGTCGGAAATGCTCCACAATTTCGCGCCATTCAACATTTAAAATTGTATACATTCGGGTAACCCTTTCAGTGCGGGGACCGACTTTAGACGTCAAAATCTAAAGTCTATAGATGTTTTTGAGATGCGTAAATATTGTGAAAGTACGCCAGAATTGAAATTTGTGCCACAATGTGGTCAGGTCGCTGCCCAAATAATTGCCGAACATACTGTTTTGAATAAAAAATAAGCTATGATGCAACGTTTCTCTCTAGCTATAGTCACTATAGTGTATATAGTGTATATATGTTCTTATAAAGTTAAATTGTATGATGATTAAAATGCCAACAAACTAATTTTCCAGTGGCCTGCAACTAGTATGAGAAGAATTAGGCAGAAACAAACAATGAATAATTTTTAAAGCGCTAAATTAAATAATTAGAATTGTCACCTGCTACTTTAAATTTTATCTCGCTTTTCACGACCCACAACTGAACCTGAGGTAGATAAAACAATTGGGAACCTGTGAAATTTAATCCCTAAAAACGACTCTAGACGAGATTAGCACTTTAACACTTAAAACGCTGAATATTTGCAATGAATACCTTGGGGGCCAAAGGTTTTTTTTTTAATTTGGGTCGCTCCCCGCGCTGTAAGGGATAAGAGTTAACAAATAAATTCGCTGGCAGTTAGAAAACAACTAGCTGCGGCGGCGGACCAGCAAAGGGTGTGTAATGAAATTTATCAAATGAAGAAGCGCTTTCTGTAAAAAAAACGGCCGATTAAAACATCACCTCACTAAATAAACCCATCATCAGCTCGTATAATTATTTTGGAAGATATTATAAATGTATAGCTGAATGTAGGCCAATAATTAAGAAGTAAATATAGGGCTGATAATTCTCACCTATTTGATCTGTCTTCTGTCTATCCGTGTGTGGATCTGTATCCCAATGCTCCGGATCTGTTACAGACTCTATGTGCGTCTGGATTAATGCGTGACATTGACCCTTTAATTGCCGAGTTATCTTATATAAATTTTCATCCACTTGAAGTTGCGGCTAAAGTAAAGTAGGTGAAATTTGTTCATATTAATTAAATTTGTCACCAAACATTTGCAAATCCTGATGTTTAAGGACAAATTTAAGTTCTAATATCGGTGATTTCAAGCAGATTTTAAGCTGCTATAGTAGTGATTAGAGGTGAAAGGGTTAAGTCATCTTGAACCCTTTGAGTGCTGAGATATCCTGGTGTAGTTTATTCTCATTTGAATCTGGAATTATTTACCCTATTTCCAGCTTCAAAAGAAGGAATTCTAACATATTTTCCCATCATCATTTTGTCAATTTTTCCGACCACTGAGTACCTCACCAATTTATATTGTGTTTATTTTAGCTCCAGAACGGTTTGATTACATACGTATGTGATATTTCCTGTACTGGAAGACTTAAATATAGCGCATTACCACATGTACATGTACATGTGTAGGGCCTACACACAAAAAACTCTGTAGTTACATTTTAAGAAGTATATCATATCAATATAGTTATAATTAAATCTGGTCCCTGCGATTCTTGCTTATTATTAGCAAGAAAGGATGTAGTTTAACGGTCTTATAACAGTTAAATTGTTAATTTATCCCTCGGCTGTATGATCTCTGTTCTGCAAAGCCAAAACGCAGTAGCTGCTTACTGTATTTTGGCTTGGCTGAGCAAATCTGCTCAGAGAGGATTATCAAAAACAAGGACGCCTGAAGGATGAACTGGCTCCATAGTGTGTAATAGGGTGAGCCGATTATTCTATCAAAGGCTACATCCTATCTTATATAGTCTCCATAACTGGAGAGAGGGACATGGCGCAATGGTTAGAGCGTGGCGCTCTGCCGATGTCACTGCCTGCAGTGTCGTTTGAATCCCGCTTGGTGCCGGATTTTCAGAGAAATAACATGTTTCTCCTCTTTCAATTTTGGGAAATTGTTAAGATGGTGGGTCCTTGGGCAAGACACTTCACCCTCAAATGCTTCACTTGACTTTAGTGTAAATGAGTACCTGGTAGGACAGATATGGCAATGTGTACAATGCGCCGAAACGGCTGCAGGACTGTATGCTCCCCGGGTAGTTGAAATGGCACACGAATGAACGATTGAAATCTCACACCATATACAAATTGTCGTGTGGTGGAATTATATTTCTAGTAAATCTTGAAATTCATAAAAAATGAAATTTTCCGTTCTGAATCACATAGAGAGCTCAGCACTTATATTTGCCTCCTCTGCAGTTTCTTTGCCATGGAGACAATGATACTAACTTGTCCATCGCTTCAAATGCAGCAAGGCCAATCTAATTATCACCCTTTTTTAAATAAGTAAATGTGCTATCCCATATATTTACATGGCCAGCCATGACATGTGGTAACCCCTCAGATGAAACACCATTATTATGGAATATGCCAGGTTTCGTTTTTTAAAGTAGTTGTTATTGTTTTATTCGTTTTCAGCTGGTTTCACCCTTTCAACGCGGGGACTGTATTTATACGTCCGAATCTATCGATCCCCACACCGAAAGAATTTAAATATTTATAATGGTCATATATCCATAACACATATATTCAAATGGGCCAAAAAAATCTAACTAAACCACTTATGATGATTTAAAATTGAAAAATATGGTTTATACAAAAATATTCCAGCGTTGTAAGGGTAATTCCATGCCAACTTCAAACCAAACCGAAACAAAATGTGTAGCACAGCATAGAAATAATTAACAAAAAACAAACTGTCATTTTATTGAGAACGAAATATAAGTTTGATTATTACACATCATGACCAGATTTTATTCAATTTATCTTTTCTCATAAATAAGCCGCTGTAAATCAAAGGGATTAATTAGATCGCCCTATGATCTGAGTCTGTTCATTATAATGTGCGTCTAGTTACATACAAATGTTGACGTTTTTCTCTTCTAAATATTTACAACCAAATACTAAGTAGCGCGCTGGAAATAATAACTCATAAGAAAGACAGGAGTTCTAATGATTTATATTGGTCGCCAAGGGGATTTAAACCATAAGCATTTCGGGTTAAAACGCTTGCTCTACCACTGAGCTATGTAAAAACAAACAGCAGTTAGAGTAAGACAAAAAACACTCAACATTTGTATAGCATTTGTCCAATATTGAGCCAACGTCGCAGAAGCTGGGCTGGCGTTGTACAAATGTTATACAAATGTTTTGTTTGTTGGACAGCAGCTACTCTGGTGTACAAAGCCAAGAAGCAGTACCTATTCAGATTCACCTTTATTTTTGAGCGTTCATCACTGTAAATTATAACAGGTTATGTTGTTCGATAGGTTGGCGCTGTTTATTACGTTTTTCATCAATGTAAAAGTGTATAGTGCAACACACACAAGGATCTAAGAAAAACAAACAACATTTTTTTGGGCATATAATTTAGGTTATTACACCTATTATATTCGGATTCTCTTCGTAATATTCATACACGCTTTAGGAATACACATTTAAAAAAGATATACACATAAAAGCCACTCTAAAACAAACAGCTTTAAATTACCCTATAAAAAATGAGTCTGTTCATTATAAGTGTTAGAAAATATATGCAGCCGAATGGTAAGTAGTGTACATGGAGCACATGTACATGTCTCGATCATTTTCAAGACTTAACTTGATGGGAAATTCGATATTTGTAGCTCTGATGGCTTGAATAAACCTTTCCAGCGATTTAAATGAGGTTTGTCTCTCAGAATAATCTTCATGACCTAACATGAGTTTTCTCTTCGAGCTCAAAAGGTGTCATGTTGTCGCTATAATATGGCCGTCCCACTGGACACAGGACACACTGCGCACACGACGTTATTGACGTCGCAACAACGTCGTGTGCGCAGTGGGTATTGACTCCCCTGCTGTCGCTGGTTTCTATGTACGATTTAAATTTAAATGAGGCGAAAACTATGAAATTAATGCCCTTATGACAATTCCGGCGCATAATATTTAAATGTCTGCACAGGCATTGTATGCAAATATAAACACCGACTTATATTCAGTGCCAATCTACCAAAATGCTGGTTTAATATTTGTCTACCGTCTAAGGTGTTTACGCAGCATAGAACCAGCTTAAATTATGGTTGGCGTCACGTGTTAGCAGGTTAGTGGAAACTCCAGGCTCGTATAGATTCAAGTCTTTTGAGTCGGTCCAATGCTGGGCTTTAAGACAAAATTTACCCAGTGATAAATACATAGGTATGAAGGTATCTCATTGTTTGTCTGTGTGTGAAGCTACATTTCTTCAAAGATACATTCAACTATAAGTCTACTACGCCGCTTTACAAACACAAAAAGCAATATCGTATCACTTGCAAAATAAGCTTATACTGTCTTTTGTCTTTGCACACACGGCAGTATTATCCCATTGTTCACGAGGGTGACGACAGCCAATAACAGACAGGGATTGGCCTGTTTATTTCTAGATATTCACCAGGTGGCGATGTTTTTGTCTGCATGTATTATTAGAATCCATTTGTTTCGCCATTCTGCAAGCCATTTGATTGATGTATGAGTCCTTGAGATTTCTGGAACAAGGTTTATTAATGAGCACGGTTGTGTATACATGTAGTTTGATCAAAACAATATATAATACTTGGATATAGAATGTGTTTTATCATTGGACGAATGTAATAATGAGTAATGACAGAAAACTAAATCAACTTTAATTACATTAATACACTGTGCTAATCGTAATATTGGGGACAACTTACCGGTTCAGATTCAATGAAACCCTTCTCTTTCATCCAATCGTCGGATACAAACTTCGTCCTGAAACAAAACACATGGAAATTATATGGTACCTAATCAAAGCAGTAACCCTTTTCTTATTAAAATTTTCACCCACTTAAAGTTGTGTCTCGCTACCGGGACCCACAATTTGGATTGGGTGTAAGTTACTGGCAATTGTTTATTTTTAGACCAAACATTTGCAACTCTTGATGTGTAACAGTGATTTGGTCGTCAAATAAAACAAACTAGAAACGACTAAAGTCGTGATTAGCGGTGAAATGACTGAACATATGTGTTTCTTATGTTTGCCGTCACAGTCGCCCATGGGAAATTTGAGTCAACGTCGACAATTTGCCATCAGTCTCATGCTTGCTGACTGGCCATCGATTGAGCAAGTTTAAAGTAGGTGAATCGTCACGATTCGCTGAGCACATGTTGCATGCGCAGGATGGCCAACGTTCACGAGGGAACCGTCACAAAGTAAATAGATGTTATTGATCATTGAAGGGGAACGACTCAGATGATACAAGATTCGTCTTCATGTTGAATCAAACAACTGGCAAGACGTTTCATAAAGATTTGAAGACCAGGTACGGTGATTAGATATGAATTTGCGATTGGCCGATGCTTGATATTTAGACTTGTCGCTAACTGTAATATTTAACCCTTGATTTCATAAGTTATATCATTTACATATTCAATCACTTGAAGTTGTGTCTCGCTGCCGCGACCCACAAATTCAAGTAGGTGAAAATTACTCACATTTGCTTAATTTGAGAACAAACATTTGCAAAAATAGATGTTTAAGCACATATTTCGTTCCCGATAAACGGATTGAAAACGATAATAGTTGTGTTTAGCGCTTAACAGGTTTATTAACAAAAGCCATGTTCCTGGTAATAATTATAATAACAAACTTACAAGTAGTTACGTATGCGGTCAGGCAGTACAACCACCACGTTGTCACCTTTTGTCATGCCGAAATCCTTGGCTGCTTGAATGGCGCAGTACATGGCTGCTCCACTGCTGCCACCTGGTAATAAAATGTCAAATTATTAGTGAATATTATAATTAACCCTAGCCAGGCTAGACCACCATATATAGGGCCTACGGGTTTAAGCATTTGAACCAAAAAATATACAATTGAATGTAAAATTGCTTGTGATTAATGCTCAGCTCATCAAGTAATACAATTTGGGAGTTTTTTATTTTCATAAATAATTTGTTTTTTTCTTGAAATCGCGTCAGCAATTCTAATTTCAAACAAATGTAAAATATAAAAAAAACGATTCAAAAGCACAAGTGTCACCCGTTTCGGGCCATTATTTTGCAAGTTTTGTCTTGTTTCAAGACAAAACTTAAGTTAACAACATTTTCAGGCGCAGATTTTAAATAAAGCAGTTCTTCTAAATTCCAAAAGGTATAGTATCACAGAGGTCTATTTTATCAATTTAAAATTGGTGATTGTGTCAGCAACGCTTGCTTCAAGTAAACAAAAGAGATCAAAGAGTAATGATAAAAAAGCATATACGAGTGGACAAGTGTACAATCATTCATTGAGTGTGATAACAAAGCTAGTTACTGCTTTCTTTAAAAGCAAACAGTTACTGAGTTATTTTTGCTTTACAGAGTACAAGTGCTGTGCAGAGTACAGGTGTAGATTAATCACTCACGCAGTCCATACGATTTTAGTGGATAACAACTGCCCAACGTGGTCGCTCGAAAACCAGGAGGGTTATCTCGACCGGCGAGTAATTGATTCATTTTTGAAAATAGAATCACAGTGAGGGATGTATGGCAAAACAGGATGTAGACCTCCCTCCCAATCAAAATTTAATGATGAGCCGTTTTTGTGTACTGTGACCCGGGTGCTGCTGAATTGTTTACTTCTATTTTTTATCATTTGAAGCTGGAATTGCTAACGCAAATTTCTGCTTTAAATGACAAAAATATGTCTACTTATGAGCAAATTCCATAACAAATATTGAATTATATGAAGAACATAATAGTCAGGGCCCACTTTTCAAAAAAAGGCATTCTTAAAGTTTGTAAGGCATTTCTTAGTATAATTTGTCACGCAGTTGTTCTCACACAATTCGGATATGCTGATTCCTAATCTGCCCCATCCCAAGCTCTATTTTTAGTTTTTCCATTTTAAAATTGCAAAACAAAATGACCGTCAAAATAGCAGATAAAGTCTCAATTATCATGATTATACATCATGTCTGGGTGCACAGCGTACATACAAACTTGACTTTCGTGTTCAAAATAACATTTTTAATTTGAGGAATTTCATGTTCTAAGACCTAGTCAACCATCACACAAAAAATCCAAGATGGCCGCCAAAAATACAGTAAGTACCATAACGTTTTTCTAAAAGTCATAGAAAGCTGTTTTTGGTGGCTAAATATAGGTTTTTAATACCAATAAATCTAGTACAATACAGTAATAACCTCTAATATATTACCTCTAATATATTACATGTAGTTTCAGAGAAAAATCCAAGATGGCCGCCAATTACACAGCAAGTACTATAACCATTTTTCTAAATGTCGTAGGAAGTGATTTTTGGCGCTTAAATAGTTTTCTGATGCAAAAAAAAAATACACAGCATAAAAAAAATCAACTTCTATGTTACATGTAGTTACGGTGAATGAGAAATAATATGATTATTTAAAAACAACACATTAACTATGAGGAAATTGCACAAAAGTAGCATGTGTTACTTTCATCACTGTATCTACATAGGCTTGCTGTGTATATCTCAGATTTGTATGAATGCCAGCATCTTGCATAATGATAATGCTAGAATAGTCACCCTCATCAATATATTGATCATATATTTGTGCAGCTTCGGAATTGATGTAGCGACTCCTAGATAGGACACCATTGGCTACTTTGTCGTGGTCCTAATTGATACTTAATCAAACTAAATGTGATAGTTATTCAGGTTGAGCAGGAAGCTTTTACACGAGAACCAGCACTTTGCAGTTGTCCATCAATGAAGCTCCAACCACAATCTCATAGATGTTTATAATTGTTATCTGGCCAGAGCTGTATCTATTGCTAAACAGGCCTAAAATACAACGGAAACAATATCCACTTTTTGTGGTAGGGGTTATTGACGAAGAGGATACATTGAAATACTCAAATTGGCCTAAGTTCTAGTTCTGGGTGTTTATGAATTAATTTAAATGTCTTTCTTTTAAAATTGATGTGCGTTTCGAAAACAGAATGAGCAAGTTTACATCAGTTCCTACGACTACCACATTGTTAGTATCTGACAGTTTGATTGCCGTGATAACTTTGAACGTCTCATCATGTACCTCAGTATTGTTCACACTTAAATACCAGTGTTCATTAATTAGTTGAATGGCATTGTTCTTTACCAAAAGTGGTGAATTTGAACATTGAACTGAAACTGCCCCCCTCCCTGATTCTGTACTTTATCTGTTATATATTCATCTCAGATAACATCGCAGTGTGCATGAAAAATTTTTTGATGTAGGATACATGTGTCTTGCATGGATTATTAGATGATCAATGTTTATTACAAAATAATATAATAGATAAGTAATAAATACTCTGTATGAACCATAATTAATCTACTATGTCTGGAGGAGACATATAGTTATTATGGACCTAAATATCTTCACGTCCATCATATGATTTTATCACTTTATATATGGTAAGATTTATTGTCTTTAACATTGATACCTCTTCCTGCAAAATAGGGTGGTCGATCCCATACCACTTCAAGACACAACTGAACCTGTTGGGTTATTGTATATTATGTGAGAGTGAGAGCTTATATCTGATTAGAAGCATGCATGACCAGAACCTACTGATTCCTCATACATTCTACCATATCACGACCACATCTAGAAAGTTTCTGTATTTTATGAAATCCTCATAAAAACATCCTGATCGTGCTACAAACGGTATTATTGCCCCAATTACCACATATTCTGCATCATATCTTGTTGCAATAGTGTACCCAATAATCTTTGGTGACTTGTTCATGACACTCTATAGCTTTAGTTGCCAAGACTAGGTTAGTTACTAACATCTTCTGAAGATGGTGTATGTTCATACTATATTTATAAAATAAATTCATCGTCAGTATTTTCAACATTACCCTAGCGTGTCCTCACCCATCAATCTTATACGCCCAAAACATATATAAGTCAACTTCTGCACCAAATCACAGATTTCCGATATCGTGTAACTGTATTTTATCATAGTTATTGATGGTGATATCCTCTTTCTCATTCAAGTTAGGGGAGTAGAAATATGTGTAGCCTACATTACGGTTTTGTGTGGATCTCTGAGCCGATGGTTGGGATTTTATTCGTTCAATTAAGTCTGAAAACTGCGTTATCAGCGCATTACCAGGCTTTTGTACGGTATCTATTCTGATAAAAAATATAAAAATTAAGATGATACTATTATCATGATTATGTAAATTGTCAATCCGATTGAGAAACATAATTTTTATATGATGTGCACGTTTTAACCAGCACAATATACCTAGTTACTAGAATAATAAATTAAACGACTTCTTGTCTTAATAGGAACGGAACATGTATGTGTGTCATTATTGCCATGGTTATGCAGACCACCTTAAAGGATTAACTTCATGTTTTGCTCAGCCCTAGTATAGGGCTTGGGCAGGAGGGTGCCACCCGTGGCCAACGCACATTTAAATTATTGCTTTCTTCTTCACAGTACTGTGAAAACACGATGCAGGTGGATATCACATAGGCCACATACTAATAGGCCTAGAACGGATATATGGTGAGCGACAGGTTATCTAGTGCCGGACAGTGATCAACAATCATAAAATATTTGTTGTCAATAGTCTAAACATTTTTACAACATGCCGGATATTAAGTTTGTTTCCCTCGGCTTCTAAATGTGAAATAATGACTTTATTAAATAAATCATTATTATTACACTGGCCTACGATGTGTCACTTTCCTAGCGCAACATTGTTTCCCCCCCCCCCCATAACTTTGTGAAATATTAATAATAGATGTTATCACGGCTCTGAATTGGTTTCCCGGGTGTGAGAAACCTATATGTAGACACCAAAAACACATCTCCATGTTATTTGGAAGCAAAATTATAGCACATTGCCTTGCAGTGGCGGCCATTTTGGATTTTATATTCTAGCGGCAAACGCACAATGTGAAATTCAGGGGACTTTAAGTATGTTGCTCAGGTGGGTTTTTATACACCGAAATAATGTTTTTATGTTCATTGTAAGCCAAGCCGTGATGTAAAGTTGTGACATTTTCACTAATTTTGGCGGCCATTTTGTTTTTGAATTTTGAGTAGGAAAAACACAAAATATAGCTTGGCATGGGGCAGATTTGGAATCAGCGTTCCCACATTGTGTAAAAACAACTGCATGCCAAATTCTACTAAAAAATGCCTTACAAAGTCAGAAATTTCGAAAATGGGCCCTGACTATAACATATATATCAGCACAACAATTTGATAATAATTTTCAGTGGCACTTGGTTTGAGACATTCTTCTACAAACATTCCTGGCTGCTTGCATTTTTTTTAATTATTTGATGAATGTGTCAGATCACCTGAAACCCACCCACAGTGAGTTACACCTAATTATAGATGAGCGTGATACATAAAATCAATTGTTTTCATTTGAACCATATATATAAACTTATTTATTTTCAGGTGTCACATAGCATATCGAGATGACCAGAACACGACAAAGAAACCAGTTGAGACACTGACAGCTAGAAAAAAAAGACGCAGTAGATATTCTAGTATGCACACGACGGTTTTCGACTGATATTTGTACTTGTATTGTGATTAACATAATTGTGATTAACATAATTATGAGCAACGATTTTTTAAATATACAACAACTTCTCAAGCTACCCCCATATAGTAACACAAGTTTTGTTCCCATTATTACACCATTGTTTTGTTGCATTGCGCATACAAGTTCCAAAATAAAATATGTTACAACTCAGTATCGGTGTATCAGTGTTACACACAGCTACTCTGTTGTTGTTTGCTGCAGATGTAACGCACTACATGACTTGTATAGCAGGTGGCTTGCCCCATTCCCAGGGCACCCTCTCTGAAATGTCAGCTTCTTCTTTCATTCATACAAAACGTCAACGTTATTCTCAGCGTCATATATTGGTCTGTTTGTTTTCCTAGAAATTTGCCAGGGTGGCAGTATTGTTGTTAGTGGTAATACTTTTCGCCCCTGCAGGTGATAAGTGAGTTATTACTTCTGTTGTATGTTTTGTGTCATGGCTGTTAGATCAGGCATGCTACAATTTTGTTGAAGCTATGGTGTGCTAAATAATATTACACTACAATAACCATTTGGTTACTCTGAAGCATGTGTCAGTGTGAATTTACAGACAAAACAGAGGCAGATTGTTAATATATAATGGTAAAAAATGTTTTAATCGGGAGGTACCAAGAGGAGACGTGTGGGGATTATGACTCATATATGTTATGTGACATGGTTACTATGAAGACCGTCAACGTTACGTTTTGCTGTAAATAACCGTTACTCAAATTAGGTGCATTTAACGATGAGCTCTAAACAAATTCATCCAAAAAAATCGAGGATACAAGCAACTGGCAGTCTGTGTAAAAAATCAACTGGATAGAGGATAGTTTTATAGTGGCCTATACAGAATATTCTTTTGCCATCGGTAATCTATGCTAAACGTTGTTACACTTGCTATGAATATTAAACAATTTCAAATATTTACATACTTAGGTATGATAATATAACCTTTTTCTAGTTTGTAATGAGCTTTTGGCATAATATATCTCACAACATACATTGAGGGTGCCTGCTATGATGGTAAATTACAAACTTGTCTGCGGTTACCAGCTGTCATAATTGTTGCGAAACGCCTCAAATTCAGTTTAACGGGTACCAACTTTGACGGCCTCCAGTACCCGTTTCCAATACTTAAAAAAATGTAAACACATCAATCTTAAAAAAACACTGTCTACAAAAATCCACAGGAGGAGGGAGAGGATTTCCTATTTCTGGCCCATGGTCGAGCAGGTCTAGCAGGACAAGGGTTAAGCTAAAAAAGATATGTCTTTATATAAATGTGCCATCTTACCACACAGGAGTCCCTCTTCCCTGATGAGGCGGCGAGCCATCATAAACGTCTCCTTGTCGTTGCACTTGTACCACTTATCTACCAACTGACATTTAGTGAAATAAATAAAAGGGTGTTAATAAGATTAAATTGGCCAAGTAAAGTACTCCCCTCCGACCAATAACAGGCGTCATCCAGTCACGTTACCATTATAATAACACAACAGAGAGGCGTGGTCTGGAGTAGAGTACTATACTTGGGCCGAGTGAGTCAATTCTACGATTGAGTCAAATCTTGACTAAAGATATATTTTAAAAGAAGGTTGTATCTATGTTTAAAAATCATTGCAAAAAAAATCAGTGTTAAATCAGTGTTTTATTCAGGAGAAGGTGCGGTCAGAGTTTTCGTATTCAACTTAGTTTGTTTTGGTCTTGTTTTAATAAGGTGAACATATTACAATAATAAAATTATTCTTTGATCTAAACTGCGACAGTCTACATCTGCCACAATTATTCGGCATAAAAAATGTAAGCTTTTGCCAAGCAAGGCGCTTAAGGTAATCAATTGTCTTAAACGCTGATAAAACGAGGCATATCTTCATGATGATATTGTAATAAAAATAACGCATACAATCAGACAGATCTAATTCACCTTCCTCTCGAACACTGTTGGCAAAAAGTCGTGACCTATTCCTTCGACTTCTTTCGGCCGGGTGGCCGGTGTGTTTATGCTGGAGGGCTCTGCCATGATGGAACCCTCTGGGTCGACTCCGATAATCTGAAAGAAAGACATATAACAGCAAGTATTGATATTTGATTTGATTTGATTTTCTACATTTGTTTTATGCATTAGCGTGTTCTAAGTTAGAAAATCGATATTTCCATAAAAAAAATAGCCACCTTTTTTTTAATGGCTGTCATCTAAGCACTATTCATACAATATCTCAGCTTCTAAGTTTGCTACAGTCGCAAAATTAAAACTTAATATACATTTATAACACTTAAAATGCATTGAAAGTCATGTTATTGCAATTATGTATCATTTTGATATAAAGTTTGGGTTGATATAAAACAATAGGCATTTTTGTTGAGTTCGCATGTCTTCGTAATATTCAAATACAAAACATGTAAAATTTGCACTAGTTATAACATATTTTAAATGCTAGAAACATATTCCATATACACAAAAATGTAGGGTTGGATAGTATTTCAGTAATATACCTGTCTTAGAAGTGGAGATATAGGAGAAATACGTTAAATTTGGCATCCATTTTAAAAACAAAAATGGCGACCATTTCCAATTTTACAAAAAATGGAAACATCCAGTTTTTAACATAAGAAACATCAAAGTGTACAAAGATTCATTAACCAAAATTAACAGGACTTCCAACGAAATTATATAGCGAACCTGACTATAAGTTGATAAGCAGTCATCTTAAAAGAAATAGACCCCTTTGACACAATCGTGTTGTTTCTCACCTTGCAGTCTGGACATTTTTCCCGAAGTTTCCTGGCGATTCCTGTCAATGTCCCTCCAGTCCCTGTTCCCATGACAACCATGTCCACCTTACCTGATCAGAGAATGATGTAGTAGATAAATATTCGTGAAATGCGATTTTCAAAACCAGAACATTGACTTATCGCAGCATGTCAGGTAATTATTTAAATGCTAATCTCGTCTATGGCCATAAATCCGCTTCATTTGAATACCTATCTTATGGGTCTACGGCCATTATAAATATTTTAATTTGAATTGGGTGTGAGACGGCTATTTGAGCTGTCACCAGCCATTTTAAACTAGGGATGGAAGGCCCCGTTGTCGATACTCATGTGTTGGCAACTGACGAGCCGCCCGCCAAACTTATACCAGTGTATTTATTTTATATCCAGGTTGCATCTTTCGGCTGCGAGATGGCTTTATGAGCTGACGTCAGCAGAATGATGTATTCTAGGTTAATAGTATTACTTTCATTTATGGATGTATGTAGGCCTATGTGTAAATGTTGAAACTAAGAGTACCATAAGTTTTTACTATTTGTATTTTACACATACCCTAGTTGTATGTTTTTCTCATAATAAAAAACTAAAGCGCTAATATAGGTTGTAATCAGGTTTCTACGCTTTTCAGAGTGTCTTTTTTTGCTACATGGTGTTTAGCACAGTCTAGCTTTTATCTCTGGTTTTGGTCCAGGAAACAGATGACAGACAATTTTCTGTGTAGGGCCCTACATATCGCAAAAATTATAATCTATACTATATACATTTTTAAAATAGCATGTACACAAGAACATTGCTATTTTTAGCCCTGGATATTGGTTTTATATTATATACTCTCATATATTATTTTATCATATAATTTTAATTCACTAATATGCTGACAGGCTTTGTAGAAGTCGTCGGGACCTGTTCCCGTCAACCAAAGTTGATAACATTTAAAAAAATACCCAATCAATAATAATGATATTGTACCATTGTTACATGTTTTAACTGGAGGTCAAATAAACATAAATATAAACATAAACAACCCTTTCAGTGCGGGTGCCGTCTTTATACGTCAGATTCTGACGTATAAAGACGGTACCCGCGCTGAAAGGGTTAAATAAGCGAGATTAACATATGGTTTCATGCAAATTTTTGGTCATTTGAAGATGTAGGGTCGCGGCAGCGAGGCACAGCTTCAAGTCGGTAAAAGCTCAATTATATAACTTATATATAACTAAAGTCGGTAAAAGCTAAATTATATAACTTATTAAAATTCATAAACTGTTAACTCCAGTACTGCCAAAAGACAGTATTTGCTCACTTTTAAAGTAAACATACTGTCTATGGGCTTTTTGCACGACAGTACAGTAAATACAAGTATGTGGCCTTCCTTGTGTTTGACTTTGACTGGGCCAACGTTGGCCCAGCTTTGAGCTCACGGCTGGGATTTGATAAGCCTACATACCGTCACAGGCGTCAATAATTTCAGATCCGGTGCCATCATAGTGGGACAAGGGGTTGCTGGGAGATACATACTGAAAATCAGAAAACGTTTTATCACATATAAGTTCTAGCTCGCTTGAGTACATCAGAATTATTCATATGCTCCCATATTTTTATTCAGCTTTCACGTGTAAATCACAGATCTAAGATCAACCGATTAAGATCAACGACCCAACAAACATACAGTGCGCAGTCAGCGATGGTAAGCTGGTAAGCATGGTAAGACAGCTACTGTAGCTTTGCCAAATATTGCAGGTCTATGTAGATTTTTAATTTATAAATTAGCTAATCGTTTACATAATATGTACAAAGTTATATTACATAATATAATGACCTATAAGTTAATCCGTTGACGACCCCGGATTTTTCTTCATATCTTCAGTCAATTTTAAGTGTGATTTGCTGCAGGAATTCACACATGATACACATGAGACGCCAGATTCTGACGTATAAAAACGGTCCCCGCACAGTAACAGTAAAATATGTATGATGGAGTGTTTGCTGAAACATCAAATGTTTGGTCTGAAATATAGGGAATGAGTGATTTTCACCCATTTGAGGTTGTGGATCGCGGTAGCGAGACACAAATTCAGGTGGTTGAAAATTTAAATGATTAAATTATAAGCGGTCTAAGGGTTAACCCTTTAACCGCCGGTGTCGCATATATTGTGTTTTTCACTCAATTATTACCACATTCAGTACCGCCTTTTAAGCATGTTAAAGCCATTATGTGACATCAATCAGCACGATTTGAAAAGAGTTGACCTCTATTTTGCCAAATCTGAATAATTTTCACTCACTTGAAGTTGTGGATCGCGTCAGCGAGACACAACTTCAAGTGGGTGAAAATTCAAATTGAATAATTTGGCGGGCAAATAATACTATGCAGCAAATGACTATTTTTTTATCTATCAACATTTTTGTGGATATTAATTAATTCAAACTTCACAACAGATAGGTCAGCAGCACAAGCCGCGACGGTTGACAAGATAGCGTAGTGCGGGTCATTATACGTGCAAAGCCCAAATGCAATATATCTTCACTTGTAAAGTAAGCAGTTACAGCCTTCTGGCTAAACACGGCAGTATACATGCACCTTGATGATTTGTCAACTGCAACTGAACCTATTTCTTTAATTAAAATAACGCAAATCAATTTATACTGATTAGATTAAAAAATTATGCGTTTTGTAGATTTTCAGCAATATGGCTAATGAATTGATGGTAGTAGGCCTACTGTAATCTATGCAACTTTATGGCAATTAGATGGATCGGGAATTTCAAAACCATAAAAAAACTGGATGTAACTTAGACCACGCTCGCCTGTAATTGAGATGAAGATGGGGTCACTTAGTGATCGGAGATTGAACCGGATCTCAGACCCATAGTCTTAAATAGATCCTATGATAACATGAAACTACTGCTTGAACTCCACGCTGGCCAAACATTACCCCAACATTGGGCCAGCATCTTGTGTTTGCTAGGAATCACCATCTCACCAGCAAACACAAAGCATTTGTATAACATTTGTACGACGTCGGCGCAACGTATTCGACGTTGGTCCAACGTTGTAAAAATGTTATACAAATGTTTTGTGTTTGCTAAGTTAATAGCAGGTGAGCGTGATGCAGACTTATAAATAACATCATTTTTTACGAGATCACTTGTCCAGAGCCCATGTATGGTGTCATTTCCACGCCAGACCACTATGTTTTTTTCGTATATTGGATAAAGGCCGCACATTACCAGAAAAAAAACAGGTGTTTTGTTTCGCGCAGCGTACGCATTGTGTGTTAACACAAATAATTTGTATGACATTTGCATAATGTTGGTCCAGTGTCGAAGACGTTAGGTAGACGTTGTACAAATGTTATACAAAAGTTTTGTGTTTGCTGGGTGAATTCTAATTTAAAAAAACTTTGCTACAGCTATGTTTTTATTTTGCTTGTTTTTTGTCTCGCCCTCATTAGCTTTTTCAGAATTTTTTTTTATTTGTCGAAATCATTAATTTTTGCAGTTATTTTTTTCAAAGTTGTTTTATTAACTGTTCTTCCGTCATCCTTTATTAAGTTTTGGGGTTTTTTCTCATAATTCCTTCCTGGCTTAGGCCACTATGTTAAATTTCTTAGTTTTAGATCAGAAAAAGATCACAAATCTAATGAGGGAGGGCGGTAAAAAAAAAAATAAAAAAAAAAACATTAAACTTATTTTTTTAAAAGTTAATGAGGGCGACAAAATAAAAAAAACTTTTGATCTAATCGAAAAAATGTTAATGAGGAAGACGAAAAAAAACAAAAAAACATAGCTGAAAAAATGTTTTTTTATCTCTTAAAATAAACTTGGTTTTTTTCGGAATGTTTTTTTATCATCCGGAATTAACTGTTTTTTAGGAAATCGGCAACAATCAGATGCGCGCGCTGGGCAGAACAAACATGTTTTTTTGTAATCCGCTGCCTAAATCTAATGCGCGCGCTCATCTAAAACAGATAAAAAACATAGTGGCCTTAGGGTTCTCACCTGATTTAGGCAGACATAGTCGGGGTTGTCGTCACAGAGTTGTTTGGCCACCCCGTAGTGGCACTGTGGGGATCTGCTGGTAGCCTTGGCTGGAGTCAGGATCAGGCGCGCCCCCAGAGCGGTCATCACGTCCGCCTGGATGAAAAATACATATTTAAACCCTTTGAGCGCCAATAACGACTACAGTCGTTCTCCACCCTTTAAGCTCCCTCGTGGAATTAAGGCACCACATAATCTGAACAAAAAAAACTCAAAACTGTCCCACAAAAGCCAAACGACAGTAACTGTTACAAGTGCTTTTGACGGCAGTATCTGTTTAATTGGGAAGTAAGCAGATACTGCCTTTTGGCTTTTCAGGACAGTGTATTCACTGACCAATTAATTTAAATGCGGAGCACAAAAATTTACCTTTTCTTTGCTCATATGTTCCGGCATGGTGATAATACAAGGATATCCCTTCACCGCAGCCGCCATGCAAATAGCGATACCTGTGTCAAGGAAAATACACATTATTACGCATTTTGTACAATACACTTGCATTGTACGCAAAAAGGCATTAGGATATAATAAATGACAGAGTGGGAATAAATGTATAATAATTATTCTCGTTAGGTAGATTAATAATTACAAAAAATTAATAATTACAAAATAATTATCACAATAAAACCCTGGACACAGAGCACATTATTTAACTCAATGTCGCCTTAATCTTAGTCTTCGACGATGACCCTAAATAAACCCAGCATTGTTGCAAGGTATCGTTAAAATATATGATAAGATAAATAATTACCACTAATAAACAGCTCAGAAAATATGACTGATAGGGGTATGAGGGCCAAGTCACAACATGTGCTATTTCTCTTCTACTTAAGAATGTGGAACTTGCAAAATTCCAGTTAAAGTACTGAGCGAAGGTATTTCTAACATATGAAGGTCGCCATTATTGCAGATAAACAACAGTGTTTTTAAAAGTATATAAAATTGTCATTTTTGGATAATTGCCAAAAATAATAAGCCAAATATAAAAGTTCAGATGTCCAATGGACATGTATATTTCAATCATTATGCTTGGCCATTATTAACACATAGTAATTGAAATATACATGACAAATAGACATGTATATTTTAATCATATATGGACATTATCCACACGTAACAATTGAAATGCAACTGAAAAGATGCGTCATTGCAAATATATACAATATAAAATCAACTTATCACACACCATTAAAATACCACACTTTACGCCCCACTGGTCATCAATTTTAATCTAATGATATGTTTTCGCAACCAAAAAGCTCAGATATAAAATTACATAATTATTGTTATTGTTGCAAAATTACATAAAGCGTAGAGCTTATGTAAAGACAAGCAATGTCATTATTTACCTCTAAACCGCTAAATTGAATATTTTTTCCCCACTTGAAGTGTGTCTTGCTACCGCGATCCACAACTTCAAGTGGGAGAAAATTTAACATATTTGTTTAACTTGAGAAAAACAACTTTTGCAAAACATTGGTGTAAGACCTTCTGTGCCTACACCACTGTCTGAAATATGCTCGACGATCGCTTTGTTTTACAGTAAGATTATCTGTGTCAGAGCTTGCCACGACATCACTGACGAAAAAACAATAAAAAAACAAAACACTGCGGACCTTAATGCGGAAGTCAGTTGACAAGACAGTAACAAGTAAGAAGTATTTATTGCTGATGGTTCCTGTGGGAGAAACATGACAGAAGAGCCAAGAAAGCGCTGGCGCCATGCAATACATTACAGTGCATATTATAATAATATTTACAAATTCAATGATTTATACAAGAGCCAGAGAAGTATGTTATTAAATTAAGAAAGCTTTAACATTTTGAGATGATGACTTTTACGAATAAGCTTAACCTTAGTTTTCCATCATAATCGTTTTTTTGAACAATTTGTCTAGTTGATAAGCTGGAGGTCCTTTCCAGAATAATGTATTGGTCATTTATATACGTTTCACGTTATTCTTTAAATAACGGGCAGCATGACAGATAGCGGTATTCATCACCGATGTTGTTGCAATGGAAGCATAACTTTACCGTAGGTCGGGCTGAGTTTGAGCTGGGCAACCAGTTGATTCAATAAAAGGTGATTTTACGGACGCAACAGCCAATTGTCGTCTTGTTAATTGACCCTAGCTATAAGATGGTTAACAGCATATAAATTATGTTACCTCGTGAGGTCAACTTATTTTCGGATACTTGTGGCCGGAGTTCCCGATGACGCATAGGGATTGCCCTGTCTTCTTCAAAGACCCCTTTGTATTAATCTTTTACACTAGTTTATCATACTGTGTTTGTCCTAATATTCTAAGGATAAAATGTGAGTTTTAGCCGATGAGTTACTATTTCCTTTTATTGCCTAAAAATCTGTCTTGTTATATTATTTTGATAACTGATCTTTTTTATTACCTATATTTGTGATAATATTATAAACTTTAATTAACTGACTTATGTCATGCGAGCGAAATGCGTTCCTAATATAACTTCTTAATGCCTAAAAATCTGTCTTGTTATATTATTTTGATAACTGATCTTATTTTATGACTTGTATTTGTGATAATATTATAATCTTTAATTAACTGACTTATGTCATGCGAGCGACATGCGTTCCTATTATAACCTCTTGATTAAGTCATTTTACTCTACTAAATTCGGAGTGTCATATTATAAGTAAGTCAACTTTCTGTCTGTGTAAAGACGTAATTTTAAGTGTCTTATTTATTTGATGGTTTACATTTTACTGGTGCAACAAACACATGGATCATTCTAGAATCACTGGATTATCCCGACAAACAGGATGCATGTGTCAGGGGACACCAGGGATTGGCTACTGACGGGTGGACGCCTAACGCTGACCGCCCAGTATAAAATGAGTACTGTGTTTTTGGAGCGAGATGGATGGATGGATGGATGGAATGAGAAGGATAGATAGTTAGTACCAGTTAGATAAAGAGATGAAGAGAGTCAGTAACAGAAATATATATAGAGAGAGCTTAAGAGTATAAAAGAGAGTTTTAGAGACGTGAGACATGAATGTGAAAATGACAATGAATAAAATGTGATCAACAGTCTCTACCATGTGTTGAGCTGGACCCCGAACTTTAATTGGTGGATCCCTGAACCATACAATCAGTTGATTTAACAGACACATCTGAATTAAAGCCCACATTGGTTGGGGGTAGAATACCATACTTGGTCCCATTTTCCTCAGCTTCAGATGCGATTGATATCCCTGATGTTGCACCGACCTTCTCGATTGTAACATGGTAATATTTATGGCCCAACATTAAAACACCATGGATTCAATGAACCGTGTTTGATAGGAGCTAATTCATCAGTGCAAGCCACCGACAGCAGCTGAGGATGCTGCCACTCCAAATGACCCTGATATCAGTTTGATGTTACTTTACTTAATAAATTATTGTGATTGTTTCTTCGTCTAAACATGGCTGAAAAAATAGTTTTCTGTAAGCAAAGTGAAATCTCACCGAAATTGCCGGAAGTCGGTTCCACTATCGTGCTCTCAGGCTTCAATATTCCGCTTATTTCCGCGTCCTCGATCATGCGCAGAGCCACTCTATCTTTGACACTTCCGCCAGGATTAAGAAACTCACATTTAGCCACTAGAAAACAAAGTCAATGGGAATAGTGACCCAGAAGTTTTAACCCTTACAGCGCGGGGATCGACTTTAGACTTCAGAATCTGACGTCTAACGACATTCAATTCTGACGTCTAAAGTGGATACCCGAGCTGTAGAAAATATTCATAACGGCCGTAAAACCCATAACACAGGTATTCAAATCAGGCGGGAAGAGCTATCTAAGACATTTGACATGATGCTTTAACCCTTTAACTGCCGGTGCCGCATATATTCGAGTTTTCATTTTTCCTTAGCACATTAAGTACCACCTTTTAAACATGTTGAAGATAAAATGTGACATCAATCAGCAATTTTTGAAAACAGTTGACCTCTATTTTGTCAAATCTGAATAATTTTCACTCACTTGAAGTTGTGGATCGCGTCAGCGAGACACAACTTCAAGTGGGCGAAAATTCAAATTGAATAATTTGGCGGTGAAAGGGTTAAAATTGAAAAAAAACCTTTGGTGTTCCTGATCTCTATAAAATTATTTCAGCGCTTTTAGGGTTAATCATGTCTATATAGCCGTTTTAGCTATTTATTTGTCCTTTACACAATACAATTTTAAAAAGAAATACAAATTAAATTTTCTAAATAATTATTGATTTCTATTTGATTCAAGTTGTACATTATGACTGTATCATAAGTGATTTCATCCGCTTGGAGTTACTCCAAGCGATTGACAATTTAAATTAAACAACTTAAAGGATTAAAGCTATGTAGTCAAATAAAACTAATATTTCAACTTAATCCTTATCATTTAAACAAACTGTATTATTAACTGTACATAATATGGCTGTGTTGCATTGTGTGCCTACATTATTGATAACAACTGCATCAACGCCAATATTTTAGTAATTCAAATATGTAGGTATGTTATCGTCTGATATGTGTGTAATCAGAAAATAAAAAACAGAGGCTGGTATTCCGCATGTCTGAGCATGGACTACTGTTGATAAATTTATTGCGTTTTTTGAAAAGAAATATCAAATTTAAAAAGAAGAATTGTAGTTGATTTTCAAAATAAATATTATTTATCCCAAAATACGAATCACATTCATGATTTTAGAGATATTTAGGTGGTGATGATTACTTTAACCACCCAATATTATTTTCACTGTCTACGACGCTGGCCCAACCTTAAAACAACACTTACGTTACATAAAGATTTTGTCAATAAATAATATTCAATTTCAAATTATTTCGCATCACACCTGTGTCGTAAATTCATATAGGCTATAATTACATGGAGAGTATGTTTATCTCGTTGTGTGTTCCGCCCATATGCGAGGTCACATGTGTCGCAGCCGATTGATTAGCAGAGCGTTTTAATACACGGGGTTGACCCAATGTTGTTTTAATGTTTGTCCACCGTCGCAGACGGTGGACAAACATTAAAACAACATTGCGTCGCGGTCCCGTGTTTTCACACATATATCATTCACATGTAAATGGCATCGCTATTATTAACATCATTCAGCTTGATTAATGATACCATGACATACCATTTGTATCAGCATCAGCTTAGTAGAGCCGTGCAAATGCAAAAGGCAGTATCTGTTTATTTGTTCAAGGAAATGAACATCGAAAGAGTGTCCCAAGGTTGATAGGGGAGTTGCATGTGCATGATATTTCTCTGATCAACCTGCCCCAAGCGGGCTTCGAACCCGCAGGACAGACAGCGACTATGGTAGAGCGCCACGCTGTAACCATTGATACGCCACTTCCCTATCTGAATCTTGTCCTAGATCGTCATTAGACAGCGTCACCTCGGCATCAACCCTTTAACTGCCAGGTTATTTAATTGGAATTTTCAACCATTTTTGACGATTGATGTCACGTTTTATTTCTTTGCCACGTTCAAAAAGATGGTATTTAATGTGCTGATAAAAATGAAAGAAAACGAATTTAATCGTGACGGGGGCTTAATTGGCCAAAGTGTCAGTATATGTAAATTCATTATCAATTACCAAGAAGACTATACACGGAGGCCCCTATACTGCTCCGCAATACACCTTTCTCAATAACAACACGCCACACAGTGAGCAACGCCAAACTGTTTTAATCAGACAAACTGTTCACGTGCAAACTCGTGCAAGCAGTCTATAAGCATGGTAAAGGGCAGACCATTTAATACCAGAGGGGGTGGGGGGTTATGATTCTCCGTCCCAACCAAATTTTTTTTTCTGTCTGAGCAAAATAAAATTATTGCGATGCCACAGATAAACGGACATTTTTAATCCCATAAATTATATGTGGTAACGTTTTTTTTCTTTCTTTGACAGTTTCCGGCAGATTTGGAAATATCTGCTGGCTGTCAAAAATCATAGATGAGCAAACTCTTTTATTTTTTCCATACTTCAAAGAGCAAACTCTTTTTCAGGACAAACATTTTTACGAACAAATTTAAAAGAAGCCGATTATATCACTGTTTTGGGGAATGAAATGACTATTTAGACATCAATATTTGTAAATGTTTGGTCTCAAATGAAACAAATAGAAATAATATTATTGGTTACAGCTCTATGTTCAGAAGGTCCTATGTTCAGAAGGTCCTATGTTCAGAAGGTTCTATGTTCAGAAGGTCCTTTGCTCAGAAGGTCCTATGTTCAGAAGGTTCTATGTTCAGAAGGTTCTATATTCAGAAGGTTCTATGTTCAGAAGGTCCTATGTCAGAAATATTTGTTCAGAAGGTCCTATATTTAGAAAGTGTCCACGGGTGATTATTTGAATTGCTCAGAGGTAAAGTGATACAAGTCCGAAATGCAATTTTTTGCTCTTCATGTTTTTTTGGGGGAAAGTTAAATATATAGGAAATAATATACTAAAATAGGCTACCTATAAGCCATTAGTTCAATATTTCGAGAATTAGTCATCAACATATAGGCCTATATTGTTCACTTTCAAAATAGATACTTTTCTTCAATAGTAGGCCTAAAGTGATCCAAGCCCATCAGTTTATATAGGGACATTTTGACTTGGATCAGTTTACCTCTGAGACATACGGAAAAAAGGCAACTAAAATGGTATAAAACACGCCTACCGTCATTAGTACTTTTTTTACTGGAGCAAGATGATCAGACATTAGATACTTTTTATGCTAGAAAACATTGTTATTTCTAAATTTTAAAAGTTTATTCATAAAAAAAATGAAATAAAAATTGCCAGAAATGGGTTTTACTACATCAATAACTATGTACCTGCCAGGGGATTGTGTGAGTTGCACCGTGCTCTAAATACGGGTATTATATATTTGATATAACACACAACTGTTAGCGCATGCATACAAGGTGAGTAAATGGAAAACAAAAAAGTGTGAACGTTACAATATGTCAAAGACGTTGGTCGTAACGTTGTTTACTGATGTCTTTTTATAGGTTTTTTTTACGAAATATGTGCGAACGTTTTCCACACGCGTTTGACAGTACTACTGACACGTTCTAATAGGGTATGGCCTACAACCACCCTACGTGCACTCCCCCCCCCCCTCACATCTCACCCACACCAACTTTTTTATAAACCTTGATATGTCTAAAACATTCAATGAGATGTTAACAGCAGAAAAATAGGCATGAACTTAATATTTTGACCCCTTGTAGCGTACCCCCAAATCTGTTTACAATTAAGGGTAGGGTTACGCAAACGTTTGTCGTTGCTATTCTATTTTAACAATCTACACATGCAATATACCATATAAAAGTTAATTAAATTTCAGTTCTAATGATGCATGATGCAGTACATTAAAGGGTTATCTCTACAAATACGTTGAAATATGTTTTTTCATTACAAAATAATCAAAATCGACAGCAGAAGAAGCAAGTTAACATGGTCAATGGAAACGACTTAATAAAACATAATTATTGGCCATATCTATATCTATATCTTATTTCTCAACCCAGATGTGTATTTGCTTAAAACTGAGTGGTATTTAGATTTGTACATAGCATATATATGTTTCAATGTGAGAATATAACATTGCAGCCTTTTTTGAAAACATTGAACTTTGCTCAACATTTAAGTTGAGTGCAAATAATTTTTTCCGCTTGTTTTTATATAATTTTGTTGTGCTGAATTCGAAAATGTCGGTTAACATTATATTATTGTTTCATTCACCTTCAAATAAGCAAAAGAATGGCTGCTAAAACCACATCTGTTCTATGTTTTTGTTACATATTATTGTACGATTTCTGGCTTCTGATTATTGAGAAATTGTAAAGTTATGTCTCCTGTTTTTCAATCAAAATGACCCATATATGACCTTCAAGTTCAAAATGGCTACCGCCAACACACAAATAAAAACTGTTCTTATGCACGTGAACTATAATATCATAAACAACATTTGTTTAATGAAAAACTAAAAAAATAGATTACGCAATACAACAGATTTGGTTAAAAGGGGCATTCGAAACAGTGTTTAATCACAGTATATTCTAACATGCTTTGATCTGCTTAAGGCTCTTAAAACAAATCCAAAAATCCGAGAAAAACTTGGATTGGTCAGACACAACCCACCCATGCTCCCCCCTCCCCTATCCAATTTTTTTAACATTAGGAAACATGAAAACAACACAAAAAACACAAAATTCCCCCCGCAAAAAAAAAAACGAGTTGGGGTTTGACCCACCCACCCACTTCCGAGTTTTTCTCGGATTTTGGGATTTTTTTAAACTTGACAAAACCCCTTAGTATTTGAAATTACGTCATTATTTTATTAGTAAATAATTAAATAAAATGACGTCCATCTTGTATTTTACGATGAATTATAGGTCAGGATGAACCTTAAACATCAGAAATGTTTTTTCTCGGCCCCCAAGTCATTCAAAATAACCAAATTCAGCAATTTCGGGCCACAAATAAAAGAAAGATGTTTAATTTACATTTACTTTTATTTCTGGTGCACTAAGTTAACACAAATAAATCATATTATCGTCAACATATTTAGCGGTATACTTATAGTAACAGTAATTATATAAAAAACGACGGACTTGTATTTTAAGGTCAAATAAAGATTATTTCTTTACAAAGACACTATAAAAAAAAACCTTACAGAAGCGATCATGCTTTCATGTGCGAAAATACGGGGGTTTATTTACATTTTGCTGCCATTTTGTGTTTTGCTAATTTGAGGTGCAATAGCGATTTTGGAAAATTGCGGACGGATGAAGACGGACAAAGCGGCATGACAAAAGCTCATCTGATATTTGATCAAATGATCTAAAATGAAATGCTGTGATTTATTATCTTGTATTGTAGTTTAATACCAACAAATGGGTTTGTTCCAACATTAAACAAAGGCTTTTCTGTATATAGGACCTTCTGAAGATATCTGAATATAGGACCTTCTGAACATAGAACCTTCTGAATATAGGACCTTTTGAACAATTTTTTTCTGAACATAGGACCTTCTGAACATAGAACCTTCTAAATATAGAACCTTCTGAACATATAACCTTTTGAACAAATATTTTCTGAGCAAAGAACCTTCTGAACATAGAACCTTCTGAACATAGGGCAGTCACCAATATTATTTTGTAGAATTTAAATTCAAGCATATGGCTGATGTCCTTAATGTCCTCCCTTTTTATTGTTTGAAAGGTTAAGAAAGACGGCTATAGACGTGATCGCCATCTTTGTCACAACTTTTAACCAATCAAGTAAATTTAGCCCTGCTTTACAAAGGCATACAGCAGTATCTGCTGACTGTCCCAGTTAACGGTTGCTGTTGTTTGCCTTTGCACGGCAGACTAGATCATCTTACACATATCACACTGCAGACCGTCACTCTGGCCAATTTTATTGATGCGAACCATGGGTGAATTTCCAATTCCGTCCAGAATCGTTGGCAGTATTTTTGGTGGTGTTTTGCTGCAGGACAAAAAAAATATAGAATATAGTCAGCGAATATATTTATGCTGGTAAAATGGTAGTTTCCTCTCCCACATGAGCGCTGCAAAGTGCACAATATTATTGTTTTATTGATATCAATAACGTTTACCATGTTTACGTATATTTTATTCCATTATTGAAATAATATGTCTCATTTGATTTTTAGAGATTGCTTGTTTTCGAGCTGATGATAATCATCAGCCTTCCAAATAATTATAAAAACACACACTTATTGCTTATTGTTTACCATTTAAATGAAACTAGATACTAGTAAAAGTACACATTGATTGATTGAATGATTGATTGGTTTATAAATTGATTTATTAATTGATTGATTGATTGATTGATTGTTTGATCGATTGATTGATTGATTGATTGATCGATTGATTGATTGATTGATTAATTGATTGATTGATTGATTGATTGATTGATAGTTTGATTGATTGATTGATTGATTGATTGATTGATTGATTGATTGATTGATTGATTGATTGATTGATTGATTGATTGATTGATTGATTGATTGATTAATTGATTGATTTATTGATTGATTGATTGATTGATTGATTGATTGATTGATTGATTGATTGATTGATTGATTGATTGATTTAATGATAGATAGATAGATAGATAGTATTTATTTGACCTTTGACAAAGAAAAAAAAATACTGCACAATATATATACATTGGTGGTCTGGAGACTCTTTTTAAGGTCGATTGGGACCGCTAGCAAAAGAGCCACCGCAAAACGTTCAGACAACAACAATTTTAAAATGAAATAAACATATATACATATGAAAAATATAATGATTTTTAAATTGTAATAAATAAGAAATAACAGTTAAATATTCGCATTTTTGCATGAATAGCACTGTGCATTGCTGCACATACTTGAATATAAAGTTATAAAGTATTTTTTTATATAATTAGAGAAACCTTTAAAACTATGTGTTTGAACTTTATCATGAATTATATTTGGCGTATGATTTATTTTCTGAATTAGATCGTATCGTAAACATTTTTTGCGAAATTCCCTTCTGGTTTCAATTTGTCTAATTTTTAAACAATTCCTGGTATTATAATTGTGTAAGTTGGTGATCTGGTCTGAACAAAAATCTTTAAAAAAAATCGGGTACATTACTGTGGATACATTTAAAAACAAATTTGTGTTGGTTGAGTTCAAAAATATGATTGACTTTTAATAGGTTAAATTTTATAAATATTGGGTCTGTATGACTAAATATAGGACATTTATCAATTATTCTAAGAACCCTTTTTTGAAGTTTATATACCCGTTTGAAATCATACCCCCACGCAAGAATACAGTAATGTATGTGTGGTAGAATCAACGTGTTATACAGTGCTAGTAGTATATTATTGGGTAACGATTTATTATTCCCACGGACTGGGACATTTTGTTACATATATTATTAACATGTGTTTTCCAAGTGAGATTATTGTTTATAAGTAGGCCTAAAAAGTTGAATTCCTTCACATGATCTATGTCATTGTTATTAAGCTTAATATTCGGTATATGAATCTTTCTGGGGGGTTTATAAAATAACATGAATTTGGATTTGTCGCAATTTGGTGATAACAAATTAGCCGCCAGCCAATCAGCGACTTTTTTCATCTCGGAGTTAATTTTTGTCTCTAGTATTTGTCTATTCGACATGTCCTGTTTGTTAAGGTTGATTAAAAAAGTGGTATCGTCCGCATAGGAAATTAATTTAAACAATTTTGTTGATTTGGGTAAATCGTTAATGTATACTAGAAATCATAGAGGGCCTAAAATGGATCCTTGCGGTACACCTGTAGTGATTGGAAGTAAATTTGATTTGCTTTGATTAATTTCGACGTATTGTTTTCTGTCAGATAGATAATTTCTCAGTAAATTTAGATACATGTCTTTTATGCCAAGAAAGCTAAGTTTATGTAGGAAAATGTTATGGTCTAAATCCATATTGACTTCCATATAGAAGATAATTTTTTAAAAGGTATGTTTTTAATTGTTGATGGATAACTTTTTCAAATATTTTAGAAATGCTATTGAGAAGTGAAATGGGTCGATAGTTATTGACAGTAATGGGGTCATCTTTTTTAAATAATGGTACAACTTTAGCAATTTTTAGGCTGTCTGGAAATATGCCTGTTTCTAATGATTGATTGATTATTATGGTTAATGAGGGAACAATCTCCTGTTTTATTATTTTTATTAAATTGTTTAACTTGTTTTAGGCTTTAAACTGTCAATAATTTTGCTCACAGAGGCTTCGGTAACCTTTTCAAAAACCAAACGTTTTTTTGTAGGATTTTTTAGATAATTTGAATATTTATTTGAACGAGATTTTGGATGGCTGATTTTTCTAGAAATGTCCTGTCCAATATTAATAAAATAGTTATTGAAATGGTTTACAATATCAAGCATATTGCTTGTTAAATTGCCAGCTATGTTAATATTATCTGCGAATCCTTTATGTTTTTTTTTATTTTTATTTAAAATTGTAGAAATAGTGGCCCAAGTTTGTTTTAAATCTGACTTATATTTAAGAAATATTTGTGAATAGTATTGTTTTTTAGCGATAAATATGGTACGTCTTAGAATATAATTGTATGTTTTAAAGTTTGTTTTGAGTATACGATAATGATTTGATTCTAAAGGACTTTTACATAGATTTTTATACATTTTATCTCGCTTATTAATCGATTTTACAATAGCAGATGTAATCCATTGTGATTTCTTATGTTTTCGTTTGTTTATTTTTTTCTTTTTAACTGGTAGATTATTTTGTTTAGCATTAATGAGAATGTCCTCAAAAATTTTATAATTTATATTTGGATCAAGTGATTGACTGTTTGTAACCTTGTCTACAAGATCTGCTCTTTCTATTTCTTTCTTAAATTGCATCAAAGCTTCCGAGGATTGGTCGCAAGTAAATATATAGTTAGTTAAAGGTTTAATGTGCGTTATATTTTCAATACTTAAATAATAAGGGAAATGGTCTGATAGTTTGGAAGTCAGGACACACGTTGAACTGTTACATATTTTGGGTGATAGTTTACAGAAAAAATTGTCGATTAATGATCCACTGCGTTCAGCAAGTCTCGTGGGAAGAGTAATTTGAGGATAAAACCCAAAAGAATTCACTGTGTCTAAAAATTCACAAAAAATAGGTTTACTTGCTATTTTTAGTAAGTCAATGTTGTAGTCACCAGCCAGTATAACTTCGCTATTACGAGTGTTTAGTGTGGAAAGAATGGGAGTGATATCGGGAAAAAAAGATTGGTAATTATGGTTCTGGTTACGTGGTGGTCTGTATATGTTTCCAACAATAACAGATTTATTTAAATTTTCACCAGTTATTTTAATAAAAAGACTTTCCCAGAAGGTCGAGTCTGTATGTAATTCCAAAAATTCAAATTTATATTCGGTACTTAGATAAAAGGCTAATCCAGCATGAGAGCAACATCTAGCAGGTTGAAAAATTAACTCATAGCCTTCTATTTGTAAACCACTTAAAGAACTATTTTCAGTCAACCACGTTTCTTGTAAACAAATTATACTCAATTTACATCCATTATTTCGTAGCGTCTCAACCAGTACTTCAAATTCATTGAATTTAGCGCGTAATGATTGAATATTTAAACTAAGTATTGAAAAATTATTTTGATGCTTACCACAAAAGGATATAAATTCTTCATTGTTCATATATGGGGAATTTTTAACTGATGGTATTTGATTGGTATTTAAGATATCTATTTCAATATCATTTCCAATAACATGCGTTAGGGAATTTACCTCTGTGCCGCCATACCGCTCTAAAATATCATTAGTCGCACTCATTGTTAAGGTAATTATAATATAGTGAAGTATGAATATAGCGATATATGTTAGGCGTGGCGATGGCGGCAGAGAGACGAGGCCAATACAAATAAATTATAGATAAGTAATGGTTTGCATAGGAAACATTACATTTGATTTCATATTTGACGAGAGTTAGACAATTATTATTAAGGTTATTAGTCACGATCAGTTTGTGAGCATGAGTAAATTATAGTAATGTCAATATATAATA
This sequence comes from Flabesymbios commensalis, assembly GCA_964017125.1. Classification (NCBI taxonomy): domain Eukaryota; kingdom Metazoa; phylum Annelida; class Polychaeta; order Terebellida; family Flabelligeridae; genus Flabesymbios; species Flabesymbios commensalis. Next base: position 80,188,266 of record OZ024905.1, read on the forward strand.
CCAGGAATTGAGAAATACAAATGATATATGAATGATGATGGGGTACATAAATATATCTTGAAATATATCACAATAATCGAGTTTTTCAAGATTGATGATAAAAAAGTGATTTTTTCGAAAATGGTAATAATGCATAATTATCATGGGTTCATATCGCCAGTGGTTTCTTGAAAAATCATGTACATTTACCAATATGCACGGTGCATAAACAAACAGTAGTTTGCTAATTGGGTTATTTATCTTCATATGAGAGTAATAAAATAACAGAAAAAACAGCAACATGAGAAAAAAAGAAACAAAAAATGATTGATTGATTGATTGATTGATTGATTGATTGATTGATTGATTGATTGATTGATTGATTGATTGATTGATTGATTGATTGATTGATTGATTGATTGATTGATTGATTGATTGATTGATTGATCGGTTGATTAATTCATTGATTGATTGATTGATTGATTGATTGATTGATTGATTGATTGATTGATCGATCGATTGATTGATTGATTGATTGATTGATTGATTGATTGATTGATTGATTGATTGATTGATTGATTGATTGATTGATTGATTGATTGATTGATTGATTGATTGATTGATTGATTGATTGATTGATTGATTGATTGATTGATTGATTGATTGATTGATTGATTGATTGATTAATAGATTGATTGATTAATTTTATGTGTCAGATTTACCTTTCTACATTGGTATGTGGAGAGTCGATCAGTGGCATGCCCACTTTGTACGTGCACTTACTCGGCTTTTCTGGACAGATATCAGCGGGCATTGTGGCGATCTGGGGGGCACTGAATAAAGGCAGAAAGTAGGCCTACAACATACACATGATACAAGTCAATTAATGCTGGAGTAGGCGTATAATAGTAGCAGCCCAGCAAACACAAACAAATTGTATAGCATTTATACAATGTTTATTTATACGAATGTTTTCTGTTTGCTGAGAATGCACATGCATGTATAGAGAACATTTTTTGTCACAATTTTCCTATTACAATCTAATCATAAGAACTGAGATCTATTTTTTGATATTTTACTTGATTATGTTTACCAACTGAGAGCACTTCTCACCCCAAGGTGCTTGAAAGTGTTGGCTGTTAATATATTTGAATCGAATACTACAGTAACAAGGCTTACGTATCAGTGCAATGCCAAATGACGGTTTCTGCAAGATATCCACTTTTATAAAAATAAACAACAACCAGTCCCAAGTTGTGGCAAACAACTGAAAGCCTGCGCCTTCTAATACGCATGTGTTGTCATAAAGAACACACCACAACGCCATACGGGTCATCTGGCTAATTTGAAAATGACCATTAGTTACCGACATGGCAACTACACATGCTACACGGCGCGTAGAAGAAATTCAATAAATGTCTATAATTCCTTAATGAGGAAATGCACGTGGGCCTCTAAACATAAGGGCCTATAATTATGATATATTGCTTAATATATCTCTCGGGATATACCTCCTTCTCACGAACTCAACCGTTTCGTTGTTAAATATAACATACACAGTGCCAAAATTATAAAGTATACCTACCTCTTTAATATCGCAACACCTTGAAAACTATAGACAATCAATCAGTAAGAGACTGCAAACCTCTGCCAAAAATAATGTATTGTTCCTTGGCACGAGACACACCTCTGGTAAATGTCTCATGAAAACCCGTGCATTCGCAACCCGTCTCCTGGATCCGGATCGTAATGCGGATCATCTCCCAAAATAAATTTAGTCGATTGTCCCTTTGCCCGTGACACACATCTGGTACAAGGTTAGTGCAAATACGGTCGTTACTTTTTAAAGCGACACAATCACGCTAAAATCATCAAAACATCAGCTAAATAATCCGACAGACGAAGAGACAGACAGACAATCAAACAAACCAACACGAGCAATAACATAACCTTCCTGGCGGAAGTAATGCATTTAACAGGTAATTATCCCGGTGCCACGCGAAGTCAAACTACAGTAACAGCTCACATGTAAAGTAAGCAGTTTCTGTTGTTCGTTTTTTCATCGCAGCGTCGTGCATATTGATATGCCGATAGAGATGCCACTCACAGAGAACAAACATCTCCTTAATAACAACTATCATCTCCTTAATAACAACAAGTAGACATATTACAGGCAGACATCTTACACCAAGTAGACACCGCACCTCCTTCAATTCTCTTTAATTTACGGTCGTATCCGCGAAGTAGATGTAATGCCTGCTTCGATTATGTGTGGAGCCTGTCAATAGATAAACCACCTACTTGATTGTTGCGTGCTTTGATAGCTTCTGATCCGGGGACAGATTGGTGGTGACTGACAGCGGCGGCCAGACACAGTGTGCAGTGGAACAGGGGCTTCGTGGCACACGCGCTCTCCACATGCCAGCAAACACGAGACGTTGATCCGATGCTGGGCCAACATAAGTCTAGCATTGGGTGAACGTCTAGTGTTTGCTGGGATCACACTGCAGGATCGCACGTAACCAGCAAACACGAGACGCCGAACCAATGTTGAAGCAATGGTGGCCCGGAGTCGCAGACTGCGGCGTTATCATCTTCGGAAGATGACGAAATCGAACCAATGTTGTCTTATATAATGGGACATGGTTATAGACCACGGATCATTATCGAGCCACCATTGGGCCACTATTTTGACATTGATTCAAAGCAGTGCGCATGCACGAATGAAGTGACATCATGTATATTTTTCCATCATGTATATTTTTCACGTGCATCGCTATTCGTGTGTGCTTTTGGACCATGGGCTAAATTATTTTGAGCTTGCAAACGTTTAAGTGTCGCACTCAACCCCGAGAGGTTTTGTATTAATTTAAAGCTGGCATTGCTGACAAAACTCAAATGAATGAAAAACACATAATCCATGTGCTCAGGGGGGTAACTGTGCACCCCCCCCCCCCATGACCTCTGTGAGTGGTATCATTTTGTTCATGGACATCTCCTGGGTCAGAATCAGCCTGTTAACACGTGACCTGTAGGGAAGAAATTGCCAATAAGCCCGATTGTCAAAATGGCCGAAATAAAAATTACCGAACTCACCATAAATTTATAATTGAACATATCTCACCTCCTAATCAACTTAGAAAGACGATTTCGGTGTCTAATTCTACATTCACTGGGGCGAAACTGGATTAGCTAACGCCGGCGTTGGCCTATCCAAGATGGATGCACCGAAAGTGGGTAAGTCAGTTTTCTGCTCTTTTGAGGTATTTTATCACAAGTTTTGGGCTAGCCATTCACCCACCGTATTTATATGAATGTAAGGGATATTAAGAAAGTAAAGGGGTTTGTTAAAAACGTAAGGGTTTGGTAAATTTGACATTCGATAAAACGCAGAAAGATTGACTAAAGCATTTTATAAATAATACAAAGATTGACTAAAGGGATGGATGGGATTGACTAACGTACTCTGGGATTAGATAACGCCTTTATTATATCTCATTCCTGAATACATATAATAGGCATATATGGTGATTTTTTAAGGAATTATCTAGGTATTGTTCTGAACTAACTATGTATATCAACATTAAACAGTACACTGTATATATCGTGGTCATTGCCAGGTCTGTATTAATGACTTAAGTATAATTTATCCTGTATGTTATTGTCAGATATATAATTGACTTCTCTGTAGGGTCTATTGTCTCATAGGCCTACCAGTTCCACAACCCCACAGAGCATGACAGGCAGTGACTGAAGAATTAATACAGACAATCAATGTATACAGGTAGAGATTTATAGAAAACGGTAACATCTAGGCTACATATATAGTCTGTATCCTTTGCAGTGATATGCTGTGCAATCAGTCTATAATAGGCTAATATTAGTCTAGACAATGGAGTGACAGACCCAGCACAAATTTCAGCAGATATTCACAATGCATTTCGGAAAGGTCTCTAGATCAACATACTAAAAATGCCCCGAAATGCTTCTTGGGAATATGCCTAATTTTCATAAATCCAATATGGTCGCCAAATTTCCAGAAGGCTAGGGATTTGTTGATATAACTGATTCTAAGCGTGCTATTTTGAAGATTTTCAAGTTTGATATGACTGGGTGGACGTTTAAAGGATACAAAGCCTTACTTATATGTAGGTAACATTTCGAATTTGCATAAATCCAATATATCTGCCCAAATCTTCAAAATGTTCTATTTCCCCTAAAACTGTCAAGATCAACATTTATTTGCTAATTGGGCAGTTTATAATAGTGATTTATGTATTATATCACCTCCTATATAATAATACTATTTACAGGGCCAAATAATCCAGGAAATCTCTCTTACCTCCGTCAAAGGAGGTTATGTTTTGGTTGTTTTGTTTTTTTGTTTGCCCATCTGTCAGTCAGCAAGATTATTTACAAGGTAATGAACAGACTTGCGTGCATGAAACTTTTATCAGAGGTGTATCTCGGTTCAAGAAACAATCTAATATATCTTGGAGATCATGCGGATTACGATACAGACACAGGATCCGGATTGAGATCCGTGCCACGCCTGCGAAGTTTGCAGGCTCTGACATATTGTCTAGTATTATATTTTATTGGTGTACAACTACCACTTTGCTCCAAGATGTCCAATTGATGATTTGACTTTAAAACACCATGGCCATGGTTTTTTGAACGAGGTGTATCAGGGTATTTGAAACAGTTGTTCAGTATGAGGCAGATACTGCTCACCAAAACTAACATTACCATTGATGGTTGAAGCTTGTAACACATTCCATGGCATGAACAAGATTATCATACAAGGATAACCCATCTTCATCTCTTGCCTTTTGGGAAGCCTCAAATGGCTCCAAAGGTGGTCTGGCTTAATAAAAATGGCGCAGAAAGGCAGCCAGCCTGGACAATCTTAAATATTGTATCTTCCTATGATTCATATAAATCCAAGCAACTTAAGCTATATGTGTCCTCTCATGCTAAGAGATGTACCTGTTATAACCTTCGGCCAACCGACCTGGTGGAAAACACTTCAGATACGTGAAAGTGAGTCAGAATATTATATAGGGAACTCCGTTCAATTGTATTGCGCATTGGCTTCCACACTATAATGTGTTTTCTGGTATCCATTGGCAATTGGGTCTGGTCTTCAACATGCTAATTTATTCGAGCGATGTTGTTTGGAAAAGCTGACGAGGCCCTTTTTAGTTGATTCTTCTCATAATGTCATGGTAGGCCTAATGTTCAAAATTGTATATGTAGGCCTTCATGAAATGAGCAAATTAATTAATACTGCACAGCATCCAGAGCAGCCACTTTGTGATGATAACAGCTAACGAGATAATCAAACTCAAATGGATTCTCAAGACAGCATATACGAGACAGAAGCTGAGCCACAAAGCAGCATCTTCTGGAGCAGCTTTGCGAGTTCTACTACGAAGTCACATCAGGCATCCTTTCACTACCTCTTAATAAGGAGTTCAGTGACAGTTTCCTATATATATGAATAATTACATCCTGAAATTCTACATTGTGGCTCTAGTAGCCTACATGAACATGATGAATAAACTCCTACAAGTCCTTAAACAGTTAAGCAGAGAGAGAGCATGTAATTGAGAAATGTATTTACAAACCACACATGACATTTTTACCAAATTTTCCAGAACGTGGTCACAACCTTTGAACAAAATTGGCGTATTTATATCTTCAGGGCATGATAAAACACTAAGAACAACACCCAGAAGTATAAACCTAAGGGTGCAATGTCGTTCATCAAACAATCATTTTTGGGCTGGAATCTCGCTAGATTTATCCATTGTAAATCCTTATGAAGTCAATGAAGTCTACTGGAGGAGGTTTAGCACCAGAAACAGCTAGGATATCATAGGTTCCACGACTTATGTGGTTGATGTCAAGTCTCAAATGCCTTGAAATTAGCACTTTCAATAATATACATCTTTGAATAAAATACATGTGACCGAGCAACACAGAGAGACAACACCAACTAGAATAGAAATATATGGTGTGTCCTTTCTGATGTATATTCATGGATAACCCGACTTCATAATATTGACACAAGAATTATCTCTGATGTCAAAGCTAGCAATGCTAGCAAATACTATGGTGATGAAAATGTATTATGTGGCATTACTTTAAGCATATATAATCTCAATGGCCTCGAATAATTGCATCAAGATAAGTGATGGAATCCTAAATGTTGGTCCACAGCTACTCTTCCAGAGTGGTGACTTGTGAAAGCAGATATGGGGAATAATTAACTACCTAAAATATTTTACTGTAAGCCATCAAGCTATCCTCCTGCTTTATTTGACATGGAACAGTAGACGAAAACTGCAAGCCATCAAGATGTCCCAGGTCCATCAAAAGATGACTGTGTGTATATCAGTTATGATGACTTTATATTCCATCGAATCCATTTATATCATGCCATATCATGCCTCATGCCAGCAGCTGTCAGTTGTATGCAGACTATGTAAAAAATTCGAGGCTGGAATGTTTGTAAAATATAGGCCTGTAACTTTTTGGTCATGAGTTGTTGGTATGTATTCCCACATCACGCTTATTCGCAATGTCAAGAGCGTGGCATTCAAACAACTACCGGTAATAAATAATCCAGACATAATTTTTTAACAACTGACCACATCTGACGTGACCGCTACAACTCGGGAAACTGTAATAGTTAGTATTATCAAGGAGGTTATATAGATAACCTCATTGGTATTATGTGAAAGCATAGACATAATTACACATGTAGGCCTATCTCCAACATCTGCAGACATACCACCAAGTTCAGATTTAGCAAGACTTCTATCTACCACCTAAGGACTGTAGTTTGAAACTTTCTTGTTCAACCATAATGGCTGACATAGACGTGGCACCAAAATGAAGTTGTTGGATGCTCTTGTAAAACAAGCTGCTCAACTATGATGTGCTCCTGATCTTTTCTGCACGAGGAGACCGCAGGCGCGCACGACCATGGACATCTGTAGCAATATGTTGGCAGTAACTGTTCACAAAGAAGACATTTATATTCATGATTTGAGAGAATACGTTTGATGGACAATGGTTTTATTTGGGAAAGTTCAATATTGGATATATTTCACACCTTGTACAATGACATATATAACGGTTTTGGTGAAAGTTTTATATAGATAAGGTAGATGTGCTGGTTAGATGTACAATAGACATAATAATAATTATTGGACTGGATGGTGGTGAAAGTAGTACTTATTAGAAGACATTGTAACTATACAAATGTCGTCAACAACTACAACTAACCTGTACATGTGTATGAAATATATTGATTATTTTCTATGTAGCCCTAAATGCGTATCTTTGTGCAGCATATTATTTTCAGACTAAGTACATAGCCCAGCCGTACATACCAAGCTAATTATTTTATAAACAATGTTGCACTATCTAACTATCTTACAATAATTATGTTCTGGGTGCATGTTAGATGTTTGCTGGTAAAATAGATCCCTGGGCAAATATTTGAGCGGCTATATTGGATTTATGCAAATTCTGAAAATACATACTTTAGCTTTTATCATCTAAAAGATGCATTAGTTTACTTTAAATGTCCTTAAAATGTTGAAAATGGTTTACTTAGCATTAGTTATATGAAGGAACGGGTCGTATCCCGGAAATTTGGTGGCCATATTGGACTTATGCAAATTTGACATATTTCCCCAAGAAGCATTTATAGTATGTTTTTTCTAGAGACCTTTTTAAAATACATTACCCCAAAAAATATTCTGTTGCAATTTGTGCTGGGTCAGGCCCTCAAATGACCTAGATTGACTAGAGTATATGAGGAGAACAGAATGACTCTACCGGTAGACTGTGCTATGCCATTCTCTGTAACTTATGTTTGTACTGCCACGTAAGCCTTCAGATACAGAATCATGGAGACATCAGGTACACAGCAAAAAGTAAAGTGAGTAGGCCTACACAACCTGTAGGCCAATAACTGCTATGCAGCTCTTTCTATATATATATAGCCTATGGCTGTGATATGATCTAAGTTCTAACAGTTACTGTAATCAAGAATATAGGCTACAAATGTACATATAACACAGTTTAGCAGTAGACCTAGGGGTAGAAAGTCAAAGTAACCGTTTAATACTAACAGTTAATTTTATTACAATACGACAGGCTATCAATGTACCCTACATGTTCAAAGTGCCCACTGGGATTCGGCCTAGAAATAACACAGTCAATTTCCGTTAGTCAATCCCAGACATCGCGTTAGTCAATCTTTCCGCGTTTTTTCGGATGTCAAATTTACCAAACTCTTACGTTTTTAACAAGCCCCGCTACTTTCTAAATATCCCTCACATTCATATAAATACGGAGGGTGAATGACTAGCCAGAAACTTGTGATAAAATACCTCAAAAGAGCAGAAAACTGACTTACCCACTTTCGGGGCATCCATCTTGGATAGGCTAACGCCGGCGTTAGCTAATCAAGTTTCGCCCCAGTGTACATTTAGGTGGTCAAGGAATCTGTTGAAATTATTTTAAACTGCTAAATTATAAAAAAAATTTGTGTAATTCAAGATGGCGTCCAAAAAATGACCAAAAATTACATATTTTACATCTTTCCACTTTTGAAGCTGTGATTTGCGGCTTAAAATATCGCCAGGACTCCCATTCAGTGGTATCATTTAGTTCAGGGGCATATCCTGAGTCATAATCAAGCTGTTAACATTTAATTGATAAAGAAAAAATGGCTAAAAAACGATTTTCAAAATGGCCGCTAACAAAATCACCGAAAAATCCCGATATCGTGCCTCCAATCAACTTAGAGGCATGATTTTTACGTCCATTCCTACAATTTAATGGTCAAGGAATCTGTGAGGCCTATTTTCGATTGCTAAATTATTATAGTATTTTTTGTGTGAAATCCCAGATGGCGCCCAATATATGACAAATAATTACATATTGATAAAGAAGTAGGCCTTACTGCCAAAGACCGCTTTTCAAAATGGCTGCTACCATCAGAACTTCACCTATGTTTCGTCCTGGATGGGTGGCTTGCTATCATACAAAACTTCGCACGGAACCTTTTTTCGGTGAATATGATCCCTGACTAATGGCCTAGTTTTGTATGAGTTATGATTGTACAGTAATCGACCTTTTTTGTGAAATCAAGTGATTCAACGTGCCAATATGTTCAAGATGCCCCACTCTTAAATTTCCTATTGAGCTATGGTTCAACGTGCCCCACTTTTCATTGTTCAACGTGCCCCATCAACAGTCCTCAAGATTAATGGCTGCTATTTTTTTCTTGCCAAAACAAATGTGAAATAGTCGTGCTAAGATTGGCCTTTAAAGGTTTCTTAAACTGAAACTGTTAATTAATGCTACATTTCAAGAAGAATTGCGAGAAATTAAAGTCACTTTGTAAAACTCACTTTTTTGGTGATAAATTAAAAAAAAATGATGATGTGATCACAATATGTGCCCCTAATTTTTTGCTCGTTCCTGAAATTGTGACTTAACTAAAAAAATCAAGTGGTTCAATGTAACCCTATATTCCAGGTTCACTTCTGTATCTGTACTTGTATCTGTATATTACGTGGCAGTACGCACTATTGTGCTATCGCGCCACGGGAGTAACTTGGCAAGGCCTGGCAAATGATATCATTCATAGCCTTATGTGCATTGTGGATTTTCTGGGGTTTCACCGGATGGAAACTGCGCCTACATCCATTGAGGTTCTTTTACGTCCAACTCAAAATCAGTCAGACGAGCAATCTGATTTACGTGGTTCTCTGAGCCCCACGACACGACATCGCTGCACGATGTCCTAGTGTATACGGCACCTGGCAGTACCAGGCGGTCACCCATCCAATTATGAACCGGGCGCGACGTTGTTTAACTTCAGCGATCAAGCCGACACCAATGAGACAACGCCGTATTCCGTATATCTTAACCCTTTAAGCCCTCATAATGCATTAAAGTATCATATTACATCCCTGAAAACAGACCTAATTTTTATACAACCAAGGGCTTTAGAACAAAAATTTCTATGAAACTGGTCCACAAATACATGACAATTTTCTTTAATTTTTAAACCACATCAAATCATCTTCATTCACTACAAGTCGGGAATTGCGATAGCAATTCGCGGCTTGTAGTGGATGAAGATGCCAATGATAAATTGAAAGGGTTAATTAATTGGCTTGTTCTTAAACTGTAAAAAAATGTATGTACTGAAGTAAGCAATCCCTTACTGAGATTAAGACTGCAAGTGATATAACATGACATTTGTAGCGAATCGTAAAAACCAACAATCAAATTATGTAGATAGTAATCAAGTGATGGGGGATTAATTCAATAAAAGCATACAGTCTCATCATCTAGGGCATTTTAAATTTTATTATCAGGACCGAATTCATTTAAAAGAAACAAAATTGGCATTTTGTCTTGCATCATAAATGCAGATATACACATAGATATAAAGTATCTTCCGTTTTTCAATACTTTAGTTTTTTATCAGAAATACATAGGGGCGTATATTTTTTGGAATTATCAATTTAAAAAATTAGGCCTACATCTCAAACTGCATTCTATCAATATCATATACAATAGCTGTTTATGAAAACAAGATCATTTTATCACATTTTATTTCATAAATCTATACTACAATGATTATTTTGCTAAGTTTAGCTATTTTTATTAAATGCTGGTGGGATGTAATAATGTCTTAATGCAGGTTTAAATTTTGAAAAACTCAATGACATTATGTAGTCAAAATTATGCTTTGAAACTTTCTGTAGTAGAATTATGCCACTTGAACCAAATATTAAAGCTGTGGACTTTTTTGTTTGCGATCCCATTTTGCCATAATTAGCCACAATCAGCCACTAAACTGTGCTAATAATCTGTCATCAAATAAAATTGTTTCACAAATAAGGGTACACAAAAATGCAATGCCTCGCTCGTTCTCGTGTAATTTTCACCAGATTCAAGGGAAATCTCCAAGGTAAAAAAATCAAGTTCAAGGTGGAAGATCAAGTACATGTATGCGCAAATATTTTGTTTAACAACTGAGCTTATAGACAGCGATAGGTGTGATTAGCTCCATGTTGGGATGATAAGTAGCATTGGTCCAACACTGACCCATTTTTTAACTGGCATGTGTTTTTGTAAGCCACTGAGGCACGATCTGTGAACACACAGCAAACACAATACTTCGCCCACTTTGACAAGCGATGCTAGGGTTTTTAAAAGCTAAAATGACCTTGATTTGACGTATTTTCAATTTTTACAAACAAATTATCTTCATATGATTACTTTCGAATCTTCAAATTCTGTGGCATAGAAATTGATGTACATGTCATAAGCATGATAATTTTGTGCTAGAAGTACTCCGTGGGTCTCATTGGTTATTTTAAGGTGTTGAAAATTGATATTTTTTTCTTTTTACTGTATTGTAGTCATTTCGTAATTCCAACGAAAAACACAAAAAAATGAATTAAAAAATTGGCATCAAGATTTCTCAATATCAGTATACCCCTGTGGTCACCAAAAAAAGTGCGCAACATAAATTAACAATGTTTGCAAACATGACCCTAAATATCAACATAATTATGCCCCTGTACTATTTATTACGTTACTTGTGTTTTTTATTTGTCTATATTGTGATATCTAGATTGTAACATATTACCGTAAATAAAAAATACTCATTTTTTATTACTTTACTTGTGTTTTTTTAATTTGGATCGTTTTTGCTCCGTAAAAATGAGCCGTAGAATGGTCCGCGCAATGACCACAATGGGCCGCGGGTTTCCTTGTGCCTATGACCGGGCGTTAGGGTGGGGAGTGACAGTGTTTATCTAGCAGTAGCTGACTTGTAGGGTGGGGTGCAGTGGTGGGGTGAACTGTCCGCTTGGGTGCCGTCCGTTCCGTAAATGTGCCGCCAGAGATGTGCCGCGTTTTAGGCAGTCCCGCCCTTGTGTTTGTTCAATGTTAGATGAGAGTCTAATGTTTAATACAAACCATCGATTTGTAAAGCGAGTTTAAAATATATTAAGTGGGTTACCAGGGCACGTAGGCCATCGAAATGAGCGTATTTACATACATAACAACTTGAAAAGAGACAAAACATAAATTATATATATTGTCGTTACATAGCTGACATCTTTAGAATGATGCGTTTTCAATCTTAATATGATGCGATAGGCCTATAGAATCTGACTTGAGCATATTGTATCCGTAAGGCGAGGTGGTCTGTCAAAGAGGTTCATTTGCATGTCAATGGCCTTGTTTTAATCAACAAGAGTGGTTTTAACTGGTTTTATTATGAGATATACCCAAACCTTTGAAATTCTGCTATTGTTGGCAATATCTGCCAACAGCTGCATCAGATTAGAACCCGTTTAAATTTGTCAATGTCTTGATACATGGGAACAGATGAACTTATAGCCTGACCAATATTTTGGATGAAAGAACTGTATTGGGACTATTGTGGGATATAGGCCTAGGTCTAGATTAGTCTAAATTAGATTCTAGTACTATGCCTTTAAATGTGATAGCCTTTGTAAAGTGAGAAGTAGGCTTAGAAAGTTGTATACCGATACCAGGAATGTGAATTGCCGATGTAGCGGTGGCGGCCATCTTGGATTTATGCCCGAATTAAGCTTCTGAATAAAACAATAATGCCGGAAATGAGTTCTTCGTGTTTAATTTAGTTGGAAAAGTGGTATTATACATATTTCTAGGGCAGAAAGTTAAAAAGTTACATTTTCACTAAGGCTATTGGCGGCCATTTTGAAAAACGTGAATAACTAAAATTGCCCAAGGGTAACCCCTCCACACCCTCTGGATTCTTTAAGTGGGGGGTCTGGTCAACAATATTCTGCAAAGAAAAAAACTATATACTCCAAGTCCAGGTTAGAGCAAAATAAAGGACTTGGCTGCCGGACTAAGAACAGGCCTATATAATATTACGACCTGTCTGCCCTCGTCGGACTAATGATTCTCAATCATTTCTGGTTACAGTCGCCGACATCTTGGACGTCACATCAAGGGCCAGTCAAGATGATATAAATGGATCCTAACCCTTACAGCGCGGGGATCGACTTTAGACGACAAAATCTGACGTCTGTAGACGTTAGATTCTGACGTCTAAAGTAGATCCTTGCGCTGTAAGAGTAAAATACTGATAATTGTCATAGACCCATAACATAGGTATTCAAATGAATCAGAAAGAGCTAGCCAAGACGTTAATGATGATTTCAAATCGACAAGAAACCCTTTGCTCTCCATAGTTTATACAAAAAAAATTTCAGCGTTTCAAAGGTGAAATCCGCACGAGGTCCGGAGGCGGTATTGTCACCACGGGAAGCACCATTCACCTTATCATGGATCACCTCCAGGACTCCCATCCCACGTCATCGCACGTGTCCAGATAAAACTGAAAGATGTGTGCCTGTGCTGGTTTAATGCTGCGACGGTGACCCAGCATTAAAACAGCACGTGTTGAAAATGTATCGAGTTAAAGCAGCGTGTTTGTGACTGCTAAGAATGTCCCCCATTGTTTCAGTAGAGCTCTGCATATGCACGTAGCTGAAAACAATAACAAATCGCTTTAAAGCGATACAATCAGGCTAAAATCATAAAAAATCATTCTTTTTAATTTGGCCCCTTAATATGACCACATGATGTAGATAGATAGATAGATCGTTTATTTCATCTCAGCATAGGCCCATCGGCCTGTGTGCAAATACATAATATAGTGAAATATATACAATATGTGCGGTGAGAGACAGCGAGGAGACAGGATGATATTTCGATACAATAATAAGAAACATCTGCAAATAATGACAGTTTTTTTTTTTTTTTTTTTTTTCAAAGATTTGCAAACACTTCAAGTCCAGAATAAACAAATATAGCTAGATTATTAATAGTTTTACTGTGTTCTGAGGATAATAGTTCAATAAATTTATTCATAGATGGTTTGGTCCAGAAATAACGTGAAATGTATTTTGATCTCAAAGCTTTTAAACGTTTACACAGAAACAAAAAATGATATTCGTCACCTAATAGTTCACATCCTCCACATAGACGCTGGTGATAGGGGCGTGGCCGTTGCCATTTACCAGAAACTACAGGTATGTTATTGTTTTTTGTATTGAATTTAACCAGGGCTTGTCTATATTTAGAAACTTAAACATGTCCATAGACTACATCTGCAATTTTTTTTTAATTTTTGTGTTCCGCATTTACCAGTTAAGCGTGATATAAAGACGAAATTCCCGTATTTCCTATTTTGGACATGCATAGAGAAGAAATCGGAAATTTCGTCTTTATATCTCGCCTAACGGGTAAATGTGAAACACAAAAATTAAAAAAAATTCTTATCTATGGACATCTAGTCTATGGACGTACTTTGGCGTCAGATTCTGACGTCAAAAGTCGACCCCGCACTGAAAAGGTTAACGTAAATTTATGCGGGTCTAGGAAGCATGGAGTTACTGGGCATTATGACCAGATAGGACAAGAGGGACAAGGAGTAAAATCGCTACTACATTGTGTAGACTGAAGAGTCATTGACACTCTCAGTCCCAGAAATTAATGACTCGATATTATGTCGATCACCAGAGGTAGGCTTCCGGCCAAATTGAATACCGGTTAAAATAAAAGGAAAGTATATGTTCTAGAAGACAGTATGAACTAATAAAAATGGTTGCTTAAAAATGCATTTTATTCATTTTCAAGCTAATATTAATTGCGTTAGCAATTTTACGGCTTTAAAACGAAGAAAACAATTAAATTTCAACTTAAGTAATTAAAAAAATAGACGTCACGTGTCGATATTGATGACACCAGAAAAACGAATTGTTGATGACACTAGACCAGAAAAAAAGGAAATAAGTGATTTTCAACGTATGACAATGAGCGTCGAAGTGCTCCGAGCTAGACCGGACATGATCCCCAACAGCCTATAAATCGTGAGAGGAAAGTCGGAGATCGCGGGTTCGAACCGGACTCTGGCCTCAAAGTTGAAAAGAAACAAAATGTTTCTTCACCGCTCACTCGTGAAGATTTAATATTGTGGGGAGCTTCCGTGACCGAGAGGTAACGTGCTCTGCCTCAGACCGCCAGGGCTCGAATTACGAATGATGTGTCTGGAGGGCAGTGCCATCTCATTCATCTCACCATCTTCAGGATGTTCTCGTGCCCCAGTTTAGCCTATATGTTCCTACAACCCCATTCATTTAATTTCATTTATAAATCGTGAGTGTTCTTCAGCGCCGCTCGGTCACGACGACATTTGAAGAAGCTTCAGACCGACCTTCAACCGTCGCTTATCGCCAGTCGAGCCCGTGAGGCAATCTGGTGTGATTGCCGAGGTCCGAGGTTCGAAGTTTAGCACGTGACGTCAACGCAATGTTTGACTGATGTTGGCCCAGCGTCTGGGTCGCTGGCCCAACATCAGCCAAGCATTGTGTTGACATCACGTCCTTTGTATCAGCGTGCAGTCGCGACGGTTCAAACTCTGGTATTCCAGCAAACATGAATCGTTGGCCCAACGCTGGTTTACTGTTGGGCTAACGTCACAAACGGTGGGTCAGCGGTAGACCAACGCTGGGCCAACGTCTCATGTTTGACAGGATGTGAGCGGGCACTGCGTGCCTGCAAACAGGAGACGTTTGCCCTGTAGTGATTTAATGCTGTCGCATGTATATTGCTTTACGTCGCTTTCTGCACATTGAGGCAATATCGCAACAGAAGGAAACCCGAAGCTGGGCTATGCCCTACTCTTATTTCGAATGACTGTTGTGGACGTACCAGCAGCGCATAGGTTATGTACATGTAGGCTATATTAGTCTGCTGTCTCGCTATCTTCCAAGGCGTTATTCCTACGTTTACAATAGGTTTGCACTGCATGTTACCCTTTAACCGCCAAATTATTCAATTGGAATTTTCACCCACCTAAAGTTGTGTCTCGCTGACACGATCCACCACTCCAAGTGAGTGAAAAGTAAGCAGATTTTACAAAATGGAGTTCAATTCTTTGCTAATCTTGCTGATTGATGTCACATTTTATCTTTAATAATGTTTTACTTAACGTGGTAATAAAACAATGATGAAAAAAACAAACAAAATATTCGGGACCGGCGGTTAGAGGGTTAACGCTATTATAATCCGACGTCTATGGCTCACACAGGTTGGTATAAATGCAGCTGACAACAAAGCAAATTGTCATAATATTTTTCTTATTTCAATAATTGTTGATCAATAATGCATAGAAGCAACTCTGCATGATTTAAAAAATGAAGTTGAGAAGAAAATGTCGTGGCGCTTGATGTTTCTGAAATTGGTGTATCCTTGTTCAACAAATCAAGTCATTGTGCGTTAAAAATAACTAAAGTTCATTGCGCACGAATGCAACAATACAAGCATAGCAATAAAACTTTTTGGGCTAGTTGTAAACGTATTGCGAGTGACAAGTATGTAGTGAAGGCGGATCAGGAGCTATACCCAGGACGCTTCGGGAGCGCACATATCGCCGTGGGAACTCATTTAGAGAACTCATTTAGATCGCATAGATGATCGAAGTGTGATCGCAGGACGAAAGTTATTTTTTGGTTTTTGAGAAAAATGTTCGTCCGGGGGCTCATAACCACTGGGCCCACGACGTTGTTGCAACGTTGAATCAACGTCAATGACGTTGATTCAACGTCGCAAAAACGTCGTGTGACCAGTGGGTATAGCTGTCGCCGAATGATCGTAGGCTGGTGTGACAGGTGTATTATACGGCAATGCCTCCTGTTTCCTGTGTTCAAAATGAGCTCAAATGTACAGTTCAAACATATAGCCCAAATGTACAGCCTAAAATGTACAGCTCAAACGTAAATCACTCAAATGTACAGCCCTCAAATATTCAGCCCTTAAATGTACAGATCAAATCTACAGCAATGAAATGTACAGCCCTCAAATATTCAGCCCTTATTGTACAGCTCAAATGTACAGCCCTCAAATATTCAGCTCTTAAATGTACAGCTCAAATGTACAGCCCTCTAATATTCAGCCCTGAAATGTACAGATCAAATCTACAGCAGTGAAATGTACAGCCCTCAAATATTCAGCCCTTATTGTACAGCTCAAATTTACAACCCTCAAATATTCAGCTCTTAAATGTACAGCTCAAATATTCAGCCCTGAAATGTACAGCTCAAATGTACATGAAACAAAGAAAGAACATTTGGAATGATCTTTGAATGCAGTCGTTATTTTAATTTTATTTTACAATGTACATCGAATGTAACGGGTGTTGAGAACGCTCATATTCTAAATGTACACATTCGCATTGATATACACTTGAGCTGCATTCCGGTTTATTCGTCTAAAATAAACAAAATGCTTTGGATTCTGATCGAATTCAATGTTGTGAAAGCAGGGAGTGTTTAATAGGAATGACGCTCAATACTATTTCTTTAAAGTACCAACGCTGCAGTGTAAAGCCAAGAAATGTTTGGTTGATAATGAATTTTGTTTTGGTTAATAGTGATAAAATGTAACATTTTCAAAACAGTTCATACATGGCCATCTTGAATTTTACCCTGTGCATACCTTTGAAATGTAGGCATTTTATTGGCAGATTAAATCACGGTTATTAAAAACGAAATATGTGTTTAAACAGCAAGATTTACAAATGTTCGGTCTCACATTTAACAAATATGATCAATTTTCACTCACTTGAAGTTGTGGATCGCGGTAGCGAGACACAACACAAACCCCCGTCACACGATCGTGATCGTAATCTGGATCGTAATCCAGATCGTCCCCGAAATGCAATGGATACTCACCTGTGGTGAAAGTGTCACACATACCAGCTCATTAATGTGTAAGTGATCAAACAAACAAACAAACAAACAAACAAACAAACAAACAAACAAACAAACAAACAAACAAACAAACAAACAAACAAACAAACAAACAAACAAACAAACAAACAAACAAACAAACAAATAAACAAACAAACAAACAAACAAACAAACAAACAAACAAACAAACAAACAAACAAACAAACAAACAAACAAACAAATAAACAAACAAACAAACAAACAAACAAACAAACAAACAAACAAACAAACAAACAAACAAACAAACAAACAAACAAACAAACAAACAAACAAACAAACAAATAAACAAACAAACAAACAAACAAACAAACACTACCTCTTTTGGTAGAGGTAATAACTGTGATTTTATAGTTGATAAAATCAGTTATTCAGGCTCAAATTAATGTGTTGGAGTCATCTATATTGAATTGTTTTTATCTTACTTACCTTAAAGCTATGAAAAATGGAGTGATTCTGTCAAACTACATCATGGCTGCCATCCGACGTTTTGTAAATTAAACATTTTTTCGGATCTGGAAATGGCAATATTTAGCTTCAACCTTAGGTGGGCTAAGAAAACATGATTATATATAAGCGCTGAGAGTATTTAATGACTGTGTATCTTCCCCACAGGTAGAAAAACCTGAGGGGGAACATTCAGCCAACTAGTGTGTTCATTTTGTTTGTTGTCTTCTATGACAATTAGGAAGCAGCAAGGGGGGGGGGGGCGGAGGAAGGCACAGGCTCAGAGGCGAAGGCTCGTCAGCAGGTTCTTTCCCAGAGCGTGGTAAGGGAGACCTTAACTCTGAATCTGGATTGTTGTTGTAGTTGTTTGTTTTTATATTTTTTTGTTTTTTTTTGGCTGAGCGTAGGTACTACTCAGTTTGTTGTTGTTGTTTTCTCCTTGTCTTCACCGTCTCCTTGTCATCTATCTTCTCTTCTCTTCTGACCAAGCACAGATTTGTACGTAGAGCGTGATATAATGTATCTTTACTCTTTGTCTGGGCGCGGTCTCTCTATTTTCTTTCTTCTCTTCGTTCTTCTTCTTCTCTTCGTTCTTCCCCTTATTCTTCTCATCCTCTTCATCATCTATAAGTAGTCGTTTTGTTGATTTTTTGACTTTATATTTATCTATGTTGTTTAGGCTGTAGACATAGAGCGTGGTATAATGCATTATTTTCATGGAGGCTTTTTTGCAAATTAAAAAGGTCTGAATTGTTTTCGAAAGAGTGGATAAATTCGTTGGCTAAATTTTGATATCGTTCCTTTAAGGGTTCGATCCCGGCGGTCTCATGAATTTCGTACGTGCTCGCTCTCCATGGTAGTCTATATGCTATTTTTGTGGCTTTGTTTTGGAATATAGGCCTATAGTCTATATTCCACTTTTGCATTTTATTGGCATACACGGACTACAAAGATAGCAGAGTAAGCGCCACCTGGTGAATGTTGCGTTACGTCGCTTGCTGCACAGTCATGGCAATATCGCGACATATAACGTGGATGCATATTTAGTCATTTATTCATCTGACGTAAGTCATGATTATTTGTGGAATTATTACACATGATTGGGAAACAGAATAGCATTTTGAGGGGAAGGGTGGAGCGGATTTTACGAAACAAGCAACTGGTTTGTGTCAAGCATGGCATGGGCATGAACATATTTCAGTTGATGCCTTGTAAAACCAAGTGGAATTTCATATCTGATCATTGTCACCTCTTTGAATATTGTCGTCTTGTTAAATAACCCTAGGAATGGTTGACCGTAACCCTGCAAACACAAAATATTTTCATAACATTTATATAATGTCGGCCCAACGTCTTCGACATTGGTCCAACATTGTACAAAATTAATGTTATAAAAATGTTTTGTGTTTGCTGGGAACCCCGTGTCCTCGTGATGACAACGTATTTTGATTATACTTGTGGTTGGATCTCCTCATAGCGCATCGGGATACCCCGCTTTCTACAAAGACCTCTTTATATTATATCTTGCTTATTTTTCATAATCTGTGTTTGTGTTAATAATCTGAAGTTAAAATGTGAGTTTGAGTCGTTGAGTTACTATTCCCCTTTTATGCCTAGCTATAAAAAGGACTAGCTATATTATTTAATTAACTGATATTGTTTTATGAATTATATTTCTACTATTCTTTTAATCTTTAACTAGAACAACTGTGACAAGTAACAGTAATAAAGCTTGGACGTCAATTGTAAACTTTTTTAAAAACATTTGCGACAATTGCGACAATTCGGTCATTTGTGACATTGGAACATTTGGAACACATACATTTTTTAGAACATATGGAACATTTGGAACATATGGAATATTTAGAACATTTGGAATATTTAGAACATCAGTAACATTTAGAACATTAGGAGAATTGGAAAATGTGAAAATTTAGAACATTTGGAACATATGGAACATCTGGAACATATGGCACATTTAGAACTTCAGGAACATTTGGTACATTTGGAACATTTGAAACATTTGAAACATTAGAAACATTTGAAACATTTGAAACATTTGGCAAATTTGGCACATTTGGCACATTTGTCACATTTGGCTCATTTGGCACATTTGGCACATTTAGCGAATTTGGCACATTTTGCAAATTTGACAAATTTGGCACATTTGGCAAATTTGGCACATTTGATAAAATTTGGAACATTTGGCACATTTGGCAAATTTGGAAAATTTGGCAAATTTGGCACTTTGGCACATTTGGCACATTCAGCACATTTGGCACATTTGGCACATTTGGCACATTTGGCAAATTTGGCACATTTGGCACATTTGGCACATTTGTGTTTACCAATAATCGAAATTGCAATTTCTTGAATATGACAATAACGAAAGCCTCTGGGGACGTTGAACGTTCACAATTCGGGTTCACCACAGTCGAAAACAAATGAGACAATACTAAAATTAATGAAATCCGATCTTTAAAAATGACAGCCATTTTGAATTTTTTTGGTTGCTAACGTTTGTTTTTCAAAAGTGTGTTTGGTGAGGAGAGTTTTTGACACGATTTGTGCTTGTATCAACATATGAAAGATCATTTAGCTTATCACACAGCCTTGAAAAAGTAAATTTCGGTAAAAAAATAGGGGTTTCGGATAGGGTCAAACTATGACGATTTTCACAAATTTCGCCTGGGAGGATTTCATAGGATTTTTTTTACCTAGAGGACATGTTCCTGAAACTAAAACAGAAAAAAACTTTGTTCAATTTGTTCAAGGTCGGGCTACATTATGCCTGAACTAAAACGTCACCATGTCAACATGGTGCAAATCTTTGTTACAAGCGATATATCTATCCAGATATGTTCTATAGATACCAGAGATGGGCGCTAGGGCGGATAACAATATTTACTGTACCGGAAAGTGTTTAAAACTGAAAAACAAAATGGCCGCCAAATTCACTATGAAATGTGCCACAATTCTATATATCCCTAGCCCCTATCGTCAATAATACTTGAATAACTACATTTTCAAGGTCGTAATATGTCCAAAAGCAATCCATTGAGAATATTTAAGTATTTTAATTGCAAAAATAACAAGCGGCCATTAGCGAAAATCGAGCCTTTGTTAGATCTCACGAAATATTCGTTAACCCATTATGTCAGAGTCTAAAGTTTTAATGGTCCGTGATTGGTCGCTCTCGCTGTGTAAGAAACGGGGCGTGGTGCATTGGCAGAGCAAGTCATGTTCGAAACCCGCTGATCCTACTTGGGTCTATCAGAGAAATAGCATTGTTTCTCCCCTCTCAATGTGATTAGAAGATCACGTTAATAGCCGCTGGTCGAGTAGGGCTGTGACGATCTTGTGTATCAATAATGTTAATTTCGCGCACGGCCACCTGTAATGCGTGCTCCTTCCCATATAATGATTCTGGTGTGTACCGTCTTCATCCCCACTGTTGAATCAGTGAGTAATCTAACGGATCAGTTTTTCAACATAATAGATGTGCTCATATTAATATACATGGACCATATTGACATGATGCTTCACTGCTATCCATTGTATATAAATCTTTAGCTTTGTTAATTTTCTTTGCATATTCGGAATCTATGCACTCTAAATGTATACAATAAAAAAATGTGAAATTCGACAAAGTATCGGCAAAACTACACACAATTTAAATTTTTCGTCCGTTTCTTTGGCGGCCATTTTGAATGACTTCATAATATGCTCTTAAGGGCAGTGAGAATTATTTATCCAACCATGTGTGGTCCCCAGGACCCTACTGGACATACCTGATGTGTCAGATTGCTTGTTACAAAGAAATGTCATCTAGTCATTTTTACATCACTTTAGCATCTCTCGGCTGGCTGGCTGTTGTGACTAGCCGCACCCGACAGCTATAGACTAGGCACACAATGTGATAATTGTCTCTATTAACATTGCTGTTTGAATTTTTGAGGAAAAGTTGGACAGGATGGTGCGCTGAATTCAGAAAAAATCCTTTCCAAGATGATTTTTGAGATTTAGGTGGTCAAAAATCAAAATGGCCGCCGTTATATTCTAATGTATTCAATTATGCAGTCCCATAACATATCACATGATAATTGTAGTGATGTTTTTTTGTCACAAGGACACCTTGTAAAAAACTTTATGATATTTGTTTAAAGGAAACAAAAATCCTACTTCATTAGACGCCTAATTTGCATAAATACAAGATGGTCGCCATATGATTTGCAAATTTTTAAATTATGCCTCATAACTTTGGAAAACATGAAGATAGAAAAATAAATAAGGCATCAAAATAATCAGCATTGCATTGACAGCACTATGCAATCACATTTTTAATGATGGTATAGGCCTTATTTGCATAAATCCAGGATGGACGCCATGTGATTTGACGATTGTCACATTATGCATCGTAACTTTGGAACAAATGAATATAGAAACATGTATAATGTGTCAAAATAATCAGGATTAAAATTTAAAAACCATGTAGAGTATAATTTGCATAAATTAAAGATGGTCGCCATCTTTTTTGCCAATCAGCACATAATACAATGATAACATTATATATTGTACCTTTTTTGGCAAAACATATATGGCAGTGCATACATTACCACTTCTAGATTTTCAAAAGCGCATGTTCCTGTGTAAATATTTTGCAGTAGGCATATTTTGAGTAGGCCTACCCGGAGCTTTTAAGCAGTATCTTTGTCTATTTGCAGACCATTTGGGGGGAGGGGGGTACAGAGGTAGTCAGTGCCTATGAACCCCCTAGCTTTTATTATTAAAATGTAAGTGTGAGATGCTCCTGTGGTCGAAACCCATTAGATTTTGCAACAAATTCCGTAAACGTAAGCATTGTTTTGCACCAATCCAACATACACACGACATTGGACTTGTGGATGCTCATTATTGGGACAGAACTATCGGAATATGATACTATAATGTCAGGATATGGCATAATAATGCAAATACTAACATTATAATGTCAATATATGGCGTTATAATGACATCGTGTACTTAACTGTTGAGTGTCTTAAAATGTGGGAGTAGGTAGTGGGTGTCGGCAATGCATGTACTTACCGTGAAAATATGCCATTAAAATGACACAGCCTGTAGGATAAGGTAATGTAATATCACAAAAAAGCATTGTATTTAAAATTGCCATTGAAATGGCAGGATCTGGCATTTTATT
This sequence comes from Flabesymbios commensalis, assembly GCA_964017125.1. NCBI lineage: Eukaryota > Metazoa > Annelida > Polychaeta > Terebellida > Flabelligeridae > Flabesymbios > Flabesymbios commensalis. The sequence continues at coordinate 80,211,786 of OZ024905.1, forward strand.
CTAAGCATATGGCTTTATGATATCAAAATATGACGGTTTAATATCATAATATGGCATGTAAAAGTAAGTTATGGAATTTGAATATATAACCTCTATATATATATATATATATATATAGTTTGGATATGGAACTTTAAGGTTTACTAAACCTCTAATTATGCATTGTACTGTGCTAATATTGCATTAAAATGTCAGAAAATAACAATATGATACAATAATAAGGTATTATAGCAACGGAATATGACATTACCATAGAATATGTTACAGTATCAAATCAGGATATAACATTTCTGTATCAGGATTTTGAATTGTGATATCTGGATAACACAATTTAACACCATGATATGATATTATTTTTTTTAAATATTGCCCTTTGACATTACAAAATGACGTTATAATGTCACAATATTATTAAGCCATGATAGTTATGTTGGTTAAACATCACGTTATGTCACTAAAATGACAGGCTATGGCATAATTTTGTCAGGATATGGCTTTATAATACCATAATATGACAGTTTAACATCGCGGTATATCAATTTAAAGCCAACATATGGCACTTGAATATTAGAATATGACTTTTTTTTATAAAAAAATAAGTTATGAAGTTGTTATATGACACTTTAACGTCAAAATGTGGCATGAAAATATGACGATATGGTAATATAATGTCAGGATATTGTATTAAAATGTCATACTATGATATTAAAATAGAAGATGTGGCAGTTGAAAGTCATGATATGGCAGTTTTATGTCAGGATATTGGATTGTAATATTAGGATATGACACTTAAACCTCATGATATGGTATTAATAAATGTGCAAATATGGCCCTTAACACCACAAAAATACATTTTAATTTTATGATATGCCATTTTGATGATATGATATAACATTATACGATTAGTATATGACACATCATATTAAAAAATAATATGCCACATTGTGATTATATTACCATGTCCTCCAATCCTTCGTCATTTTGATGGCATTTCCTAGTGCTAATTAATGGTATCTCCAACACCAACCCCCTACTCCCACTTTTCAAGACAAAGACAATGAACGGTTATATACATAATGTCATTATAATGTCATATATTGATATAAAAATGATATTATTTACATTATTATGCCACATCCTAGCATTATAGTGTCATATTCTGACATCACTGTCCCACAATTCAGCCTCCGGGGGTTCCATGTCGCGTGTGTATGGATAAATACGAAAAAATACTAACTTTTCCTGAATTTACTAGTAATTATAATTATGATCCGACATTTGCTTTCAAAATAGGATGAATAACAGTAGTCCACCCATGACCCAAATAATGATACGCTCAGTCTGAAGGGCTCAACTAAACATTCCCGTCATTCAGTTGAAATGTGATCATTATTGGCAAATCATATGGCGGCCATCTTGAATTGATGCAAATTAGTAATTTAATATTGTCATGTATATACACGGTATTGATATTTTATTTCTGATTATTTTGACACCTCACACATGTTTCCATCTTCATTTGTTCCAAAGTTACAATACATTTTATAATCATGTGATCATTGTATTATGTGATGATTGGCAAATAAGATGGCGGTCATTTTCAATTTATGCAAAATAAACTATTGCTATTGTCATATACATACACGGTTGTGAAATTTCAATCCTGATTATTTTGATACATTATACATGTTTCTATCTTTATTTGATCCAAAGTTATGATGCAAATCACATGGTGGCCATCTTGGATTTATGCAAATGAGGCCTTTGTCATAATTATATAGGCCTACGTGATTGTATATTGTTGCCAATTAAATTTTAATTATTTTAATACCTTATTCATTTTTCTATCTTTCTTTCTTCCAAAGTTATGAGACATAATCTGATAATTGGCAAATCATGTGGCGGCCATCTTGTATTTATGCAAATTAGGCCTTTTATAATTTTGTCCCCCGCAATAATTTTCTTTTATGAGGAGGCCTTGTTCCAAATTTCGTGGGTTTATATTGATATTCACACCTTGGTTAAAGAGTCCATGGACTAAACATGATGATTTTAATTGGCGGCCATTTTATATTTCGATTTCTAATGTTTGAACCGCAACATCTAGGTCATTGTTACTTTTTTCAATTCAGCATGACCCACTTAGGTTAGGAAAATTATTAGTAGAAAAATCCAACACCAAAACTGTTAAAAAGGAACATACTTTTCGAAATAATTAAATTATGGGTAAAAAATGGCGGCCATTTTGATTTTGCTTTTTGACTAACTAGACTCCAATTACCAGCTTGGAAAGGATTTTTTTCGAGTTCTCCATACCTTAATTAGGTTAGAAAGCTGGTTTTCCAACTTTTCCTCAAAAATGCCTACAGGCTTCTGATATTCTGAAAATATGCCTAGTCTACTAGAGCAAAAGCCCTCCGCATAGGTGACTTGCTCCTATCACATCTCTCATGATTCACAGCGGATTGTCTACTTGACCCCCTGACGTGTCAAAGCCGATGTAAGCTGGTAACGGCTTGTTATTGTTAACGTCCAGCCGCTGATTTCACAGCCGACGTCACGACTCCATTCACAAAATGTTTTGACATTCCCCACGTCTGTTCCACCCCTAAACTGAATCCATAAGGCCGTCTAGTTGTGTGGGAATGGTAGTGGTCGCCGTCCGGGAAAGAGCAGGCCATAGGCCCCACAGAAGGCAATCCTCCACTCCCGGTACCGCTGCGAATGGAGTTGGATCCTCATCATCCAAATACTCATGCTCAGATCAAGTAAACCTAATGAGTGATCTGATGTCCTCCATAATAAGATATATTCTAGCTTCGACATGCCTATAGGTCGGGGTGGCATGGATATTCACGAATAAGATGAACAAAATGGCCGCCAACTTGGATTAGAACATTAGATCACATTAAAGACCTTGATTGTTGAACCTGCTTGTCCTACTGTCTAACACATATTTAGCGTGTGCTGGTGGGTATGCGTTCGACACCGGGAGGGATCAGCTTACAGCAGTTGTCCGTCCACTAGCGACAGCGAAATGAAATGAAATGAATCGGGCTTTAGGCCACCTTTGTGCACATATAGGCTAAACTGGGCCAGGAGAACCTCCTGAGGATGGTGAGATGATTGAGATGACACTGTCCTCCAGACACAGGATTCGAAAATCGAGCCCTGGCGGTCTGAGGCCGAGCACGCTACCTCTCGGTCACGGAGGCCCCCCACAATACTGACTTTCACACGTGGATGGGGAAGAAACGTTTTTGTTTCTTTCAAACCGCCGAGACCGGGAACCGAACCCCGAACTCTGGCGTGAAAGGCAGCGGTGCTAACCACTACCCTAGGGCCCCCGCCCACTAGCGACGGCGAGCGGCTCACCTTAGAGCGTGCAGTCGCGAGGGGTCGACCTACAGCGGTCGCCCGTCTATCATACGGTTGTTCGTTTGTTCTTAAATAAAAATATTTACATATTGTAAAATGTGGCATCTTCTAGTCAATGTGATAAAAACTAAGCTTATTGTGTTCAGGGTCAAAAAGTATGCTGTAAGTACGGGTAATAATATTTTAGTGAATAAGAAATAAATTGTTACTAGGCTACCTGGCAGGTGTAAATATTTAGATATCGTCCTCTCTTCAACTTCTAAGATACATAACAACCATGGGATTGTGTGCATCAGGGGGAATAAAGCTTTATACAATTTATTTAAATATAAATACAAGTTTTTCAACAACTTCAACATGTTTTTATGTGATATGTAAAGAAGAACACGGATTCAAAATGGCCGACATCTGCGATATGAGAACCCGTAGATGATCCCAAAACTTTCACAACAGACCTTGATTGTTCAACCTTCTTGTCCAACTGGCTAGCACATTATGTCTATTTAGCGTGTGTTGGAGGGGAGCATACTACGGCTGTATGGGAGAATGGGCACTCATAAGGGATCTAACAACCCCTTCCCAACATGATATGATATTTTGTAAGTTTTACGTTTTTTTATTATTTTTTTGGTGTACTACTTTGTTTTGACAGAGTGTGTGTGATCAAGTTTTATTCATGGGCTACATAGGATGAAATCAACCCACCGGGGGTTTTTTGCCGGGGGGTGGGATCCAGGTCCGACCTCCGTGACGCAGCTGACAAATCTTTTCTGTTTCACGTCGATGATCTAAATAGCGTCAGAGGGTTACATTTCATGGGTCTCATGGGGTGAAATCTCCTGTCACAGGCTCCAAGGTTATTATACAAATGTTTTGTGTTTGCTGGGTAGTAGCTCATATGACCCTATATGCTTGCATTGTAGTAACGTAGGTGGGTCTTCACGATTCATTGATCACTAGTTGTAGGCTCAACCTCGTGCAAAGCCTGTAAACGTTATCTAGCGATCGGGCCCGCCACAAAATAAATATTATTGATAAGTGTAGGCCTACGTGGTCTATATTGACTGACACACTTCAAGCTACCTATCAACACAGGTGCGACTATACCCTCGACGGAAAGTGCAGTTCTAACGGTCTCCGGGGAAATGTTCAAAGATTTAATCTTTTTATTTCGTTTATAATATTCCGTCTCAAAATGAGTTCGTGGGGTTTCTTCACGAGGGCTTTTCTTTTCGTCATGGCGACAGGTAAGTACTTGCCAATACGGCATTTGAATACATTTAAAGTGACGGGCTAAAATATAGTGTACGTCGGTGTCTCGCTGACTATACATTAACAAATTCAAACGGCCATATTTCGAAAAAGGTGCGCATGAGGCTAAAGGGGATTACAATTTTGAACTTGCGGGTATCGACTATGTATATTAGTAAGTAGGCCTATATGGAGCACAGCCACGTATAATCAAGCAGCCATCAAGCTATGCCCAACATCGGCTTCTATATTTTTTTTTATGGATTTTTTACCCTCATATTGAGATTCATAGAATACCTGATGATTTATAATCCTCCAATAAAAACAACCATGACAGCCGATGCAGGCTTAGGCAAACAACAGCTTTGGCTTCCTGTATGTTTGGCCCTTTGTATGATGGTACAGTAAAATCACGTATTATCACTCGTCCAAGCGAAAAAGGCATAGCAGTAACAGCTTACTTGAAAAGTAAGCAGTTACTGCCTTTTGGCTTTGTACGGCAGCATAGCCCCAGCTAGTCTTTCAAGATTAGTTTCGCCTGTCCTACCCAGTAAACACAAACCATTTGTATAACATTTATCAGTTTATATCTTATTGGACCAACGTTTTCACTCAGGTACAGTAACTTCCTGACAGCAAAACCAAACGGCGGTAATGGCTTACCTTTGACTTTGCACGGATAGAACACTGAATGGATACATCTCTTTAATGCAGAAACAAAACAAGTGTAACAGTGCAGATGTGTGACTGACAATATTAAAAATGCTAGTGATTATAATAATAGTTCAATTTTACATGTTTATACACCTGTGAAATCGTACTATAGCTTAATAATAATAATACATTCACTTAAATATTCCACGTGCATTTAAAGATAACCCAAAATGTCTCAAACAATTTAAGATTTGTTATTAAATCAGCACAATTGTTTTTAAAAAAACTTTTTTGACTTATAAAATATAATAACGATGCTAAATTTGATGAAATGACTGAACCCTTAGCATTGAACATGTGAAACCTAAGCATTACACCATTATCCCTGATATAAGCATTAAATGTCACACATGACCCACGTATTGCTTAGCAGTTTTTTCATTCTCGTTTGCAACCCCTTTTCTTCTAAGATTTTTTTCTTCTGGGGTTAGTGTGAAATCTCGTGGGAATTCAGTGATTAAAAAGTGCTACGTATTTTTTTATAGTCATGAAACTATCCAAAATAAAAAAAATGTTTGGTGGAGTACCGAATAATTTATTATTATCTGGCAGTGTTTGAAAATGTTACTTTTTCAAATGGCCGCCAAATTTGTTTACTAAAAGTAAACATGTCTGATATATATGTACTTATTGAGGTTGTGATTGTAAAAATGTTTTCGATACTACGCACAACATGCGTCCCCCCAGTGAGAAAATGAGCACTCATAAGAAATATTATGCTTTTCTAGTATACCCTAATGGGATCTAGACGTATGTGGATTTCTCACCCTTGAGGGATTTTTTCAAACGCGAAATTTGAAATAGTCACTATGAAATCTCTAAGTCATCACATTTTCGTTGTTAATTGAGATACAGACGGGATGATTTCATGAAACCATATGTTTTCGGTATCAACGAATACAATAAATCAGACGATTTTATTCGACATCATTATCATGCAAAATTCAAAATGTCCGCCTTGAAATCATTAAACTTGTCATATATTCATCATTAATTGAAACAGAGACGATATTATTTTATCAAAACTTATGTTTTCGGTATAATGGAATACAAAAATCATTTAAAATAAGGCCGCCACAGACTCAATAAATTTATCACATCTTTGTCAATAATTAGGATAGAGACGAGCTTATTTTACCTAACCACATGTTTTTTGCATTAAGGAATACAATAAAACACACCATGTCTTTATTAGACATCATTATATTACTCAAAAATGTTAGGTTATCACTTATTTATCCAATGTATCAATAGTAGAAATGATCATTATAATAGTAGTACATCTGCTTATGTATAGCCCACCTCACCCATAGGCGAAAGTCACCTTTTAGCTGAACAGGTGCATATCCACATCCACATGAGATCGACTGAACAGTTGTTAGCTCACTCAAGCACATATACAGCCATGCTGAATTACACAGATGTGAATGGAATGTCTTTTTAAATAATACCTATCACTTATATATGAACAAATTTATGCACAAGAGTGTATATTTGTTCATATACACCGAGGGTTCTCCTCACGACAGTGACCTTACACGTTCTAGATAATCACTAATATTCTACACCTTTAACATGTTTACCTAGTTTAAACAAATTAACAACTGTGTATAGTTGTTAACCACCTGCGCCACAATTACATGATGTCAACAGCAAGGTCATGGATTACCAGCCATATATTATTGTATTTCTAAATCCGTTCTCCATCACTTCAACAGACACTGGGCCATAAAAAAAATAGTAATGTAATGTACTGGAACGGGGCATAGCAAAAGAGTATCAACACTTGTACAGGTCATGTGTACAGGGTTGGTATCTACACTACAGTGTATCAAATATATCAAAGACAAGTTAAGGTCATTGAAATGTCAAATTATGGCAATAAAAAACATTGTCATTGAAATCACAAAAATATTTGACAAAACCCAGCGAATATGCATATCCTCGAATATTCAAAATGATGTTTCTGTGAGTTCACATTGCCATGACCACTGATGACTTGGGGGGGGGGGGGGTGTTGAATAGATAATAATCCCGGAAAATATACTGATCGTGGTTTTTTCCAATGTAAAGTTTTGCTCAAATGGTAAAATACTTTGCACCCAGATTGTGTCATTAACTTTGAGAATGAATGAGCCTCAGGATAATGATTATGCACACATGCAGACTATAGTAAACCAGGATTACCCACCAAGGATAGGAGATGAATCGTTCACCGGGGCTCCTGACAATACTGAATTCTTGAGTGTGTGACCGGGGGATCAATTTTAAACCACCATACCAGACCGGTGATGTGACAGTCAAACAACATTCACCACTACACCAGGGCAACCGCTTCATGCTTCGGTGTGCTTTGGTAGTGATAGAAGATAGTATTCAACATGGTCGTTTTTTATCTGATGTAGTATTTCGGACACGATCCTGATATCTAAAGAAGTTAGAAACGGTGCCATTGTATTCCCTTGTAAAAAAATCAAGCTGCTGTCTCAAATAATGAGGAAGATATGATGACTTTAGTAATGATGTTATGGCGGCCATTTTGAATTTTGTATGATACATGTAATAATGTTGAACAGAGGATCGTGGTTTTATTGCATCCCTTGATACCAAATAATATGGTTTGGTGAAATAATCGCGTCTCTATATAAATCATTAAGGAAGATATGTTAACTTCAGTGATTGCATGATGGCCATTTTTAAGTTCGCATGATAATACTGTCGAGTAAATGTATCGTTTGTTTTATTGTGTTCCTTGCGTTGTGAAAAAAATTAAAACTAATATTTGGTGCTGTGTTGAAAATAGACAATATATGCATTGTAAACAATGTATTGTATTGAAATAATACTTAATAGGTATTACGCGTTTTTTATTGAGTGTCTATCTTAACTGTCGGTCACTTTGAAAGTGCTCATAAGAGGGTTTAGACACCCATTTGCGAACTCCAAACTTTTTATTATTCTATGGCATATTCGGAGCTGGCATGTTTTAATCATCAAAATCCCACGGTCATTTATTTATGAACACAAGCATGACCACTAAGTTGTCTCTTCAAGTTTAAAAGTTATGGGTTGGGGGGAGCGTTTTTTAGGCTGGGGGTGGGATTGTGAGAACCTTTCACTTATTGTCACATCACATTCAACCCCTGCCAGGCCCCATTATGACCAATTAAACCTGTCATTGCTGTAGGTCTATATAATATATATCACATATCTTGACTTTACGAGTCAGTAATCCTGATAATGACTTCATAAACTTGATCTGGCTGAAAACAGTAACTGTAACACACTGAAGTCGTGGTAAGCATTTACACATTTATATAATTATTTATGTTGTGCTTGTAGATGGTGTTGCTTCCAGTATTGTTGTGAAAAAAGGAGAAGATGCTATAGTTACATGCTCGGCTCCGGAAACAGGGGGTCTATATCAGTGGATAAAACCAGACGGGGCTATAATTTCTCCCAGTTTTTCATATGAAGAAAGTAAATATGGTTTGGATGAAACCAATTTGATAGTAAAGAATGTGGATTTCACACACGGTGGGGGGTATAACTGCTATAGACTTGGTGGAGATGGAAGCCCTAGTAGTACAGAACTGGTTGTTTTGGGTAAGTGTTCAATATAATTATTTCGCCAATTGCAGTGCTTTAAGTTGGTACACAATGCTATAGTCCAGACAATCTTTTTTTCAATGCAATAGATAATCTGATAATTATGTTTTAAAACTACAACATGTACAACATAGCAATGTATCTTAAAAAAACTACAAAACCATCGAAAGTGATCTAGGGCTACGTATCCAGCGATTAATTTGTCTGCTGTATCGGAGCAGTTTGCTACACAATTGGGGTCACATGCGGCACAATAATATATTGGTGTAGTAGGTTTGTCATGGTCAATGAATTTGGTACATCAGCACGGCTGCAAAATTGCTGCACATTTTTTCTGGAAAAATTATTCCCTGCCTATCCACAGATCCAGATATGCGTGACTATAATCGCGTTTAATTCGTCTAATTGGCCGATCAGATCACTCTTATTTGTACTGAAGTGAGTGTTTAACACTTACAGCGCTGGGATAGATTTTAGTCGTCAAAATCCCCGCATTGTAAAAATATGTATAATGGCTGTAGACCCATGACATAGGTATTCAAATAAATCGTAAAGACCTGACTAAGACATTTATAATAATTTCAAGTTGAAAAAACCCTTTGATCTTTATGGTTTTTACAAAAATAATTCAGCGCTTTAAGGGTTAAAGGGACTAGCCCACCATCAAATATTAGCTTAATTCAAACCTTGCCAGGTGCATCAATAGCCATGCAATTTTATATTTTACTATTGTGGTAGTTTATTATCATGATATATTAACAATAAAAAATGCAATTAACCAACTATTAATGCACCAGGTAAGTATAGACTTCTTGACAAACCATAACTAAAACTAGGTGGTGGGCTAGTCTCTTTAAACATTAAGATTGGCAAATCTTAGTTCTCAAACTAAACAAATATGATTCATTTCCATCCATTTAAAATTGTGGGTCGCGGCGGCGAGACAACTTTATAGTCCGAGCTAGTACAATCTGTTTGTAATGATTGTTTGGTTGTTTTTATTCAAATCCGATGAGTTCCAGATTGTAACTGTTTCGCATTTTAGTAAGGGGCAGAATTCAAAATAGCCGCCATATGAAAATTGTTAAAATCAATATTTCCGCCAAAAATGTTTTTCTTGTATTAATAGTGTCGTTTGGGACATAATGCAATATAGTCCAGGCAACAAATATTTTTTAATGGACAAAAATGTTAACAAAGGTTTTTCAACGGAATTTGACTCAGTGGGGCCATGTAAAAACACCCAAAAAACCCCATCCGAATCCTCATTTCGGAAAGCCTCGTTTTCGGGTAAAATACAAAATGGCCGCCATTAAACCAGTAATTTGTATACATCTTTAATAAGTCGCTATCATTTGAGAACATTTGAGAAAATCGGACAGCCACATATAATATATTTTTTCGCAATAATTTTTTTAAGGGACTCTATTTGTTCAAATTTGAGATTCCTAATAGGTCAAACTGAGGTCATGTTCAAGGTCAAGGTCAAATCAAGCTTCAATAACCTTGACCTTGTTTGTGACCTTAGTTGACCGCTCATCAGTATGAAATATAAACAAATAGAATCCCTTGAAAAAGTTGTGCGAAAAGACATATTATATGTGGCTTTGTGATGTTTAGTTCTCAAATGAGAGCAATTTATAAAAAAAATATTTAAATTACTGGTTTAATGCCGGCCATTTTGGATTTTACTCGAAAGCGAGGCTTTCTCCAAGGATATTTAGGGTGGGGTTTGATGTGTGTTTTTATATAGCTCCACCGAGTCAAATTATGTTGAAAAGCATTTGCTAACATTTTTTTCCATTAAATATATATATCATTTTTCAGTTAAAAATGGAAATTATTCACATTTTTATTTCTAAATATTTGACCTTGCCCTTGTTTGTGACCTTAGTTGACCTCTCATTAACCCTTTCACGCCCATACCGCCCCTGAGGGCCGGTGAAATATGACGTCATTTTTCACATGCCCGTATTTTTCCTTCACATGACCTTTAGATTGCCACAATACCTCAAGGTCATTGCAAGGTCAAATTTTCATAAATTCAAATAAAAAAAATTATACAAGCCAAGGCATATGTCCACTTCTGGATAGGCGCAATGTATAGAAACATATTTTTGGCAGTTCCCCATAATCATGTGAAGTGAAATGACATTGAGCGGGCCCTGAGTATCTGAAAAGTTTAACCCCATCCCATACTAATAATGATGCCTATTTTAATATCATCAAAATGTCTTGCAAGTCTAGCGGTAGCTACTGAAATTACTCCTTTTTTACGTTTTATTTAGAAATAATGAAATATTTCGCATGGAAAGGGTTAATGGTTGTTGGCGTATATATCCATAGCAACAACAGCTACTGATCTTATATTGAGGATTTGTTGTGTAACATGTTCCACGGACATCTTACAATTCTATTAATATATAAATATATAATTATTGTATATTAATTTGATCTCGTGCATCTTGAAAATACAGAATACATAAAATTGGGTACTGTTTCCATGGAAACCGTTTCCAGGGAGTAAGGGTACGTCTTCGAGGGGTATGATAAGAAGCTTGTGTTGATCCCTCAAGTCTTCTCCATGTGCTTAGAAAATGTCATGTGCAGTGGAATAACCGTTTAACAGATATCGTAATTTTTGTATTGCGCTATTATTTTTATTAAAAATTCATTAAAAAAATTCGGGCTGGAAAGGGTTAATATGAAATGTATTATATGTGGCTCTGCGATGTTTAGTTCTCAAATGAGAGTGATTTATTAAAAAAATATTTAAATTACTGGTTTAATGGCGGACATTTTGGATTTCCCCAAAGTGGATTCGGGTGGGGTTTGATAGGGGGAGTCAAATTCCGTTGAAAAACCTTTGTTAACTTTTTTGTCCATTTCCAATGGTCCACGATCACTTCATTGCCTGGACTAATATTTGACTTTGGTTTGTATTGACCTTTGCATATATGAGCCCGCAGACTTCCATTTCAAACAACTCAAATAGTTATTCAATTGTAAAATATTGCTGCTGATTCAGATTAAATAACAGCCATTGGAAAAAAGATTCCACTTGGTCATTATAGCCCATAGTCTTCCTCAGATATAATAGTAGAAGCTATAGTAATTGATGCACAATTGCGTAATATTAATACGAAAAGTACACACTAAACTTTTGCGGCAATCTAGAATTTTGTGTTTTTCTTTAAATGCTCAAGTTTTCAAATCTCACACTCATCAGATTTGGAATCGCATGGTCGAGTCATGTAAAAACAGTCATGAAACTTTGTATATGAAACTTTGTCTATTGGGTATTATTCTATGATATTATCTAATATTCGACTTTCCAGGCCTGTGCAGGCGCTGCAACATGTCATTAAACTCGATGCATATAGGTGCCAAATGTCTTTAGTGCGACCATATTGCTATCAGTTTGGTATTTTTATTATATAACATATGACATTGTTTTAGCCTGTATTTTCACTTAGTTAAATGGCATAGCACACATTTTGAAAAAAGATTCCACTTGGTCATTATAGCCCATAGTCTTCCTCAGATATAATAGTAGAAGCTATAGTAATTGATGCACAATTGCGTAATATTAATACGAAAAGTACACACTAAACTTTTGCGGCAATCTAGAATTTTGTGTTTTTCTTTAAATGCTCAAGTTTTCAAATCTCACACTCATCAGATTTGGAATCGCATGGTCGAGTCATGTAAAAACAGTCATGAAACTTTGTATATGAAACTTTGTCTATTGGGTATTATTCTATGATATTATCTAATATTCGACTTTCCAGGCCTGTGCAGGCGCTGCAACATGTCATTAAACTCGATGCATATAGGTGCCAAATGTCTTTAGTGCGACCATATTGCTATCAGTTTGGTATTTTTATTATATAACATATGACATTGTTTTAGCCTGTATTTTCACTTAGTTAAATGGCATAGCACACAGTATCGTTAATAAATGTACTTACTTACTTTCCTGGTCATTACCTTATTTGTATAGTTGTAATTTAAAATTATGAATGCTCAACATCAGCTGTGACAACACGTCTGGCAGGTTTTTCGAGCTGTATCATGCTACCATGCCGAGAACGGACACCGCTGTGATTCCCGGTGACAATCTCCAAAAATAGCTCCACTAACTGTAAATGATGAAAATATAGACAATACATCTACAAGCATTTATAATTATGCATCCCACCTTCTGTTTATATATTGGGCGGAGACGTTTTACCAAACCCCACCCTCACGTTTGTCATGAAAGTGGCATACAGAATACGTTTGCTGGTCTGAAGTATCAAGTAAATAACTAAATAATATGACAACAAGCAATATATTATGTTAGATCAACGCATATAATATTTTCATTCCAAAAATGGAGGTGACGATCTTCAATTTTGACTGATCATAGACTAAATAAAATCTGAATTTTTCAGTTTCAAAATGTTTAGAGATAATCTTGGCTACAATTTTTTTGTTTACTAACAATAATATGTTTCATAAATAATTAAAAACGGCGGCCAACTTGTGTGTGCGCAGTATTGGTCAAAATATTTAAATTAATTAATTTTTCGACCCAAGGTTACCTAGAAGCGATAAATCATAATTATTTTCCAGGTGATAAACCTAGATTACTTTTCATATATGAAAAAATCGGCGGTCATTTTGGATTTGTAGGTAAAATATAGGTCAAATTATCTAAAATACACATTAATGACTTTTTCGACAACAAATCACATAAAAACCTCAAATTACACATATCTAGATGGCAGACCAAGGTAATTTTTCAGAAATAAAAAAACCCGGTGGTCATCTTGGATTTGTAGGTAAAATGTAGGTTGAATCATCCCAAAAAGCTCAAAAAAGCATTTATCGCCTCCAAATCACATAGGAACCATAAATCAGACATACCTATGTGATAAATCAATAGAAATTCAATTTGTTTATTTGCTCTATTTCTGGTCAACTTTATGTAACAATTTATGACAACCGAATACATGTGAGTTATTAATAAATTGTAATATTTCTGTCAATGACTGCCGATCGTCTTTGTGACCAACCTTACAATGAATACTACTTAATTTTCAAGGTATTTGGTAGCAAAATCATTTGAGTAATAGCTCATACCTTGAGCATTTACAGAGTACCAGGCAATTAATGTTTATTGTGTGCTTGTCTCATACAGGAGAAACAGACCTGACCCTGCCGCTCAATGCCAAGGACACGGGTGTCAATTCTGTATCGACTAATATCTCATGTAAAGCACATTATTCGTCAACCTATTTGACTGATCCGGACATTGATGATGAACCAATCATGGAAATCCTTATGACAGGTGTAGACTTACGGCCAAAAAAAGGAATGACAGAAGATAGGGGACCCAAGGAAACATCGACCTATGCAGCGGTAGTACTCTCTATCACTTTCTGTACTTTTTCAGTTCTTACATAACATACAATCACCATGATCACCTAATACCCAATGTTCGCGGTTTGTTCTCTTTTCAGAGAAACAAAACGTTTCTTCCCCGTCCACTCGTAGAATTTCAAATTGTGACTATTCTCCCTTTTCTTCCCAACGGTGTGTGTGTAGAGCTATTTAATCTGATTCATTCTCAGGTTTTTTTTTCAAGAACGGCCGATTTGAATTAGTTGACGAAGGAAGGGGACAGGGCTTTGATTGATTGATTGATTGATTGGTTGATTGATTGATTGATTGATTGATTGATTGATTGATTAATTGATTAATTGATTGATTGATTGATTGATTGATTGATTGATTGATTGATTCATTGATTCATTGATTGATTGATTGATTGATTGATTGATTGATTGATTGATTGATTGATTGATTGATTGATTGATTGATTGATTGATTGATTGATTGATTGATTGATTGATTGATTGATTGATTGATTGATTGATCGATCGATTGATTGATTGATTGATTGATTGATTGATTGATTGATTGACAGGCCGGGCACCATAGATGTGCCACGTGTACAGTGGGTATGCCCATGACTACAAGCTCAAATTCCGGTGCATAGTGGGGATGTTTGTGTTCATAAATAAATTTGTTTTTGAGCTCGTAAATGGGTGTCTAAACCCTCTTAGGCTCTCATCAAGACTTTCAAAATGGCCGCCAGTTAAGATAAAGACTGAAATGATAAAGAATGAAAAATGCGTTATACACATTATAGAGGTGTTATTCATCAATACAATACATTGTTTAACCAATACAATACCACACAATACAATACAATACAATACAATACAATACAATACAATACAATACAATACAATACAATACAATACAATACAATACAATACAATACAATACAATACAATACAATACAATACAATACAATACAATACAATACAATACAATACAATACAATACAATACAATACAATACAATACAATACAATACAATACAATACAATACAATACAATAGGCCTACATGTACAATAGTTTATTGAGGATTCCTGAAGAAACATGTTATTATGCTAGATATGCCAGGCAGGTGCCCGGTTAAACAAAGAGTGTTATCAACATCTCAGGCATATTATGTGCAACACAGCACGAACAAAACAAAGTTTAGATCAGGTTTATTCAAGTCATAATGGGCAGACTATTTTTTTCAATATATGGGTTTTTTTATTCACAAAATAAATTATATTCAACTGAAAAATATATACTAATTTGTACTAAATTAGTTTGTTTCAAAATCAGCTAATTGGATAAACCAATTAAAGGGACTGGCCCAGGCTAAAATCATCAAAAAATCGGTGATTTTATTTTGGCTTCTTAATATGACCATATGATGTAAACATGTCCATAGACTAGAACTGCAAAAGTTTTTAAATTTTTCTGCTGCGCATTCATCAGTTAGACTAGATATAGAGACGAAATTCCCGTATTTCTAATTTTTGACATGGTTGGCAATAATTACAAATCAGGAATTTCGTCTCTATATCTAGCCTAACTGGTGAATGCGCAGCACAAAAATTAAAAACTTTTGCAGTTACAGTCTATGGACATGTTTACATCATATGGTCATATTAAGAAGCCAAAATAAAATCACCGATTTTTTGATGATTTTAGCCTGGGCCAGTCCCTTTAAATAACAAATATTAATGTTTCAATTTTTGCACTTAAAAATTTCGTATCTCTGCTGATATTGACCACAATCACTTCTAGTCCGGCAGCCAAGGGGAAACCTTATTTTTCCGGATACGTGTTTTCTTCTCTTCCAATTGTGCATGGCTAGCATCTCCACAATCATACCTGAGCAGATGTGGGTTTCTAACTTTTGAGAGATTTTTTTAAGACGCCGCCATGATGATATCACTAACGTTATCATATCTTCATCTATAATTGAGATAGAGACAAGATTATTTCACCAAACCATGTGTTTTCGGTACCAAGGAATACAACAAAACAGACGAAATATTTTATTTTTGCAGAATTTAAAATGGCCGCCATGAAATCACTAAACTAAATCATAATTATATCCTTTTAATTGAGACGATATTATGTCACTAAATCTTCTTTTTTCGGCATAATGGAATACAATAATTTATATCATTAAAAATCGCCGCTACGAACTCATTAATTTTATCACATCTTTGTCAATAATTACGAGACGAGATTATTTCATCATTATTTTGGCATCAATAAATACAAAAAACACACCATAATTTCATTGGACATCATTATATTACCTAAAAATGTTATGTTATCACTGATTTATCCAATTTCTCTATACTAGTAATTACATAGCAATTACATAGTAGTACATCTGCTTATGTACACCACACATCACCCGTCTACGTAACAGACGGGGTGATAGGCGAAAGTCACTTTTCAGCTGAACAAGTATGACATAATGTATCCACATCTACATTAGATCAATTGAACAGCTGTTAACTCACTCAAGCACATTATATAATATAGATCCGTGCTGAATTAGACTGATGTGAAGGAAATGTCTTGTCAAATAATACCTATCACTTCTATATGAACAAATTCATGCACAAGAGTGTATAATTGTAAAATACACCAAGGGTGCACTTCACGGCAGTGACCTTACACGTTCTAGATCTCACTAATAGTCTACACTTTTAAGATAACAAGCTAACAACTGTGCATAGTTATAAACCACCAGCATCAGAATTACATGAGGTCAAAAACAATGTCATAGCATACCGTCCTGATATTCGTATTTCTAGATCCGTTTTCTAACACTTGAACAGACACTGAGTTATACATTAATAAAATAATAATGTAATGTAACGGAAGGGTACATGACAAAAGCGTAGCAAAATTTGTACAGATCATGTTTACAGGGATAATAATATAATAATAATCATTTAGTACCAATTTAATCTGAAATACTTCAAATAAAAACAATGAATTATTTTTACCGTCACAACCTCAATAACTAGGCCTACAGCCATATCACTCATGTTCATTTTTACTAAACATTTTTGGTGGCCATTTTGATAAGTGAAATTTTCAAACCCTGCCACACAATTTGGTACTCTCGGACAGTATCGTTAAAATATAAAAATAGGTCGCACATTTTACCAACTGAAGATAGTTCCTTTTCAACTTTGCACGGCAGATTTATACTATTGGCATTATCAGTTACAAAGTTTGGCCATTATGTTTTTAAATATGTTTTAGATGAGCGCGCGCATTAGCATAAGCCAGCGCGTTACCAAAAAAACATGTTTTTTGTCTGCCCAGCGCGCGCATTGGATTGTTGCCGTTTTCCGAAAACAACAGTTCATTTCAACAAGATAAAAAACATTTAGCCAGCTACATTTATTCTGCTTGTTTTTTTTCGTTGCCCTTATTCACTTTTCCAGAAATTTGTATACGTTCATTACTTTTTTCTTAAAAAAAATTTCCGTCCTGCCTCATTAGATTTTGGATTTTTTTCTCATCATTATGTATCACAACCCAAGTATAGTAGACCAATCTACTATATCTTATATGCTTCTCAACCAAGGAGTACTTCACCATGTATACTTGGGCTGATCTTGACATATTTTGTATTTACTTCCAGTATGCCTCTTACAAACCAGACAAAGACGATGATGGTAAAACGGTAACTTGTAAATTTTATTTCGCGTCCCGCGAATCAATCTATGACGAAGACAAAGAAACAATGAGTGTGAGATGTAAGTTGATTAATTTATTTTCGTTTCTTCGTTCGTTCGTTCTTTGTTATATACATCACGATTTAAAACGTTTTGGAAATTCTGAAATTTTTCGTTGGCAAAATGCATCCCCAGGATACAGTACTTTCTATTTTTATATGTCCACAAAAGCCACATCTAACAACATCATATGTAATACGCCTAATGCAACAAAATGAGACCGTTCATTCTATATCACTTAACCTATAAAGCGTGAATCGACTTAGGACGTCAGAAACTGACGTTTGTCGACGACCGATTCTGACGTCTCAAGTCGATCCTCGCACTGTGAAGAGTAAAACTATTTACAATGGCCGTAGAGCCATAACACAAGTATTCAAATGCGTCAGAAAGAGCTAACAAAGACATTTATGATGATTTCAAATTGAAAAAATCCTTTGTTCTCTATGGTTTGCATAACAAATTACAGCGTTTTAAGGGTTTGTGTATAAAATCAAGCTATATCCATGCATTCTGAGGTGGGAATCGCGGTTGTTATTCTGAGCTCACAGTGAACAAAACTGTCAAAACTGTGAAATCCTCACATGTATAACTAGTAATGCTGCCTCGCAAAATAAAATAAAAACAGTAACTGCTTACATTTCATGTACATGTATGTAGTTATTGTCTTTTATACTTTTTGTCCCTCGCAGATCCACTGACAGAAATAACGATTGTGACACCCGAACCACTTGAAGGCTACACGAAGACATACACTGTAGGTCAAAAATTGAATTGCGCAGCGCAGGGAAATCCAAATCCTACATTTAGCTGGAGAAGAGAAAGCAGTACAATCGTTCAAATCCGAGGCGCTGTGTTAACTCTAACCGACAAAATGCTGGGGGCTAATCATTGGATTTGTGAAGCTCAGCAGTTGAGCAGTGGGGTCGACAATGAAAAAATTGCAAGGATTTCATTTGAGGTGAAACGTGAGTCATCTGATATTATTATGATTTTTAACTAATAAATACAATTATGATCGTTTAAATAGTTTATATTTTTCTGAAAAATAATAATTGGCTTGAACATTTTTAATTAATTAATTATCTTAAAAGTTTAGAAATACGCAATATTATATGATTTCGTATTAATTCATCTATATACATCCCTGCCCAATAAGTACATGTAGAGTGCGGTAAATGTCGGATAAGCAATAAATTGACATTCAAAATGTGTTTGAAAAGTTTATAATTTTGCTCCAGAAAAAAATATGTGTCCAATATTGTGAACAATATTTGCGATCTTTGGTGCCACTCAAACCACACCCTACACTGCCAGATGTTGTGACGTAAACTTCACAAATCAGAATAATTTTAAAGTCGCTGCAAATTTAATTTCATTCACAGCACTTAATGGTTAACCCTTTAAACGCCAAATTATTCAATTTGAATTTTTACTCACTTGAAGTTGTGCCTCGCTGACGCGATCCACAACTTCAAGTGAGTGGAAATTATTCAGATTTGACAAAATGGAGGTCAAATGTTTCAAAATATTGTTGATTGATGTCACATTTTATCTTTGACACGTTTAAAAGGTGGTAGCCTACTTAATGTGATAAAAAATAATAAACCTGATATATGCGGCACCGGCGGTTAAAGGGTTAATGAGCTCCTAGTTTTAGTGTGCTCCGAGTTATCATGGTTATTTTTGTAATTCGCGCTTGTTTTCCCTTAAATAAAAAGCCCCGCCATTTTCATATAATCTTCCCATGTTGCTGTCACAGAAAAAGCCACTCATAAAATTGCTCTCATTTATTGTCCATCTTTTCAGCGGCAGGTACTGATCCAGGTACTCCAGACTCAGGTAAGGGATCGTGACCATCTCCATACGAATTAATCTTTGTCATGCTGAAGTGTTTGTCACTATTTTAAGTCATTTTAAGTTGAAATTGGTAAAGGAATTCCCGCTTCGTGTGACCGAACAATTATTTTAATAACCTGCATCTTTCGTCAGAAGGTGGCGTCCACATGTCACCCATTTGAGGGGACCATGATATGGGGGTGGGGGGTATTATTCAATTGATGAGGGGATAAACTGCTACGTCAAATCAAATGCTAGAATTGATGGATAACTTAAGGTCACTTATCTTCTTTGGGTTGAAAATATAAGTTGAAAAAAACGTAGCAATAAACCTAAATCCATTTTTTTAAGAGTTTTCATTCTTGAAACATTTGTGTGTAGCATATTTCATAGTCATGTTTTGCAAATTATTGTGTTGTGTTCATAGTTAATTTTGGACTTCCATATAAACTATATCAATTATTACAACTTATTACTTGATATTTAATCATGAGGTGTATTATAGGAAACTCATGGTCAACTTACACAGTCACAGAAATTATTTATGGTCAATTCTTCTTTTTAACATATGATGGAGGTTAAAGTCTGTGTACACTTAACACGCATTCTAAAGAGCTAAAATAGAAGTAGCTCATAAATATGCCTCTTAACATTTCAAAGTTATTTACCCCTTGCCAGGCTGAAATAGTATGGTATAAACCATGGAGAACAAACGGATTTTTTTTAATTTGAAATCATCCTAATTGTCTTAGTTAGTTCTTTTCGCTTAATTTGAATACCTATGTTATGGATCTACGGCCATTAATTCGTTATTTTAATTCTTTAGGTGCGGGGATCGTCTTTATACGTCAGAATCTGCGTCGAAGGACGTCAGATTCTGACGTATAAAGACGGTCTCCACGATGAAAGGGTTAAGTGAGAGTCTCACTCACTTAATGTTGTAGTCCATGGGCCAGATAGGGTTACCGTGCACCCCCCCAGGACAGTCTGAGACCAAGTTTTTTTTGCTCCTTGGACCTCCCCGGATATCAAAAGTCGATGCCATCAAAAAAAAGTTGGGATGGACTACCTGTTTTGGGCCATTTTCAAAATGGCCGCCATCGAAATCTGGAAATCACCTTTTGTGCAATAACTTGAGTTCTAAGGCAGTTAGGGTCACAAAATTGGTGTCCATGTATATTTTTTTGGGGGTTAGGAATCCAATTTTGCCAATAAAAAATGTTTCTGTCTTGTGGAAAATTTAAAAACAGCTATTCCAACGTATTTTTCGTGCATTTTTGGTCATTTTTTGTGTTAGTCCATGGGACAGAGAGGGTGACTGTGCACCCTCCACCTATGAAAGTCTGAAACCAAGTTTGTTTTGCTCATTAGACCTTCCCCAATATCAAAAGTCGATGCCATCAAATAAAAGTCGTATGGACTACCTATTTAAGCCATTTCAAAATGGCCGCCATTAAAATTTGGAAATCACGTTTTTTGCCATAACTTGAGTTCTAAGGCAGTTAGGGTCACAAAATTAGGGTCTATACATATGTTTTGGGGGGCGAGGAATTCAATTATGCTAATAAAAAATGTTTCTGTCTTGTGGAAAATTAATAAACAGCTATTTAAACGTATTTTTCGTGCATTTTCGGTCATTTTTTCGTGTTAGTCCATGGGCCAGAAAGGGTTACTGTGCACCCTCCACCCATGAAAGTCTGAGACCAAGTTTGTTTTGCTCATTAGACCTCCCCAATATTAAAAGTCGATGCCATCAAATAAAAGTCGGATGGACTACCTATTTTAGGCCATTTCTAAATGGCCGCCATTGAAATTTGGAAATCACGTTTTGTGCCATAACTTGCGTTCTAGGGCAGTTAGGGTCACAAAATTGGTGCCTATACATATGTTTTTGGGGGCGAGGAATTCAATTATGGCAATAAAAAAATTTTCTGTCTTGTAAATAATTTATAAACAGTTAGATAAACGTTTTTTTCATGTATTTTTGGTCATTTTTGTGTATTTTAGTGCGAACTCAGAAAAAAACTAACCTTAAAATAAAACTTGTAACTAGTGTTATTTTATCCCGTGAATAATGAGCATAACAGTGTTGAAAATTGTAAATAAAAATTAAACTTTGCTTATGACTAGCATGATAAATGAAAAAAAACTTAGTGTGGAAAATAATAAAATAACAAAGTGGTGACTGTTCCATGAACCTATTAGAAGTACATGTGATCTTCATCCATATTATATCTGACCAGCAGCTGTGTAGAATATTTCCTTCCAATACTTTCACACAAGATCATATCGCCACTTTAAAATTTAAAACGGTAGATACACCCTTTCAATTCCAAGGGGAAGATTTTGTTATTGACAGTCATTCTTATGTATTGCACACTCATTTCACCAGTTTATATAACACCCATTTAAAAACAGAGTTTCTAACATAATAGTTGCCATGTCATCAAAATCTTATAGTGGTGACAGCAGAAATGGTGGTAAAGCGGTGGTAAAGTCCTTGCTCCACCAGAATATGAAATGAGTTTGCACTACCATAGAACATAAAATAAACATATCGTAAGCTACTGATTAGCTAAACGTAATCCTCATCACTGTCACTTTCAGCTACTGCACTGTCATCAGACATCACTTCTTCCTCTGATGAACCTGCTACATCGTCATCACTTTCTAATGTATCATCTTCCTCTGCTATGTCTATTGGGATAATTGGACCTTGACACAAGATGGGCACAAGTTTCCCATTGTTTTCAGTCTATACGTGACCATTAATTGCCAGAGGAATATTTGGCTTAGGAATATGGGCTAATTTCCAAATTCCAGTCTGATTTACTCGTCTAATATGCTGAGACAATGTCTTTCTACATGGTGTAAATTGGCTGAGGTCAATATTGCGCTCGAAATTAATGCACTTCTACTTCAAAATAGAGTAGCGAAGATCATGTACACTCTTATGACGACTTTTTCCATAGATGGCACATGTAAACTCTTCTAGGTCGATCAACATGTCATCAGAGATATGCCAAACATCAAGTTAATTTACATCTTGAAATCTCACTGTCTTATGACTCAGTTTTATTGGTTTAATTTTACCCACGCGTGAATGCGCAAAGAGACAGAAATGCAGTGCAGAGCTTCCATCATTGTTGGCTTTGTGAATTACAATCAGAAGCCTTCTTGTGTTGTCTGAGCCAGTAGCAAACGAAATAGTGATGTCTAACTTGAAAGCATGGTGCAGCAATATGAAAAACACATCACTGTCAGAACTGCGAATGCGAACTGTATCATAGCCTTGCTCTTGCGCATAGAGACAGTATCAGTTTCTTTTGGATTTGAGAACAATGATGTGATCTCAGTTTTATTAACTGTTGTTCTATCTTCAGACGCAAGAAGGTAGCAGTTACCATGAGGGACAGTTATTAATTTTTTCTATGCAAGTTTTGGAGCAAATTTATGAGAGCACCAAACATCATTCATAACATCAACTAACTGTGATTTGTTCTCACTGTTCATCAGAAATGTCTTCCAATCAGCTGGCTTTTTTGCAATGGCCCACTTATGATCAATGTATCACTGGTACCAAGCATCTGTCTCTCCATTTGCTTAATCGAGCCTTCTGTGCTAAAGATAATGTCGCTACTCCTTGGTATGCTGTCAAATATTGCACGTGCAATGAGATAAGAGTTGCTGGTGTTGTTTGACATAACATGGAAGAAAGCATTGTCATCTTGTATGACCAGAGTACTGCTTAAATCACTTGGGACTGGTGCATCACTCACATCCTGGACAAGATACAACCAAAGGCGTAGGAAAAATTAAACCATAAAACTGATTCAGAAGATTATGCGATTTCAAGATGTACTCTGTAAATTAGGAGATGTTTGGTATATCTCCGATGACTTGGGGACCGACCTAGAAGAGTTACCAAGTGACATGTATCGCTACTCTATCTTGAAGCAGAAGTGAGCAATATTGACTTCAGCCAATTTCCACTATGTAGAAATACATTTTCTCAGCATATTAGACGAGTAAATTATCAGACCGGAATTTGGAAATTAGCCCATATTCCTATTCATTTAGCAATTAATGGTCACGGATGGACTGAAAACAATGAGAAACTTGTGCCCGTCTGGTGTCAAGGTCCAATTATCCTAATAGATATAGCAAAGGAAGATGATACACTAGAAAGTGATGACGATGTAGCAAGTTCATCAGAGAGAGAAGTGTTGTCTGATGACAGTGCAGTAGCTGAAAGTGACAGTGATGAGGATTAGGATTAAATAATCAGTAACTGATTATATGTTTATTTTATGTTCTATGGTAGTGCAAATGTGTTTCATATTCTGGTGGAACAAGGACTTTACCACCATTTATGCTGTCACCACCATGAGAATTTGATATCACGCAACTATTATGCGAGAAATTATGTTTTTAAATGTATGCTAGATAAACTGGTGAAATGAGTGTGCAATACATAAGAATGATTGTCAATAACTAAATTTTCCCCTTGGAATCGAAAGGGCGTATCTGCCGTTTTAAATTTTAAAGTGGCGATATAATCTTGTGTAGAAGTACTGTTTTTTTGCAATGAAGGAAATATTCTACTCAGCTGCTGGTCAGATCTAATATGGATGAAGATTACATGTAATTCTAATTAGTTTATAGAACAGTCACCAAGTTATATTTTAAGGTTAGTTTTTTCTGTGTTCGCATTAAAATACACAAAAATGACCGGAAATACACGAAAAATACGTTTATTTACCTGTTTATCAATTATCTACAAGACAGAAATATTTTTTATTGGGATAATTGGATTCTCCATCCCCAAAAACATATGCATAGACACCAAGTTTGTGACTCTAACTGCATTAGAACTCAAGTTATGGCACAAAACGTGATTTCCAAATTTCAATGGCCGCCATTTTAAAATGGCCTAAAATAGGTAGTCCATCCGATTTGTATTTGATGGCATCGACTTTTGATATTAGGGGAGGTCTAATGAGCAAAACAAAACTTGGTCTCAGACTTTCATGGGTGGGGGTGCACAGTAACCCTATCTGGCCCATGGACTAACACAAAAAATGCCCGAAAATGCGCGAAAAATACGTTTGAATAGCTGTTTATTAATTTTCCACAAGACAGAAATATTTTTTATTTGCATAATTGAATTCCTCGCCCCCAAAAACATATGTATAGACATCAATATTGTAACTCTAACTGCATTAGAACTCAAGTTATGGCACAAAACGTGATTTCCAAATTTCGATGGCGGCCATTTTGAAATGGCCTAAAATATGTGGTCCATCTGACTTTTATTTGATGGCATCGACTTTTAATATTGGGGGAGGTCTAATGAGCAAAAAAAACTTGGTCTCAGACTTTCAAAGGTGGAGAGTGCACAGTAACCCTTTCTCTCCCATGGACTAACACAAAAAATGTTCAAAAATGCACGAAAAATACGTTTGAATAGCTGTTTATAAATTTTCCACAAGGCAGAAACATTTTTTATTGGCAAAATTGGATTCCTCACCCCCAAAAACATATACATAGACACCAATTTTGTGACTCTAACTGCCGCAGAACTCAAGTTATGGCACAAAACGTGATTTCCAGATTTCGATGGCGGCCATTTTGAAAATGGCCCAAAACAGGTAGTCCATCCCAACTTTTTTTGATGGCATCGACTTTTGATATCAGGGGAGGTCCAAGGAGCAAAAAAAACTTGGTCCCAGACTGTCCTTGGGGGGGTGCACGGTAACCCTATCTGGCCCATGGACTATTGTGTCTCGCTGACGTGACCCACAACTTCAAGTGAGTGAAAATGTCTATCTATAGTTTATCAAACTGCACGCGTGTCATTTTTAACGCTCTACCATTGAAAACACATTAACCCTACTATTTACAAAGTTAAAGCAGCCCCTTGGGATGACATCAATTTTCGTTTTTAGTTCCGTACTTAAGTAGTGTATCCGACGGATCATGTTTTTATTTTTTTCAGAATTTTCATATTTTTACAAATATTTTTAATCAACATTTCTATGAAACCAGAAGTAACCCAAACAAACTATTTGTATACCTAAAGGACGATTAAATGTTTTCACAGCATTGGGCCACATGCTGATGGCATCGGCCCAGCGTTGGGTAGACAATCAGTGCTGCAGGTGTGTTCTCCCGTGTCCTGACTAAAAGACACCAATCAGCGGCGACTGCTCTGATCTTACCGTCTGATACGTGGGAATATGTGATCTAAAGTGCTGAATATTGCTGACTTGTTTTGTTTACATGGCAATATACGACCTGGAAATACAGCTATTTCACTCTTTTTCGGTGCTTTAAAATTGTTTTTTTGACTTTTTCGTATTTTCAGTTAAGATCAGTAGGCTATATAGCATCAAATAAATTAAATTGTCAAAATTGACAACATTGAAAATGTCTCATCCCAAGGTGTCCCTTTAACCCTTGTGCTGCTGAACTGTTTGTTTCTATTTTTCATTCATTCGAAGCTGGAATTGCTAACGCAATCTCCAGTTTCAAATGACTAAAAAACATGTTTAGATATCTCTGATATTGACTTATTTGAATAAATAAGCATGTACCAAAAACGTATCTTTTAGTGATATATATATACGGTTTCAGCAGCACGAGGGTGATGTAAAATTATTAAAACTGATTGTAGGCATTATCAGCGTAAATGTGGATAAATGTTACTACCAATATTTAAAAATAAACTTGTTGCGTAACCAAATACTTGTTGGCGCTATATCTTATGAACCCGTGGGTTGGATCTCATTCAAATTTGGTTGGGTGGTTCTCTATGTATTTCAGATGATCTGATTATTTTGGAAAGAGACCTGTCACAAAACTAATGCCCCGGGTCGGACGTAACACTTCTGACAACTATGCTCATGATTTACTGGAAAACTATATCACAAACCACAACATATTAAGTCCCACAATTTATAGACCCATCACCAATAATTAATAGTGTAGGGAAAACATTTTTATACAGGCTAGCTAGGAAAGAATATATTGCATTATGTCGCTTTCTGCACAATTAGGCAATATCGCAACCGAAGAAAGCCCGAAGCCGGGACTATGCCCTACTCTTATTTCGAATAATTTCATGGGTTCTTTATAGTGCACAGTACCATTGACAGCACTGTACACTCCATGTCTTTGAACAGTTTGGAGCACTGTATATGCACAACCACGGTGATAAATAATCGGCCCGACCGGAATTCGAACCTGGTACTGGTACCTCCATGTTACAAGCCCCAGTCGATACGAATGAGCCATATGGGCCGGCTATAGGCTAGCTATAAATAAAAACAACTTTTAAAAATACAAATTATGTCACGATTGTTACGTTTCATCGTGACAGAGTTTGCTAGGATGTTACGGTGATGAATGTTGTTTATTTGTTAGCTAGACTGTAAAAATATCACTAGCTTTAAATAATAATTATTGGTGATGGGTCAATTTAACATTGAATCTAAAAAACTAATTATTTTCATTGGAGTAGTCTCTCTAAGTTGAAATACCATATATATTTAAGGGACATCGCGTCATACACGGTCATCTTCCAAGATAGCGGCAGCCATTTTGTTACAAAATTTAATATTTTTAAAGTATCTTCAATTTTTTTTGGAGAAATTATTTTGATATTCTGATAAACACAAAACATTTGTATCACATTTATACAACGTCGGCGCAATGTCTTCGACGTTGGACCAGCAATGCATAAATGTTATACAAATATTGTGTTTACTGGGTATATGAGCGCTATACTGCTGCCCTTCATGATCGCCGTGCTGCCCTTCATATACTCATTAGGCGACATAACCCTTTCACCTATTGTCACATCACATTCACACCTCCAGCTAGGCCTCATTGTGACAAATTAAACCATTGTTGTACATGTAGGTGTATATCATATATATATTACACATCTCTTGTAGTCAGATCATAAACTTTAACATATCGCTATATTTATGGTGTGCTTGTAGATGGTGTTATTTCAAGTGTTGTTGTACAGAAAGGAGAAGATGCTACAGTTACATGCTCGGCTCCGGACACAGGGGGTCTTTATCAGTGGAAAAAATCTGACGAAACTATTGTTTCTCCCAGTTCTACATATGACGAAAACGAATATGGTTTGGATGGAGTCGATTTGATAGTAAGGAATGTGGATTCCACAGATGGTGGATGGTATGACTGTTATAGAGAAGGTGGAGATGGCAACCCTAGTGGTACAGAGCTCATTGTTTTGGGTAGGTGCTCAATATTTCTCTAATTTCAATACTTTGTAAATATAGCTATATCAGACGATATTTTTTTGTATGATAGGCGTACATTAGATAATTATGTTCTAAAACTACAACATAGCAGTGAATCTGTAAACTACAAAATCATTGAAAGTGATATATGTATGATTAAGTCCATGGGTCCACCGTAGACATACCCCCCCCCCCCCACCAGAGGAATTTTTGTAGACACCGAGTTTCTTCTTGTTTGCTATCTTCCACAAACATTCTTGTTTACATCTTTTAAATTTCTAAAATCAAACCCGCCTACCGTGAGTTAACCTAATTACCGTTAAACGTCATACATAAATTAATTGTTTTTATCTATACCATGTCACACGACATATCAAAATGAACAGAACACGAAAGGAAACCAGCTGGCACACTTTCACCAAGAAAAAAATAACAGTGACGAGGTGGTAGATATTTAAGTATGTACCTCGTACTCGTCGGTTTCCTACTGATGTAAAATGTTTGTACTTGTATTGTGATTAACACATATGAGCAACGATTTTGTAGGCTATCTGTCTTACACACAGCTGCTATGTTGGTCCCCACGATTTTGTTGGTTGCTGCAAATATGACACACTACACTACTTGTAGAGAAGATGACATGAACCCCCCTCCCCCACCCCATCCCGGTGTACCCTGATTCATCCGCTCACCAGCAGAGCTAATGCAGCTCTTGTATCAGTGCAAGATGGCGTGCAATTGTACGTGCATACATGTTTCCTGAACTTGAATAAACTTCAAGCGTACTTGTATATTGTTTTCTGAACTTGCATACATTTTTTCTGAACTAGCATAAATATTTTTAATAGTACCTCTATAAATGTTTTCTGAATTTGCATAAAATTCTCAATCGTATTTGAAATTGTATTATTTCCTGAATTGGCATAAATGTTTTCTGAACTTCAATACATGTTTTCAATAGGACTTGCATAAATATTTCCTGAAGTTGCATAAATGTTTTTAATCGTATTTGCATTAATGTTTTCTGAACTTGCATAAATGCTTTCAATCGAACTTGCATGTATGTTTTCTGAACTTGACTAACCGTTTTTAAGCGTGCTTGTATAATGTATTCTGAACTAGTATACATATTTTCAATCGTAGCATTAATGTTTTATGAATTAATGTTTTTTAACTTGCTTAAATGTTTTGATGTTTTTAAATGTTTTTTTTATAATTAATGGGTCAATTATTGCTCTTTTTTTTACAGATGATGGTGGTTCAAGTGAGTATATAATTTAACACGCAAATTAGAAAGAACTGCACTAGAAATAGCTGCCCATAAATATGTTCATTAACTCTCAAAGCGCAACGTTATAAGCGAAAGTCTCATCCACTTTAAGTTGTGTCTCGTTGACGCAACCCACAGCTTAAAGTTTAGTGAAAATGTTTTAGATTTGTCCAATTGGAAGTGTATTATTTTGACTTCTCTCCGATTATACACAGATTAACCTCAAGAGCACTGACGTATTCAATTTTTTTTCAGTCACTTGAAGTTTTGTCTCGCTACCGCGATACACAACTTTTAGTGACTGAAAATTTAGGTGATTTGTGAAAGTACCGACATATATCAGTGTTTCAAGATTGAAGGCATATTATATTTTTCATAACTGATTATATAGGTGTTAATAAAACCACAAAATGGCTACTGTAGTCGACATCAGTGTTCTAAGGGTTAACCCTTAAACCGCTAATGGTCGTTGTTAATCTGGTTTATTAGTAGATAAAATCACTGTCATTGGGAACGAAATGTCTGTTTAAACATCAGGATTTGAACATGTTTGGTCTCAAATTAAACAAATATATGTAATTTTCACCCACTTGAAGTTGTGGGTCGCGGTAGCGACACACAACTTCAAGTGGGTGAAAATATAAATAAATCAGCACGACGATAGTCGTTTTTAGTCTGTTTTATTAGTCAATAAAATCACTCATATTTGGAATATAATTGGCCTTCAGGAATCTAGATTTGCAAATGTTTGGTCTCAAATTAAACAAACATGAGAAATTTTATTTAGCGCTTTTATGGTTAAGTCTGCCATTTACCACTGTTTACAATGATAATATAATAGTTATGTGCGTGATTAGAGGTTTGGGGGTTAAAAAACATATCAATTTTGAAAATGATTGCATGTATCTTCTAACTTTACAAGTAAGCTTATACTGCCTTTTGATTTTGTTGATTCTGTAAAAATAAGTATCGTTTTCTGTTAAGAATAAACTTCCTAGCAAGTCATACTGGATCTGCCTTTATTTCTAAACTGTAAATTATCTATAACTCAAGGCTTCGCAGCTCCTCGCTTACCTGTTTAAAAAAATCATTCTTTCACTTGTCCTCTACTAGTATATCATTAAAATGTTTTGAAAATTAAATTTGTGTGGTATTGATAGTTTTTTAATAGGCCTTTATTCTGATTATATTAGAGAACACAACCATATTCTTGTCGTAGGTGGTGATGACAGCTACTGTAAGTAGGCTAATTGTACATGGTTTGAACAATCGTAGTTGTGTCGTAGATATACTTTATTTTCCCACCTCAACCTATCCCTCCCCCATCCACACTCTGTAGCACCTTCTGAATATCAAGTATTGAGTGCCTGGCTTCTCCGCTGGCCCAACATAAATTCAGCATTTGGTAAACAGATCGTGTGTGCTGTAACATAGAGGTATATTCTCCATGAATGGGGTGATGGTAGAAATCGTACATGTATGATATCGGGTGTCGCAGGGGGGGGGGGGCATGACTGTATGGTGTATATTTCTATTTGACAATATGATAATACTGTGCGCTACGGAACTGTGCGCTACGAAAGGTTTCCGTTTCACGCTTTTTCACAATGAAAATAATTTACAACAATTTCCATGTGCACATGCGTAGTGGTTGCGGCGGAACAAAAAGGGACAGACATTAATTTTAGTTTTTCAACCCTTCATCCATTAGCCGTTCGAATTACTACGTCATTAGAGAGTCATAAATGGACAATTTAGTCATGAAAAGTCATTAAAAAGTCGATGTTTCAAGATTAGTGGTGGGCCTGCTGAACATCACACATAATGTTTTCATAATGATATTAATGACTTATTGTCATTATTAGTGTGGGCTCCTTGTGTGATTTTCAATATTAAACAGCTCAATATTATCTTCGTGATATTCATTTTAATTTTCACAAGGGTGTTTGAATACGGATGTTCCTAGAAAGTTGACAATCTTGTCAGTTTTGAATGTTCGAGATTTACAACACCAATTTTAAAAAGGCATATTTAACAGCTGGTATTGCAAGCGATTCAGCTTGCTCTTTGGACACCGTGTCCATCTTATTATACAACACATATATTGTGGTATGATGTTGGTGGATAAAACGTTCTTTCTCGTGAGAGAGCTTGAGAGAGTTATATCACTTGGGTTTTGAGTGTGCCATCCTGCATTTTGTCACAAACAGATGTGTTCTGTTACTGACAACTATCTGTCAATAATAATTATGTAGTAACCAATATATTTATGCAGACCTACAAGCCTACATTGTTATTATTTTGTTATTATGAAGGTTGGAAAGTTATGCTATGTTATGTTACATATAAAAAGAACGCCACAATTGGGCTCCTCGAAAAATCTTGAAACAGGTACATATATTGATAAGGTTCTTGTGAAAGTGGTTTTGAATGTGGTCAGTGATGGTCATTTTAAATTACACCTCTATACCAGTTAAAACAGTGTATTACAAAAGAGAAGTGAACTGAAATTGAACAATTAATCCCAGTTATCAAATCTGAATAACTAGAAAGGCAAATTAACTGACCTATAAGCGCTACGTTAACAGAGCTATTGTTATGATTTCAAGCCATCGATACAATACACTCTTTGACTAAAAGGGTTCTATGATTTTGTTATTGTGTAGGACAGTAGGAGTGGTCTATATGGATTCACTGACCACAAAAACCAGCTCAAATGGTATGAGCATAGTACAAATGATAATTGAGCTAAAACGGACCAATATACTGATTGTCCTATGTTCTCCATATTTAAAAAACATGTTTTGGTCATCAAAGACCTGTACTAAATAGCTCATAAATCGGTAGTGCACATCGATAAATCTTTACAACCGGCAGTTTCTCAACCTCAGGTAACACCTCCAGAGCATTAAATAGGTTTTATGTACTTTTTGAAAGGTATGACGCTTAATAAAATGTTCCCATACTGTATAATTATGTCATTTAATACAATTAATGCATTGACTAAGAATGAGAAATAACAAAAAAATAGAAATAATCCAACGGTGGAAGAATTAATCAAATATTTTTTGTATATTTGACCTATGCAGCATAACATGTATTGTCTTGTTTGCTTTGAGGTTCCGGGTTTTTGTCCCTTAACCCTCACAACGCTGAATTATTTGTGTATAAACCAAGGAGACAAAAGGATTTTTTCAATTTGAAATTATCATCAATGTCTTAGTTGGCTCTTTCCGCCCATTTGAATACCTATGTTATGGGTCTACAACCACTAGAATTGTTTTGATTATTTTAGTGCGGGGACCATCTCTATACGTCACAATCTTTTTTTTGTATAGACATCTTTTATTAAGCAATTGAACGTAACTAAAACAATGTGGCATGCGTGTTGGCCCTTTGCTAAACTTCACAACCAACACGTGCTTTCATTTGTTACAGTAAAAATATTCCACCTTAATAGATTGACATTGTGACACCAAGTTTTTTTTTAAATTTGATTAAATATTTGAAAATATACTGTTGCTTATATAATTTCAACTCTGTACTTCAGACTTTGTAATCGGATATACGCCAAATGAAAAAAGTCATAAAACATTATTTATACCTTAATCTGACTGTATATACTACTTACGTTTATTATACAGGTTCTATAGGATAATTCCGTAACTTCTGTTGGTTTAAATTTTGGGAAAATTTTGAAATATAAATAGCATGATGACAAAACCTGTTTAGATCGGTGTACCGGTAGTACGAGATTTTGGCCTTTGCTGATCTTTGTAATTAGGCAATTCATATACATTTTTTTTCCTAAAATAATACCAATTGCAAACTTTACGTTATGATGCCAACATATTTAAATTTGATATAGTTAATAATAGTGTCAATCATGTCAATTTGTATCCCACCATAAGGAACAAAACGGATTAAAACATTATGTAT